>VZRV01003964.1:2496919-2821652 GCA_013398115.1 Falcunculus frontatus | reverse complement strand
GGGGGTTAACTGTTGTGTCCATTCCTATATTTACTGCCTGAATCCTTTTATTCCTTATCTCCTCAGCCTGTTCCCATATAGTAGCTCCCAGTAATTTCCAATACCACCTTGTCAACATTTAAAGTCCTTTCTCCTTGAGATGTCTTTGCCAGAGGATGCTCTTGGGCTGTCATAATATTTATTAATAAGCCACTGCTATATCTTTCTTTCCTCTAAAAGACATGGGATGTGTCAAGGCCTTTAAAGAAGGTTCTAGATTTCACTGTGGTAAGTTCAAATGAAACAGCAAAGGTTACCTGTAACTAATATACAGCAAGACCTATTTATTTTTTCTTAAAAATACACCTTTTCTTTTTTGTTTTTTAAATACTCTAGTCAAATAACAGGCAGAAACTGACTTGTAGAGATTCAGAGCCATGAAACAAAGATAAATGGCTTGGAATTTAAAATTTAGATTAGCTATCAGGAAGAGGTTTTTTTTTTTTACGGTGAACGCAGCTGAATAATAGAATAAATTACCTAGAGAGGTGCTGCAGTCTAATGACTTCACTGAGCAGGTGAGATTAAGCATACTTGTGGGAATAGAGAACAGGAAAACTGTGTGTGAATGATTTACTGGATGAAACGTCCAGATTGTTTTCAGCCCAAAAATTTGAGGCTGTGGTTCAGTTAAGCTCACTGAAGATAACAAAAGCTTTTCAGAACATTTAAAATGAAGTGAGACAAAGCTTATATTTTCTTCATGGATTTTTCATCTTTCTCTTACAACTCTTGCATCTCTTGCTAGCAAATGAAATAATTATTTTATCAGAATTGCATGAAAGAAAAAGAAAACTACATTGGCTTAACAGAAATTACATAAAGATTTCCATACTCTAAATGCTGTAAAACATAACCACTAACTACTGTGGAAGATATTTTGCCAAGTCAATCCATTGCTCAGGATTCACTACTAAGCTGAACTAACAAGATGTAAAATTTTTAGATTTTAAAATCTATGTCAGAAAATCACTTTACTTCCTTGTTTTTTAATATTTAGTCTGACAGTTGCAAAGTCATATACAGAACTCCAATCAACTATATCATTGTATTCTTGTAATGTATCTGTTCAAAGGCACTAAAATTATTTACTGTGAAGGAAAAGTTATCCACTAGCTCACAGTCTCCACCTAAAATGACTGTTCATATTTCAGTAGTCATTGGCAGGTAATGGCACTTCTATTAGTTGTTTATTTACATTTAATGGCTAACTAAACAAATCTCAGTTCTATTAAATTCCTCCAAACCTTTCCACTGCACTCCATTTTTCTGTCTGTTAACTTAAATTAGATTAATCAATAATTGAAGACAGTAAATTCATGCCTTTCTGTGTACTTATGCAGCACAGAATACAATCTGGTTCTAGCCCTTATGTGCTCTTACTTGATACTGCATTAACATCAGGAGGGTGTCGAAAAGATTTATTATATAATTTTCTGGTTGGAAGACTTGTTTCTGTCCCTGTTATTTAACTGGAAACTACAGCTTTGCTCGTGAGGTCAGAATCAGGCAGGTTCTTTTTAGATATATCCAGGTTTAAAAGTAAGATGATCTACATTTTCTTGGAAAACTTCTCAGCTCAACACGTCTTTCCAGGAAATATCTGAATTGCTAGAAAACTTGTTCTATTTTCCTTAGTCTAATTGTGTCAGTTTAGAGCCCAAAATAAACACAACCCAGTCATAAACCATCTTATGACGTCCACTCACACAGCAGTCCTGATAATCAACTTGCAAGTCTCCAGAGTAAAATGCAGAAAAAATTTCAAATAATTTTACAGATCCATAGCCAGAAGGATCCCTGTTGGCTCCACATCTGAAAAATATCAAACAGGCATGGTGTTTCTTCCAAAGTCAATGTTAATATATGTATGCAGAAAAAGAGCCAAGTTTTCGCATTTTTTTAAAAGGAGAACAGTATACAAAGAATTCCCTGTTTCTGGCTAATCCCTTCACCTCTACAGAGAGAGGTCTAGAATCATAACAGTGGAATACAAATTGATAATTCCTTGAATTCCAGAGGAAGACAGTATTTCAAGAGACATGGGAAATAAGGGGAGGCTGCTGCCAGCACTTTAATCTCTTTGTATGAAATTTGGAAATACTGTGTTGATCTCTGGGCAATTCAGTTATACAAATGCTAATAGCTGACATTTTTCTTTTCCATTTATGTGATATCATGAAAGGGTATCTCTGCTCTCAAGAGTGTTGATAAAATATTCCTTCAGAAGAAATATATAAACAGGTGGGTACCATTATCAGCTAAATCTGGTATTCCAGTATAACAGTCATTGGACTCCAGAGGGGACAAATGTGAAAGGTTACCCTTGTTTTTTTTTCTTTTATCAGAACATACTGCACATTTTCAGAGTGTTATCTCGTCATCAGGATAGGGCAACATCAGCTGACCCTTTTCCTCTTTTCCAATTGAGTATAATCAGTCCAGTCTAGTCCAGTTGTTATCATATAAGATTAAAAGATACCAGCAGCAATACTGAAATATGATTTTGCTCTCCCAGTTGACTCTCAGTGGAACTAACCTCTTGGTACTTAGTATTTTACCCCTGAGAAACACTGCAGTACTGCTGGCAGAAAACAATAATTCTCTTTTAACCTCTTACAGTACTTGCAAGTGAAAAAACCCCAAGTCTAACAAAGAATCATGTAAAAGAGAAATAACTGATATTCTGGTAAATGTAACAAAAATATAATAAAAAAATAAGCCTGTGCCACAAAAAGAATTGCTCAGTGTATAAAGACAGTCCTCTCCCTTCACAGTACATCGGGAAAAATAGGTAGTTAAGGAACACCATCTTATGACAAATTTTCTTGTCTGTACTTAGATAATATCCTTCCTTCCTTCCTTCCTCAAAGGCCATTATTTTCTACCTATTTGAGTATTTAGCATTTAGGTTACAGTCTACTTGGTTGGTTGGTTGGTTTTTTGTTGCTGGTGTTCATGTCCTGTATTTTCTCTTGTATCTTTTGAGAGAATAATAACTTTAGCTCTTCATACCCCTTTTGAATTTTCTGTCTGTTAACTGCAGCAACAACATAACAATTTACTCACAATCCATGGACCTTAGAGAAAGACCCATAATTCCCCCATATATAATGATCCTGAATATGAATATTTCCTTAGGAAATGGTATTGAAACTGAAACAGAAAATTATATCTGGGCTTTGTTTCACTTATGTTATTTCTATCTATAGTTTCAGATAAGCAGACAAAAAAGTTTTATAAAAACATCCACAAAGTGTAGGTACTAAACAAGTAAAAAATATGTTGGATGTCCTTGAAAAAATACAAGTAGTGAGCCAGAAGAGGGAAATCCTTGTTGACATAGGAGAACTGTGGTCACTGAGGTAAAACAGGATCTACTTCAGACTACATTACTTTTATGATCAGACAATTGGATTGAAAGTCTCATAGATAAAATAAGTATAAGAACCAATATTTGTATTTTTAGTGTGTTCCTACAGGTCCAAAGCTAGAAACAGCACCCAGGACTTTTTTCAGCAGAGGAGGTTTAGGGCACACAAGGGTTGAAGAGCTGGATCTCGTCACAGCAGTCTGATTAGTGTCTAACAGGGAACTGACCCGTATCTCTAATGTGGAGAAACATCACCTCTCACCTCCCTTGGTATTTCAACGCTGCCAGTCACAGTATAAAAAATAGTGTATTGTCCTTCTGTGAATGTGTACAAGAAATACAATGATTTACATATTCATACAAGAGGACAGGAAAAAAAACCCAAGAAAACTGCTCCAAAATCAAGGTGGAACTTCTGTGATTTAGATCCTTAGAAACCTATACTAAATGTCTCCCATTTTCAGCATAATCAAGCAGTTGAGCACAAAACCTGTTTTTCATCTTCAGTAGAGAATATATAAGCTGTTCATCAAGAAACCTGGATGTAAATAGGTTTGGCCTAAACAGACTTAGGGAAATTAATTTATTTTCTTGGTGTAGTGTCCTGGGGCTTTGCTCCATGGGTGGAAATAACCACATGGCAAAACAGCTTACATTAAGAAGCTAAGGTGAACTGTAGTGGCCTATATTCAAGAAAATATTTCTGGCTCCTGCAGAACATATTAACTCGAACTTTATCTGTTCAATCATAATAAACCTGCAAAAATGAGACTGAATACAGTAAAAGAGGAATGGAGATACAGTGTGAGGTATCTAAAATAAGTTACTGTATAGTGATAGATCTAAACTGAAATAGATTGGAACATGGTCTTACCTCTCCCCTTGTCATGTTATGATCAGTTCTGAAACGTATGGAATTTAATAGTGGTAGGAACTCCTGCCTTTGCTGACGTTCTTGTCTGGTAATTGCAATACTAATGAATTAAGCTTTTGAGCATGTTCTGTACTCCCCAGAGCAATTATTTTATCCTTTCACATACCCAGACTCAGTACAGTACACAAGCACAGCTTTCTGTCAGGTTACTTCTAATGTGGGATGCAATCATTTATGGATGCATAACATGCTTGTTTTCTTGACAAACAGAGCCTGAATAATTAAACTGCATGTTTCACTATACCCTCATATAATGTAGCAACATATCAGTTAGCAGATATCTGAGCATATTGGTAATGTCAAACCATAAGTACTTCAGACAAAAGTTGGGAGGATTTTTAGTAGCTGAAATCACAGTGGAACAGGTAGTTACTAAGGAGGAAACATAACCAAATGATGCTTTTAAAAGGCATTAACAAAGTATAGTTTCTGTACATCAGTGATATTGTCAAAAGCACAATTTTTAAGCCTAGCAAACTATACCTGAAAAATCCATGAGTTCACCAGGTTATCACAGAAAAGTGAAATTATTGGTACATGACATTGCATAAGCAACATAACATTCAAGGCCAGTAGTTTGAAGGTAGTTACTGAAGGTTCATTCCTGCAATACCTGAAATGCTGGGGTGTTCCCACTGCTGCTAATATTCAGCCTTGTGCACAGATACTTTGCACTGGAAATTTTTTCACAGACAAGCTGATGGGCAGTCACCTACCTGAGAGGTAGAAAAGAAGATAGTGAAAAATTACATAGGTAGCTAAGGACAAAACCTAGCTTGGCATCTGGCCAGTCATTTTTCAGATTCAGATACCCGCAGTTACAATCCCCAGCTGCTTGTCATTACTCACTTCCTTGCTTTTCAGAATTGTTCTTGTGGTCATTTAATAAAGGAGTCTGAGCTCTCTATAGATATTTACTGTCAAAATCAGGTTTATTAGCCTAAACTTTTAAAATATTAGGTCTTTGTGAACACAGCTAATTCTGATTAACTAAACTCAACCACAAAAACACACAGATGGGAAATCCTGTGTGTCCAATCTAGCCAACCAGCTAGATTTGGAGCAGCTGGGGGAAACAAGCAGGTAACAATCTACTTCTTGAGAGCATTGTTTACAGATGATGCACTGAAGAATATATAGGTGTGCTTGCCAACAGTGTATTTTTAAATTTGATCTGATGTTATAACAGCTAATTTCCCTTCTAAGGTGGGTGTGGTATTCAAATAGACAGGAAAAGATGCCAGCGTCTAAGCTTATTTTAAAATGTCTCTGTGTTAGTAGAGAAAAAGAGGTACTTTGCAACACAGTTCTCCCTCGTTGTGTTATCTAACATGGGTCAGATTAATCTCATTCTAAATTTTTTTTTTTCTATTCTTACAGAGAAGGCCTGGAGTTGTGAGAACAGATATAGGCATCTACTTTGGAGATCTCTAAAGATAGTGAGACTGAGCCTAACCTGTATGTTGTTATGTATAAATCCCATGAAAAGCTGGATTTACAGTACTTTTGTAAGGCAATTCAACCACCTTGGGTTTGTTTTTTTTTTTTTCTCTTTCTCTTTTCTTTTTTTTTTTTTTTAATCATTTCATTCTTGTATAATGTGAATGTCATAAGGAGTTCTGGGAATAGAGATTCAGACCTTAAAGGTACTTGTATACATACATATTAAGTCTACCTGAGACCACACTCAGGCTAGTTCCAGTTACTAGTGTGTATGTAGCCTAGGAGTCTTCTTGCCATCTAATCATTCTAATCCCGTAGCTAAGGTTTTAGGATTTGTCACTGGCCTCTGAATGAAACCATATATTCCTTATGCCATGTTAACGGTCATCAGGGAGAGAGAAAGCAAGCACTCTGATAAAGGATAAATTTTTCTTGATGCCCGGTAACTGAGCTGCTACGCAGTTACAGTTAGGTAGTACAAAGAAACATGAACATTTTTTCTGAAGCTCTGATTCTCATTTTAACAGGGCCACTGAACTGAAATAGCTGCTCAGGTCCAGAGGAAAGCTAGAATTTAACTTTTTTATTTTCCAGTTCTATCAGTTGATTTACATTTCCCATAAGCCAGCATAATAGCACTTGTTAATTCCCTCTATATGAGATTAAGGCACCAAGCTCCCTGTAATGAAACCCACTTGCCGTAATTTGAGAACTTTGTTATGTCTTGAACATCACAATAACCACAGTTCTTTCTGAACTAGTTTCTATGCTAAATGAGGTTTATAGATTCATCTCTGAAGGATAAGAGACGAAGAAGCAAGACAAATGCCACATGATGAGTCAAAGTGTATACTTACTGATTTCTAACAAAGACTGAGGATTAATCTATCCTTTGAATCCTGGCTTCACTGATTTTTCATGGGCAGGTTTTGAAGGACCCCATTTCAGACATGTTAGATGCTTAAAACATTATCAGGCACCTAACTATTTTTAAAGCCAACTGCCAAATTCTAAAAGAGGAAGGACATAAACAGATGCTCATGAATATCCTCCAAAATGTGTATTGAAGTGCCTTTATTTATCTACATATCAGTTATTACCTCCTCTAAATCACTCCTCAAAGAGGGATTCATATATTTTCATAACTTTGTCCACAACATTCCTATGTCCTGTGTTATGCGGTTTGATCTGATCGTTACAAAATTTTAAAAAGGCATAGGTACTATAACACTAGCATTAGAAAATTCCATAGATCTGTCTTATATCAGAATAGATCACAATCATAGAATACCAGATCAGAGTATTTTTAATGCCATCATGACCATATTCTGATAACGTCACTTACTTGAAAATGTTTTAAATTTCCAATAGGCACATTGAGATAACTGTGCTATTCCAAGAGTTCATTGCTATGCAATCAAATAGTGAACACATTTCTGCTTTTAAATCTTAAAAAAGAGATGAAAAAACTGTGCCTCATTTACTCCCTCAAAGCAGTACTTTAATCTTCCTTCAAAAATATTCATAATGGTATCAATGAGGCCACTAATATAGGAATCTCTCGCGAAATAATACACCATGCAAGTCCACCAATCTGGAATGAACACAGGTATAAATTTGTTGCCGTGAGATTTTGAACATCAAAAGGCACCGTGGATGGTTAATGTTGTAAAACAAATCTATACTCTAAATTTTAAATATATTTTTGTAATTGATACCTAATATTAAACCCACGCAGAATAGTGAAAATAAAAATGACTGGAAAACAAGTTCAAAAATCAGTCTTTGCTTTGGGTTTGTGACTGCCAAGTGCAGTATGAATGACTTGGCCAGTTTTAGAATTTCTTCCCAGCTGTGCAACACTCTTAGACTTCTAAATTAGACCCTTTTGGCAAATCAATAACCATTTACATTTGGAAAACAGTAGTCCTCATCAAAAGAGGCCAGGTTGTGGGAAAGTAATTACTCTTAATGTGGAAGAGAACAAGAAACCAAATCAGTGAAAGAAAGATGCATTAATGAATCCTTTTTCCACAGCTTCAAGATGAGGGGAAAATAACTTGGCTCAAGTTAACATTATAATAACCATTTGTATCATGAGACAGACAGGAACTTAGTTCTTCTAGCTTGAACCAAACACAGGGTTTGACATTATTCTTTAAAAATAAAGATAAACAGTTCAGGCCTCTAGTCCCTGGAAACACTGAAAGCATTTGGCTTCATTGCAGTCTCTGGAGTCTGGAAAGATCCCTTTTGAATTACTGTCAAATGGGAACAGTAAATGATTACTGATTTCCAGCTATGGTATAATATTTTGCTTCCAAGTTTTTTTGATCCAAAATGTTGAATTATCTAAAACTTATAATAAGTCTTTCAAAAGACGTATTTTATTTGACTAACATTTCAAGGCTATAAAGTATGGGATAAACACTTGGAAAAGTCACCAAAATAAAACTTAACCATTCCAGAGGGTTCTTTTTTTTTTTTTTAGTAAATGTACACAGCTATTCACATTTCAATGTCAAAAAAATATAGCAATGTGAGCATGTTAAAACAGGCAGTATTTTGTTGATTGCCTACAGAAAGGAAGTTTTGAATTGGTAGCAGAAGTGATTTTAATCACTAAAGTTTCATTCTAGATATAATGACAGCAGTATATTTGCATCTTGAAACTTCAGGCGAGCTTACATGGACAATACTGCCACAGTCCCACTGATGAATGGTACTTTTAGAGATTTTCTATCCATTTTCCTTAATTTGAAAATGAATGAAAAATGAAAATGGCTTTTTGGGGGAGGAGTTCCACTTTTTTATCTTCCTGTCTTCTGCAGACATCGTAGGGCAGGCAAAAAAGAGTACTATTTGGTATGCTACAGAATAACTAACTAGTGTACACAATGAAAAGAAATATGGGTTGACCTACCCTAATTATTACCATAAAATATCTTCCAGCTATATTTTGAGTATGACAAATCACGTTTAAAACTACATAATAAGTATCTTCAAAAGAGACACTGATTGAGATATAAATTCAATAAACTTTGCCAACAGTTTAGATTTATGTGTCCTTTTGTATGAATCACAAAAAAAATTCTCCAAGGAAAGATCATTTATGTAAAATAATTACAGAAAAATATACAGGACTTTCATATTCTGTTCTCCATGAGATCTGCATGGTAAACTTCCATATGCCATTTAGTCTGGTAGAAACCAAAATCCTCTAATGAGGTAGTCAAATTCCATGGCTGAGACATTTTAGGTTATCCATATTTAATGATCATAACATAAAAAGTAGTACGACTTTTATTCATTCATTATTCAAAATAAAATTCCTTAACCTTATGACATTTTGAGTCAAGCAGTAGATCTGAAAATACAGGTCCTGTGATTTCATAAAACATCGAGGGGATTTATAAAGAGCATGGAAGATGTTTTCACATCCTTATAAGCCAACATATGTTGTCATTTCCAGCTGTAATTGTTTAATGTGAAAAACAATAGCTTTCAGTTAACACAGACTTAGATGGCAAAATTATTTTCATTCATCACCTCTGCAATTAATGCGTAGGAGTGGGAATGGTTATGAATAGCTTATCTTTACTTTTTAAATTTATTTAATATAGAAAGTAACTAGTGATTGAATTTTCAGTTCATGAAGGAATGGGTGGTTCTTTGAATAAAATCAAAAACCACAGAGCATCCAAACAGAGCATCCCATCCCACTACTCTGACCTGTGCAAGCAAAGCACAAAAGTCAGTTTGAGTGACAAAAAAAAATGGTAAATTAAGTTTTTCAAATGAGAAAAATGCAAGACGCGTAAAGCTCTTAGGAAAAGCCTTACAAAGTTCTTTCAAACAGAATCCTCTCAATAACTGCTTCTCTGGTAAGCTAAATACTTCTCTAAAATTGAATTTCTCTCTTACAATAGCTTCCTGTTCTGCTGATCCACGTACAGATATTGTGTTGCAATGACTCACCCAGTTTTTAGATTGATGTATTTAGATCAGTAGTGACATCTCAAACAACTACACTGGTCTGAGACTAGTAATTTGTAATTTGTTTTGTTATATAGTTAAACTGTATCTACTTAATTTATTGTTATTTCTGAGCTATTGAAGTCGCACCAGATTGCAGTCTGTCTTGTCAGGCATTTCCATGCAGTTTATTTCAGTCATAGCTTTTCCTGTTCACTTTTCCTATCTGCTTTTCACTCTAATTATTATTGTCGTGAGCAGAAACTGGCCCTGGTAAGGACTCACTATGCCTAAACCACCATTTAAGACCTTGCTCCCACCTAGTTTCTGTGGCGAATGACTTATTTTTGCCGTCAATGCAGTGTAGTGATAAAGCAAGATTTGGTTTACCCCTAAATATACAGGTTAAGTTTCACCAGAAATATCTGCATATTTCTGGTCTTTTATTTTGTAAGAGCATTTTATAAGTGGAGTACAAAACTGGTACCAGCCAAGTGAATTCTCCCAGCTGTAGTCTTTAGCCTCTAAGGATGTCAATCAAGAATCTTTCATGAGCTCTGAACTCTCAAGCGTACAAAATTTTCTGCTGACAAAAAATCTATCTCAACGATCTTTAGAACTACATTGCTATAGCTGTTAGTAACTTTCCTGTGTTATACTAATTTTAGAGTTAAATAATTTCCATTTCAAAATGGAACTAAATCTCTACACCCTGCTCTTCCCTGTAGCAGGAATGCAATTTTTCAAGTAGCATTGTGCATCATAAAAAACCTTGAGATACATTATTTATAGCTTAAAACAAAGCTGCTGCCAAATGGTGCATTCTAACACTAGGAGAGGTTTTTTGGCTGTCAAACAGGTACAGTTAATATCTGTTTGTCCTCACTAAACACTCTTGCTCTTAAAAGCTATTGCTAGTATTAATGTAATGTGGCTGAAAATACTTTTAACTTCAGCACCTTTCACTGATTTAGTGCTTTAGATAAGTGACTTTCTACTAACCATAGTTGAATGGAAAAGTTCTGAAATCTCTTAATGTAAGACCTGTTATTTGAAGGACTGTAATAGTCACTTATTTTGTACTACGCTCTATAAACGCTAGCATATGCTACAAAAAGTATCCTTTTTTGGGGCCCATTCTTTACCCATACTTTTGTCTCGGTTGAAATATGTTTTTAAAGATACATTTTAAACAACAGAATATCTTCAAAACACTGAGTGAAGTCAGATAAATTGTAGTACATTTAATAAAACTTCTCAATTAAGTGACCAAAATAGTAGAAACATTTCTTTCCTGCTTTCTTAATACTAACTATACCTTTGTGCTGACATTTTTTATTTGCACATTACGTAAATTTCAAATTCAGCAGCCTTTTCTGGACATATAAAGCAGCAAATTTGTGCATAGGCAAGAAAATAATTAAAAGCTGCATGAGATGGAGCAAGAAAAAATATAGCTGTTTTCAGATTTTCGAGGTTCTGTTTCCATGGGTACCTCAGACTGCCTCACCAAAAGCTGTTGTCTTAACAAGTATCATGCTGCTCATAATACTCAGTAAAACACGATAATAGCAGTTCCCAAATATGTTAGAAGAGTTGCAGGTCAGTCATGAATCAGTATATGTAAGTATGTGCTGCCTTAGTCATAATATATTGATCTACTAAAACAATTGATAAGACTCAGAATTATGGTCTTCACTCAAGATTAAGCGTCATTATGAAACACCACAGCTAAACTGAATTCAGATTAGGTCTCTCTCACTCTATTTGAATCTATTGTGTTTCTGATAGTTTCTGTTTTGTTCATCAGCATGCTTTGTCCTGGAAATGGGTAGGATGTTTAAACTGCATCACGGTGGCATAAATACAGCAATGACAATAATTGTGTTGAATCTAGTTAATTCCTAGTTTTGGAAGCAGCACTAAAAACAGTGATGCAACCTTTTCCAGAGGGTAAAACAATTCAGACCATCCTTTACTTTGGCACACCATGTTCAAGCGATATGTATCCAAACATATTTTCCAGTTTTTCATTTTTGGTGCGTAGGTAATAATAAATATCACGACCAAATATGAAAATTAATATCACAAAGCTGCAAAGAAAAATGAAACAAAAAAATGAAATATGTTATCCATAACTGTACTCTAATGTAACTGATTTTAAGAATTAATTTGGTATACATTTCCATCAGCTTGGAAAATGTGGGGGCTTTTGGGTGACATTCAGTGTTTTGGCAGAAGCTGCTTTGATTGTGCTCATTTCTTTCAGACACATCATATGGGAGAATTTCCTTCTATTAAACCCCAAGACCTGGTTCAACACCTTCAAAATTCTTTAACACATAAGCAGGCACATGATAACAGACTGTATTTTACTAATTACACTATTATAACTTCTTCTTTGTTCTAAGTATTTTTAAACCATGCTTACTATGGTTCATCACTAACTACAGAGTAAAGTTATCACCTTTTTTTAATAGATAGGCATACTGAAACAGCAGAACACTGACTTTTACTAAAAGAGAGCGATGATGTTGTGTACTGGTTTTAGTGGGAATGGACTTCATTTTCTTTACAGCAGATGGTATGGGGCTGTGTTTTGGAACTGCTGAAACAGTGTTGATAAGTCAGGGATGTTTTAGCTGAGCAGTGCTTACACAGCAGCAAGGTCTTTTCTGCTTCTCACCCCACCGCACCGCTGAGGAGGCTGGGGGTGCACAAGAAGTTGGGAGGGGACACAGCTGGGACAGGTGAGCCCAACTGACCAAAGGGATATTCCAGACCATATAGTGTCATGATCATCATATAATACTGGGGGAACGAAGGAAGCCTGACAGAGGAAGTTCGGAGTGGCGACGTTTGTCTTCCCAAGTAACCAATAGACACGATGAAGCCCTGCATTCCTGGAGATGGCTGAACGCCTGCCTGCCCATGGGAAGTGGTGAAAGAACTCCTGAAATTTCTTTGCTTTTTCACACAGTAGAAGTGAGTGTCTCTGTGGGCTTAGTTGCCTATTGGAATTAAGCCACCACTCCACATCTCTCAACTTCAGGTAATTGAATCAGCTGGACAATACATTTACTGTCTTTCTAAATGCCCTCATTACTTTCTACTTTCGATATATTTTGTAAAGCAATTTGGAAAAAAAAAAATTAGTTCTTTAAGTTTCAGACCAGGAAAAAACTAAAATATATGGCTTAAATATAGCTACATAGCCCAACTTTGGTAATGTAGGTTGTCATCAAAATATTATTGGATAGATTGCTATAATTATTCCAGGGTCTTGAACAGAAAAAAAGATGTGTTCTTCTTTTCCCAATGTGAAGTTTTATCGTTGATAATCACGGAACAACACATAATAATATGAAACATCAGGGTAAATTTAAGCTAAATGGCAGAATCACACACAGAATATGGATTTTTAGTTTTTTGATAGTCTGCATTCAAAACAAACACTGTAGTGCTGGAGGCAGGAGCTATACAGAAAGTGAGATTACATGAGGGGAGAAATCCTATATTATGCAGATGAACTGCAGTGACTGTCTTTTATCAAGCAGTTCTTGATATTGGTCCCCTAAGCACTCATCAGTCCAGCTGCATGTGTCATCTGAGTGACATTTATTCTTCATTGGCCGCTTCAGTATCTTTGGGCCTGGATTAGGGAATGAAAGAATGGAAAATACTCTCGTTTTTTGAGAACTGACTTCCTTACAGCTCACAGATGTCCATGGGCCACCACTTGAAATTACTAATGTACAACTTTGGTGCTGCATCGTATGAGTCACCTCAGTGCAGTCAGCAAATGCCTCCCTGTCTTTGAGAGTGGTTCCAGAAACTGTCCTACACTGAATACAGAGCAAGGACTGAATATCCAGTTCTAGGTAATAAAACTTCTTTTTTTGTTTCTAGCACTTCATTTAAATTTAGATGATGCAAAAGATAGTCCTTTCCTCACACAGCTAAATTTTCCATGACAACTTGAATTATTTTTCCAGGAGATCAATCTCATCTGGAGTATTTAACCGAAATATCTAATCGCAAAGCCTCCTTGCTCTAGGTTGCCTCTATATTGACTACCTGCCACATTGATTTGGAGAGAGGAAACACTGAATCTCTGCTCAAACCTGTACAGACTGATTTGACCTCTTGAAGTGCAGCTACACATCCATAGTCACTACAAGAGGCAGGCAATCTGTCTGTCCAAACCACTGCATGCACTGCCTGTAGCACACTGGACAATGTCACTGAACTGGGAAAACCCACACACTCCTTATCAGGAGCGAGGATGGGAAGCCTGCCTAAAACCATGCTAGAGAACTGAGGTTTTCAACACCTGTTGATTTTGGAAACCAACAGATATGCATTTTCCTGCTAGTCTTCACCTATCTCTTAGCCCCTAAATTAAGCCTCTAGAGAGACTTTTCTTCAGGATTTACAGGATGAGGTAACATCCACAAGTTGAGAGAATTAGAACCTTTGAGCACTGAAAAAAGTTGGATGGTTAAAACTGAGGCTGTAATCTCATGATATGGAAACAACAGTATTGATTCAAGGTGATTCATTATCATCACTACTAAACAATAGAAAAAATTGATTTAACTGATTTTTCAAAGACATGCTGTCAGTGCTATTATCACAATAGACAATAGAAATCCTATCTTCTACTCAATATCCACACTGACTCCATGAAGTACCACTGACAATGAATGAACCAAAACAGAGAAATCACTTGCTTAGGCCAGGTGGTAAGATTACTGACTGCATGTTGGTCACAACTACTCTAGTCAAGGAACAAAAAATCTAAAAGAAAGAAGGAGTTGTTATAACAAAGTAAGTTTCCAATCATATCAGTGAGAAAGAAAGTGAATTTTTTTCAAGTAACTAGCAACCATATTTAAATTTGATATTGTAATTTAAAATAAAATTAATCACTGTTTTAGTGAATGGTTACATAAGATTTAATTCATCATATAAATGATTCTAAACAACTTTGCTTGCTCCCTTGGCACTTTATTTTTACCTTTTTTTTTTTTTCCTAAAATACTCTTCCTTCCAATCTCTTAAATGCTACTCATGGAATTTATGAAAAATATGAATATCACACTGATGGAGGGGGAAGGAGATAATTTTCAAAGACCTAAATTCATTTTTTTATTACTCCAGATCCAAGGAAACAGGTAAACATTTGTTACAGTTTTGGAGTCGCCAAACATTTTAATGTTAAACACATGCTTGAATTGTTTGCTGGATCCCACATCTACAACAGAACTGTCATCATGTGTAGTTTGGCAAGATGACAAATGCAGCAATTTGAAGAGAAAAGTCTAATATCTTTATGTACTTAGGTACTACTTACAAATATTTGACTTTATAAATTGGCAGAATATCTATTGTCTTACGATGTATTGGACTAATAGTACTTGAGATTTAAATTTATTTTCTTCTGCTTTTAGATAAGCTTGGCCAGGATTGGAAATTCTTTTTTTCACACTAATATTTTTTCCAAAATTTAGCCAGAACTTTCTTCATTCTTCGTGCTTTATTTGTCTTACGGTTTTGGTTCAAGTCTTCTGATTCCTAAAAGGTCTGTGGACACAATGGCACATCAACCCAATCCGTACACCTACGAGAAACTTCAGGTGGGAAAAAAACTCACAGAAGTCACTGCCAATCCCACTGCCCAACACTTGCTTATGTTTTCCATCTTCTATCACATTGAAAGTTCTCTGGTTTTTGTTCTCTATTTATTTTGTAGGTCTCTTGAGTCAGTGACTATATTTTAGCATTATCTTGCTATAACACTTAGTGTAATAGAGTCCCAGAAAGTTCAAATTAAATATAAAGAATTTTTTTTTTCTTGATCTCTCCGGTCAGTACCTCTTATACAGTGATTTCTGAGAGCTATTCTGAGATACAACTGGGTTCCTTAAATTCAATTTACAGGTTAATTTAAAGAGAGTATGAGGGAAATAGCCCACATGCACATACAGTGAAAGAAAGGAATGTACTTTTTAGTAATTTAATATGGTTTTTTTTTAAGCAAGCCTCTTCTGATAATGCCTATGATGTATAAAAAAAATACTAAATTGAGTATTTTTGTTGTGACTAGCTTGTGACAGGTCTGAAAAACTATTATAAATTCTTGTGCTGTCATAAAGCATAGTTGCAAGCAATCCCCATATACATACATTAGTAGGTGAATGAATTGACATAATAGCTTTCCCTCACTTTCTGCTTCATTTTGTATTCTTTTTTTCCAGGCAGATGTAAAAGTATTGATTGGTACAGTCATTTTTAGAGTATTATACTACTTCGTATTCTTAGTTAATGTGTTAGCATGCAATGAGCCATGCAGGAAAATGAATACTCTCATCATAACCTTGTTCAAATCTAATTTCCTCTTGAACAGTTGGAGACAAAACCCTTAGCTGGTAAAACTGCTGTAATTGCACTGGATTCAGCATATGTTCATTCATTTATAAATACATGGAATTTCCAGATTCACTTGCATGTGTGATTTTACTGAATATTTTCTTAGCTGAAGACAAAGCATTTGAGTGACCCAATCCAAACCTAAGAGCAAAACAGAAAAAAAAACCAACAAAAATAAACACACTCTAATAGTTTCCAGGCCTAGTGTTTCCTAATGTGTATTTTACCCATTCTGAAGTACAAATGCTGAAATTTACTGTGACTCATTGAAATGCTTTTCTGTAAACAATGCCTTTGATTTGTTCTATTTTTGCACAAAGATATAATTTACTTTTAAAATAATTTTCAGACTGACAGTTTATTGTTGTGATGGCATAACAAAGTTATATCTAAAGTTGTATCTAACTTTCCACCACAGTTTGGAACTAGCAGATATGGTTTGCCTATTACCTCAGCAAGTTAATGGTCCTGAATTGTCGACTTGCTGACAGGAGCTCTTTGACACACCCCAGCTATATCCCTCAGGATGCAGGGAAAATAAGTAGTGGAATGTGTGCACAGCCAAATTAATCTGCTTCTCCAAAGCTGGAGAGAGGTTGGATTCTCTCTTGCACAGTGGATATGTCTACCCCTAAAACTGTTTCTGAATTACATAAACCCCATTTGTTTTCTAACTCTTCATAATACTTCTCATAAAACTCTTAATATAACTTCTGACAAGTGCACATAGGCATGCAACCATAGGGTAAAAGGTATGTAAAGTGAAAAGGCTAAGAAAGTGTCTTATTCCATAAACTTTCCACGCTTTTAAAGGAGTGTGATGGAAAATGGAATTTTGCCCAAGATCTCTTCCCTACAAGGCTCAGTGTTAAATCAGACTTAGAGCTCTAAGTGCATTAAGTATATCAAGTAGACAGTAAAGTAACTGTAGAATACTGTCAGGCTGCTCAGGGCCTGATCCTGTAAATACAAACCGGCACATAGAGCTTTATGAGAGTTAATTTTCCCATGGAGGTAAATGAAATGACACGGAAAATTAAGTTACTCCTGTGCATGTCCTTGTGACTGAATCTATCATTTTCTAACTTCTAAAATCATGAAGCAATAAAACCAAAGCCACTGAAATAGACTGATTTGCCCTATAATGCAGGAGAAAGTAGCTAATAATAGAGATTACCACGGTGGATGTGAAATACAGGATATAGGTCTGTAGAACGGATCATTTGGCTTCTGGCTTTCAAGAGTACTGTCAGGGGTCATTTCCAGGGTGACAGAGAAATAATTTGCCCCTGGAAAGGAGAATTACAAACAGTTGTGTACAGGATGTTCTATGACTCTGTTGCACAACTGTAGGTTACCAGTAGTTACACTTTTGAGCAAAGCTTTATGTGCATTATTGGATAACCATTGCTTTCCTCTGGCCACGCGAATGCACTGTCCAGTTTGAACGGCTGACAGGTAGAATACAATGGATGGAGCAGAGGCTGAGTAGGCTATACAATATCAATGGTGAGCTACAGCCAGCATCTTCTCAATCTTTCTTTATGATGTTGACCTAGAAACCCCAGTGTAGGCAGACTGTCATCAAGGACACATAACATGAACCACTTCATTTCTCAGAGGGAAAGACTTCAAAAACATATTTATCTCAAGGCAGATCAGGCCAAAGGGCTTTTGCCCTTTCTTTTGCAAGCACCATATTTCCTCTGTAACTCCCTGTGTTGTCGTACGTGTGCCAGCCCAAGATCAAAGGCTGTCTCTTCTGAGGCTGTAACGCTGCTCTAACCCCATTATTAGGAGTGCTTGAGAGTGCGCACTACTGGCAATTTCATGACAAATTTTGTACCTGCAGAAGCAGACTAAATGATGAGCTCTGGTTAAGCTCAGAGTCTTGCATTTTGCACTTACGGTATTATTTTTTTATCTGTTTGTCATAGTGCCTGAGTGTACTCTTTTCTTTAACCATAACTTTTGACAAGATGATTTGCTGTTCTCAATAACTGATGACTGACAAGCAAGAACTCCACTTTCCTTTCCCCATCAGTTATATAGTGAACAGCATTTAATGAATAAGAATTCTACCTCACTGGCCAAAATATAATGCCATTAAAAAAAAAAAAATTAAAAGCTTTACTAAACAGTGACAAATAAGGCTTATTTCAAGTAGCAAAGACAGCTGGTAGAAGGTTTAATAATTTTGTAAGTAAAACTACCTTATAAAATGACAAATATTTAACAGCATGGAGAAAAACTCTCATCTAAATCTAAAAACCACTTCAGCTTTCAACAGTTTTTCTTCAACCAGAAGAATAAACTACATTTAACTAGCTCAAAAAAAATAGCACAACACAAAGAGGAAAACTCAAATCAGAAAATACAAGTATAGTTTCCTGTCTACAAAAAAGGGTTCCAAACCATGCATCATAAAATTGTTAAGTTCATATATTTTAAGACTAGAAAATAACCTAAAAAAGGAAGAACAGTAACTAAAATATTAATTAATTACCCACCCAAAATCCACTGAAAAATAACAACTTAATTTCTAGGAATCCATCCATATGTGAAAGTAAAAAATAAGCCTTAAAAACACATCATCTGTGTTTTTCAAATTGTGAGTTACTAGCTATAATTAGTATAAACACTTCCAAACTGAAACAAATCCTGATGTTATTGAAAATTATTTTTTTCACTGAGTAGATATTTAGCTGTTAAAAGACAAAACCACTCTACCAGATCCCCTTCATCAATGCTAATTTTAATGAAACTGTGGAAAGATGAAAGACTGCTTCTAGTCTTTAGAAGTCAACTACATGCAACTGTTGAATTGAACAAGAGCAAGAGATTAAGATAAGCAAGTACAGTGCACCACAAAAATACGTAACCACAGAAAAGAAATTACTTTAGAAGGAAATATTATCCTGTGAAGTTGATGACAGCTGTTTTTTCTTAACCTGAAATTATGGTAGATATCATCCCAGTACAAAAAAATCAGTATTTTATAGCACTTAGAATATAATCAACTTAGTTACAAGGAGAAAAAATAATAATCTAGTCCAACAAATATTTCTGCTATCTAAATGTCGCTTATGCTGCAGCATACTATATAGGAGAAAATAAAAATTAGCAGCAATAATAGAGCAATTTAGTCAAGCAAAGGGAAAAAAAAGTAAAAATCTATCATGGTGCTATAACCTCACATGTGGTTCTGAATATTTCTTATAGTGAAGCTTACTTCTGCATTTGGTTTCAAAGATGCATGTACTGCTACAGTGATGTTTTAATAGCATGTCTTTTCATGCTGGTTTTTGTGTTATCTACAAGTTCCTTGATAATCTTACCCTACAGTCTTTGTCAGCGGCTTTAACATTACTTTCAAAATCTTATTCACCAGTAATTTCTGTCTGTGTATCATCACTGCATATGAGTGATAAAATACTATGAGCAAAAAGGATTCATCTCTCACCCTTTGATCCTTCTTACTCATTGTGTGTCATGAAAGATTTATTACAATAATCCAAATTCTGTTTACTTATAATCACCCTTTAAAACACACAACTCGTAACTAGGACACTTTCTTTTCTCCATTTAAGTATGCAATTTCTTCTTCAGAAAGCATCTGCTTATGCCCACTGATGGAAGAATGTGATACTGAGTTATGAACAGCCACTCTATCCATCTCAAAACTAGTCTCACTGATGCCCTGAAAAGACATGGAGAGAACATTATATTATTAGGAAAGGTAGCTGCTTGCATTTGTCAGCAGTCTTACACCTTATGATCCAGAGGTTTAGTGAATGAGAGATGTTACAAGTAAGAACTGAAATGACAGGGTCTCTGCAGAAGGATTATCTACAAAACACTTCATAAGATTAAGGTCTGACATTCACTCTGTAGCTACGTTCAGCAGAAAATATGTGCAAAAGAAAAAAAATATATTTACTACCTATCTCAATATTAGAAAACTGAGAAATGTTGACCTGATACATTCACTGACAAATCAGTCCTTCCCATATAAATAGTCATGCAGCGAAGTATTCTCCTCTGAAATGTCTCTCAATGAGGTCAGAAGAAACATGACTTCATCAGCATCGTGGGTATGTGTAAGTACACGGGCTAAAGGGTGGCTGTGACTTAACTTCTGAATTTCCCTTTTGTGTACTAATCTTTGCCTGATGTAATTTAAAAAATCCCATCTTGGAGGCTGAAATTCATTTTCAGGATTGATTGCTGTTTTTTAAATTGGTCTATATATAATTCCTCTTCTTTTAAGTGGTATGAATATTTGAACATGTAGAGTATGAAAGCTTTTCATCCTTTGTAGCAGACATTCCAACTTGTTATCCAAGATGTCTTGATATTCTGTTTTCTTAGTTCACAAATCTCAAGAAGATTCACTGAATGCAGGATTTACATTTTTTTTTTATTTTTATTTATGTCATGTACAACAGTATATTGCGCAAAGCTAAAAAAACCTTTTAAAATGCACAGAAGATACAAATCAGTAAGATTTCTTGACTGCTAGCCCAGCACTCATATTTGTTCTGCTTTTTAGACAGCAAGACTAGTAATTGCACAATATATGAAAACATAGGGAAACAAGTGCAGTTAAAAACTGAAGAGTTTTCATATGAAGTTACACATTATCAAATATCTTTAGCTGATGTACTGATAACCTTGTCTCTTAAATGTTTTTAGGTCACTTCCTATAAACCCTCTGTAAGTATCAGATGCAGTCCATTGCAGCAAGTTCATGTTATTTATCTCCCCTGATGTGTTTTAATCTTTTGCTATGTGTTAAATTTCTTTCACATGTGTAAGACCTATTTCAATTCCTTTAGTTACAAGTGTTGCAATAGCATGTCTGATATCAACATAAAATGTGTAACAGCCAAAGGAAGCATTGTCAATATGCAGAATATTGTAGTCTGACTGAAGGTATACCATACCCGGTGATTTCAGTAGGAGAATATTTCCTACTTTATGTCTTACTATTTTCTACATAAAATTTTTATGTTTAAAATTCAAATTGATATACCAAAACATATATCTTGTTTTCTGCTGCTTCCAGATTCTGAGATTTTCCTCTTTTTTGGTGGGGGTTTTTTGTGTTTTTTGTTTTGTTTTTTGTTTGTTTGTTTGTTTGGGAATTTTTGTTTGGCGGTTTTGGGGGGGTTTTTTTAGTTTTGCTTTTTAGGAAGAAAAGAATTTTGCAGTACCAACTTAGACATGTGAAGGGCTCAACAACAAAAATAATGCAGTTCTCAGCTAAACACTCCATTTAGTTCTTTTCAGCTCTAAAGGTGACATGGGCTTTAGTTGCAAAATCAGCCGGGCTCTTTGTATCCACCTGTTATCACCAGATCAACACAATATTATTTAAACTGGGGCTGCAAACAAATACCATCTCTTTGCTTTTCCTGTCCTAGTTTCTAACAAATCCCAACAGGAATAAGGCACTTTATGTCATCAAATGAAAAAGACTCTTCCATTTATGAAAGATCCTGAATAGCCAGGAGTGTGACCAGTGGGAAATGACCAGCTTCAGTACAACACACCCATTTTTCAGAATCTTGCAAAATAAACTTTCTGAATATAGTTGAGTATTTTAAGTGTCCCTATAAAGCCTCAGTGCACTTCGGTACACAATACAGTGCAAGTCTATGATTTACAAAAGTATGCCATCATTCAAAGTAAAGGAATTTTTATATTTATAGAAGAAAATATACCAAGAAGTACTTCCTTTGTGCAATTTTTTCATATAGAATGCCTTTTTCATTCTTAAATAAGACAATGGAGTTTATTTTTTATAAGCCAGTAACTAAAACAAGTATTTTAAATTTTCAGTGGCTTTTTTCATTGTGTCTTAATAATTTGTTCGTAATTATATGTGTCTATTTAAAAATTACCTTGCTTAGCTATGTTTATTTTTAAAGGATACCTTTCATGTTCAGATATCCCTTTTTAAACACCGGTTTATCTAGCTCTAAATTTCTTTAATTTTTATCAAGAATGCTCAGCCCAATTTCCTGCCTAGGACAGTCTAAAGATGGAATTTAAAACTGTTCAGTATTTTCTAGCATATTTTATGGAACTAGACAATTCAGACTGCCTTAAAGTCTAGTAATTCCTGAAATATGTCTGTTTTCTTTGCAGTGTCATAGTTGTTCATAATGTACTTGGTTTTCCTCAGTGTTATTTCATGTATAGTAACATCCCTTTGGATGGTCTATTATTCTGATCGTCTGCAGGGCCTAAAGAAAGAAAAGAAAAAAGAAAAGTATTTGCTTGATCACCAGGAACATTTGGTTGCACTTTTCAATTTGCTATCACAAGCGCTTTCACCTGCATCCTGCCAAAGACTATCAGCCAAGGAATCTAACATAATTTTGGAGTATGATGTGCGTGATTGCAAAGAAAGGAGGAAAGACAGCCTTGTAAGGAGTTTATGTATTGCAAGGGTGTGCCTTGTTACATTAGTTGGTGGAGTGGGTCACTGCAGAAGGCACTGAAAGAGGATGGTGTCTTTGGGCAGAATTTTGGCAGAATGTAACCAAAGACGTTGATTGTCAAGACTTGTGCGTTAGCATGAAGAACCACATATAACCTGTACTGTAGCTGTCTTGAACTCCTTCCTATGGCAATGTGTGGTACCATGCTCAAAGCAGCACTCAGTGGCTGCTGGATAAATTCGGCTGATTACCTGTAACGGCGAAGCCTGTCCATGTGGATGACACCAACTACAAATCTTATACTGAGATTAAGCAGCATACCCTTATGCTTAACAGTCCTTTACCTGACAGTAGAAATGATTCATAGATTTGTTTACCTCTAAGAAAACCCTCCTAAATTGTAAAGACCACAATGACAATGCGCCTCACCAGGAACAGATCTGTTTAGTGTGAAAAGCTCAACCAGGGATTGGAAAATACCTTTAAGATTATTGAGTCCAACCATAAAACTAACATGCAAAGGCTCATCTGATGCTGCAGCAACCAATTTTCCCAGCATCACTAGGAATGTCAGATTGCTATTACCTCTTATACTGCTTCTATTAACATCAGAAAGGACATGAGATTATTATCACCTTCTCTACCATTTTATTGCTATCACTTTTTCTACTATTTCCATGATTTGCTCAATGAATTATTCAATTAGCCCTGGATGTCCATGCCTTCTCAAGATCCAAAAAGAACCAGTATCTCCTCAGTGCAAAGGAAGGAGTGTCTTATAAGCAAATTATATAAGCAAACTCCTATATTATTAAATCACCATTTTTCCTGTGTGAAACTAAAATTTTCTTCCCTTTAGATTTGATGCTAATTAGTCTTCTTTTCTGTGTAGAAAAACTGTCATATACTAATTATGTGAGTTTGCTATACAGCACAAATGAGCATTACCAAGTAATGATGAATTTTAAAAAAAACCACGGTAAAGGAAAACTGTGTTTTCAAGCACCACTAATAAGACTTTTTGACTATGTTCTCTGTGATGTTGGCAGAATAGATCAGATTGATTATGAGCCAATTGCTAAGAATGCCTCAGGCAAAAACTGTATCAAAAAGACACTTTACCGTGACAAGCTTCTACATATAAATTAAAGGGGAAATAAGAATACATTTGAACAAGATGTAGATTAACTATGGATTTTTTTACTTTGTTTTTCCTACAGCTGTAGACACATCTATAGAACAGTTTCTGGCTTTTAATTATGATATACTTATTTTGTAGTATGTTTTTTATTACCTAAGAACTAATTACAGTGCTAGCATAGAGAGCAAGTTTAACAAACAATTTCACCTCAACAGAGGTTTTAACACCAGTTTACTTAATCTAAAATTATCACTTCTGTTCAAACTGCAATATATCATTGTTTGGAAACGTCAGGTAACTAAAAATGCAGGTTTGCTTCATAAATCGCTCTGCCCATTTCAGGAATCGTTATAAATTTTCTGAAGTAACTTGTAGAGAGAAAGTTGAGATTTGGATCACTGATCCAGAAAAGGCTTTAGCTGAACATGGCTTCTCTCTTTTTTTTTCTTTAATCAATGATATTAAAGTGTTATGGTTGCACAAAATAGATTACATGGAAAATGAAAATGAAATCCAAAACCTTAATGACGAAAAAATCAAATAGAAACACTTATGGTTTATGTTATACTTTGGAGGCCCAGATACATGGGTAAGTTATGAAGCACCATCAGTGCAGTTGCTGGCCATAGGTCTAAAAATATCAGACATGTGCTAGCTTAAGTTATAAATTCAGTTATCACCAGGAGAAATCTCAGTTTCTGTTACTTTCCTTTTTCACCTGTCCAGCAGATGTACAAATACAGTTACTATAGAGCAGGAGACATGGAATAAGTCACTCTGGAGCAACAACTTTATCCACTGGAGCCCTAAGAAGGGCTTACAAAAAAAGTTAGATCTGTAAATAGCTGTTAAAGCTTTGCTCTCTAACTAGACCTACAAAGCCATGTATCTTGGAAGGAATGAGCTGGATTTCATTGTTTAATAAATTTGAATCCATTACCACCAACTCAGTCCTATTACCTTCAAGTGTGCTAAGGCTTCTCTGTGTGAGAGGTTACTCTGGTATAGCTGCTCTTCAGCTGATTTTCCTGATTAACTCCTTGTGTGAAACCTTTGGTTTTTGGAATAAGAGAGATAACTGGAATGAGACAAGTTCTGGAATTAGAGGAATTGGAGATGAACCTAATCAAGATGAGTTAAGTCAGTTTAAATTGACAACTTACCTGATTTCAAAGAAGTTTTCATGCATAGGAATTGTGAACCTTACGCGGTAATCTGAAAGCAGTAGATTTACAGTGAACTTGGGTGAAAAAGGAGTTTTCTTCCTCATAAGAATGTTCAATAATATTTGATTTGAATGTGTGTTAATATTTTTCTCTATTGTAATTATTCAGTCTTCCCCCAGAAGGAGAAAGAAAACCCAAAAATCTTCAACTAGAAAATAAAACAATAAAATGCTGGCAGTGGAAACTTGTGCTAAAGGACAATGACCTATAAAAGAGAGTAATTTCCAATTAATTGTTTCTACTAAAAATTCCCGTCTGTGTCAGAGGTTAATTATACTACAGCAGAAGTTCATTACCTGAGAAGAAACCTGTTATTATGCTTACCTCCTACATTTAGTATTCCAAACTACTGACTATCAGAGAATATTTGGTGGTTTTTATATATATAACCAAATTACAGACGTCAAACAAACTACAAAACCTTTATTCCAAAACAGGTAACTTATTCCAGCTCCATCCATTATATTTAAGGTTTTGGCATTAGAATGGGCTGCCCAGGGAGGTGGTGGAGTCAACATCCCAACATATGGAAGTGTTTAAGAGTCAACTGGATGTCGCACTGAGTGCTATGATTGACATGATGGTGTTTGGTCAACAGCTGGACTCAATGATATTGGAGGTCTTTTTCAAACTTAATGGGTCTATAATTCTACAATCTGTAGACCGCTTTATTCTATATTCACAGAATCACAGAACGGGTTAGGTTGGAAGGAACCTCCATCTGGTCCAACCTCCCTGCAGAGCCTCCTAGAGCACATCCCTCAGGAGTATATCCAAACAACTTTTGAATATTTCCAGTGAGGAAGACTCCACAACCTCCCTGGGCAATCTGTTCCAGTGCTCGTTCACCTGCACAGTTAAAGAAGTTCATATTCAGGTGGAACTTCCTGCGCATCAGTTTTTGCCCATTTCCTCTTGTCTTATTTCTCTGCACCACTGAGAAGAGCCTGGCTCCATCCTCTTGACACCTTCCCTTCAGATACTGATAGACATTGAAGATGTCCCCTCTCAGTCATCTCTTCTCCAGGCTAAAGAGGCCCAGATACCTCAGCCTTCCCCTCCTAAGTGAGGTTCTCCAGTTCCTTAATCATCTTCATAGCCATCTTCTGGACTCATTACAATAGTTCCAGGTATCTCTTGTACTGAAGAAGCCAGAACTGGACACAGCACTCCTGGTGAAGTGTTGCCAGGGCTGAATAGAGGAGCAGGATCAGCTCCCCTGCCTGCAGACAATGCTCTCCCTAATCCAGTCCAGAATTAGACCCCTTATTCCAGTTAGACCTCCCTTCACGATATTTTTATAGGTATTAAACTTGCTAAATATTCAACATGGTATATAAGAACTAGAACTTGCCCTTTCAGAACACTGGCTACATTTTCCATCATTAGTTAATTCATAACCTTGTACAATCTCCTCAATTGGACCTGTGTTTCCCTCTTGGTATTGCTAAGGAGGAGAGTGTTTAGATTATTACTTTCCTGTGAAAAATTTA
The DNA here is from genome assembly GCA_013398115.1 of Falcunculus frontatus. NCBI lineage: Eukaryota > Metazoa > Chordata > Aves > Passeriformes > Falcunculus > Falcunculus frontatus. Next base: position 2,795,147 of record VZRV01003964.1, on the reverse strand, counting down.
TTTAACCAAAATGTACTGTTTGTGTTTACAGAAAGCTGACTGTTTAATAAATAGGTTTGAAAATGAACCAAAAATTTTAAAAATTTACTTTGAAAATCATGTAGACAATGCTGACTGAGAGAAGTGAAACTACGATAAATTGGATGGATTGTGAAATGAGGACTCAGGCTAGTTCCCAGAATGTTTTTTATTGATGTCCATGGCTTTTGAGTCAAACCTCCTTTATAAATGTCTTTGCGTATGAGACAGAATTCTTGTGGATCCACCTCTTCAGATTTGCAAAGACACAATTCCCTTCCTTCCACTGCCAATTTTTCTTGAAAAAGACGTAAGCTGATATTAAGGATGTTTCTGATTTTGTCTTATATGTGAAAGCCGTTGTCAAAATGTGGATCTCTGCTACTCCCTATCTTATTTATTTAAGGGGAAGAAGAGAGAGAAGAGGAAGGGGAAGAGAGAAGAGACAACCCGTCAATGAGTGTCGAGTTTTATGGAGCAAAAACACAGTAGTTTTGAGAAATTGTGAAGGAGCTGAAAGGATGAGAAAAGGAAAGAATGTAATGACCATACTCTTATCTATCTTTGATCTATTTTTACAGTCAATTTAGCTGAGCTAGTGCTGACCAAAAACTGTAAAAACTAGTAATAACAACCCATGGTCAGCAGCATTCCATTGTCTGAGGTTAATTCCAGACCAGTCCACATAAACTGATTTCTGAAGTCTGTTTGCTGAAATAGGGAATTTCAAGTGTGCATATAGATCTTGTCTGATATTTAACAGTAGATTTTCAGAGGAGCTCAGCTGTCATATGGGATCCTCAAAGGAATTTTTGAGAAATGCTAAATGCTATGAAGCATTGAAACCTAAATAGTAAGCACCAAAGCAGAAAACTTCTTTAAAAGAAAGGTATCTTTACATTAAAAAAAAAAAAAAAAAGGATTTGTAAACTTAACATTAATTCATTGCTCATGTTTGACTCAATCTTTGAAATGGAAAGCTAGAAAGATGCAAGAAAAAATAATTTGTTTCTTTTCTGTCTGGTGATTTGCAGTCATTTACTTTGCACAAAGTGTAACAAAACATGCTGTCTCAGAGTATTAGCGTTCTTAAACACTTTAATGAATAAGAAATATATATGATAGCTACAAGGAGTTATAGGAGAATTACAGGAAAACATCAGTAAAAGACATTGAACAACTCTAGGGAGGAATGTGACAAAGTGTAACAAGTGTGCTGAAACCAGAAATTTCTAGTAATTACATAGTAAATGTAACTTAATGCTCCTGAAATAATCAGTGAAAATTCTAGAAACCTGAAAATGCATGGAAGCTGAAATCTAGCTTAAAATAGCACAACACTGATTCTCATTTTCTTATTCAAAATAAATGCCATTTATACAATTGTCAGTTTTATAATAAATAAAATTTTATAACCCTTTTTCAGGCATTCTTTTCATGCTTCATTCCATGTACAATTGTCAGGGAAATTCTGCACCGAGTTAAGACAAATCTACTAAAGGGTATTGTGAAATATCCTTTCTTCAAAAACACGTTGTCTCCTGGCTGTCTGCTCCTGGAAACTCTGAGGGACCTGTGAGATTTGTTGTGGCAAAAGGTTATCCAGGAACCTTAGGAAAGATGTAAACATTTCTTCATTTTTCAGGCACCACCTACCGGCACATAATTTGCTATCACAACAAGTAAAGCTCCTCTATTTGTCATTGGACAAGGCAGCTATATTTAATCAGAATCTCTTTTCCCAAAGACCTCCTGGGAATCTGAGAAAGGAAAGCCTTTTCCTCATGGAAGTGTATACAATAATCTCTTAAGTGGCTCTTGAAAATGGCCTGAAAATACAAAAAGTATGGGATTTTTTCCACCCATCTTTGTATTTCATATAGTTAGAGGGTACCTGCACAGCTAGGGAACAATAGAACTCCATCATGTGACAACGGCTTTATGCAGTCAATATAATTATCCAGTTTAATAATACTGGCAGTTGGGATGGCAGTAAAAGGAAAAAAAAGCTCTGTACCTTTGTGCAACAGAACCATTACAGCACGCATCGATTTCAGTCGATAACTTTTAGGGACTTGCATTGTCAAAGAATATTGCTTTTCTTTTTCCTTTATAAAACAGTTCACTTTGATTTCTTAGGCTAAAACTGACATTGGGTTTTATGTAGGTGGCAAAATTTTGCACTTATCTCCAAGGTGGGGTTCCAGGTGTTGGAGCTTCTAGAGAGAATTAGTATCCATAGGAAGCTATAGTACTTTGCTTCTCCTCTACCAAACTAATATGTAAATCATAAGCCTTTTTTGCAGGTGCAGAAAAATCAGTCTTACATAAAACTTTGCCTGTTTTACACTGTCTCCCTTGTGCTGTTTTAAATGCTACATAAATATATACCAAATGCTATTAACTCTACAATATAACCTTTGAAATAAATGAAAAGGAAAGTAGTTGAATAAGAAAAAAAGTGTGAAATTACACCGCATATCTTTTCAAACAATTAAAATGTCATTTTAAAATGCAGAACACTAATTAAGGGTTTTGTGGAAGTCTAATTTTTTTCTTCCAAGGCAATGCAAGGAAACTATAAAAAGCAATGCTAATCCGATGCTTTCAATGAAGTAATAAAAATAAGTCCAGTTATTAGTAAGTAGTCCAAGGCCATAAGCCATATTTTGGTGATCTGCAAGTGCTCAGGCCTTTTAGTGACTGGTAACTAAAGACTAATATTCTGTGATAAATCTGCAAAACCAGATTTAATTGTCACATGCATGCTATCATAATTTTCTGGTTGTTTTCCTAGGGAGAGACACTGAAAAGACAGTCTTTTTTACATGCTGAAAAATGGTTGATTTATTATATCTTAGAGAAAAAAACCAAGAGATTACCTTATGCTTAATGATCATTCAATTTATTGTAAAGAAAATAACAGTTTCATATGTGGCTACCACCACTTTAGAAGAAAAGCCAACACAAGAATACAATGAGTCATTAATCTCTGAGGGGTAAATACAAATTGTTTATGACAAGTTGGTAAGTGTTTTCATTACAAGGCAGCATCTAGTTTTTAGTTTCATTTTCCATGATTATGAAAAGGTAAAAAAACTTTTAAAATAAATTATTGCTATTGCAATATAATGATTTCCTGATGCTCCCATACTATTATTTTAATAGTTCATATTTAAACTTTTCCCTAAACAGTAGTAACTAACTATTGAAATAAAACGGTACAGTTTTGGGAGCATTCTCAGTATGTAAATCAGCATGAGTTAAAGATTCTTTTACATCACAATTATTATTGTTAATAAATCGACAAATTGTACTTATATGCATGCTTATTATAAACAAATAAGAGCAGACTGTTCCATAGCTATTTTTGGAAGCATCTCCTTCCTTGTTAATTCAGGAATACAAGGTCATATATAAAGCTTAGTACATTAACTTTTATTCAATGATACAACCATATTTTGTCCTTAAAATGTCCTTGTTGGTGATCCTAGACTTTAAAAGATGATGACTAAAATATAACACTTGCAAGTGTTAATAGTATAAAGAACATATAAATCCATAGGTGCATATAGTTCCTGACAGATGTGACTGCATCAACAGCCCTGAACCACTCTTTATGCATTTTCCTAGATATTTTGTGTAAGAAATATTTAATCCAATTCAACTGATTAGGTATTTCTATGAAAACCAAGAAGCTGGACTAAGAAACAGAAATAAGTTGTTTGTAGCCACATATAAATGGATTTTTCATTTCAGCAGGCAAACAAGCCATCCCCCTTTACTGTCAATTGTGGGAAATAAAATGCTTTTTATTTATAAATCTTTTGCCAAAAGAAATAAACCTTCATTTCACTGCCATTTCCCCCCACAATTAAATAAATATAAGTGAAGTGAAACAGTCAGCTCTTTCAGATACAAAACACTATCTTTCTTTTCAAGTTTTCTGAGAAATTTAGAGAAAAATATAAGGCCATATTCACAAAGCAGCCAGAAGAGGATGAAAAGAAATTTTATACTCCTTTTTTATCAACTGCTTACTAGTAAGAGTACTCTAACTGAATTTTCTTACTCTAGTGTTCAAACTCTAGCTCTCACTTCCCAGGAGGCCCAACAGGTTAAAAATGCACTGAGGAGTGAGAGGAGAAAGTCTCCCTAATCTCCTATGTCTAGTCTTTTGTATAAATAATTGAATATTCATTATGTTTAGGAACGGAGGCATCTTCTTTCCAAAGAGTAACAGCCTTACTCACTCTCACTTTCTCATTCTTGCTTTCTCATTCTGTATTCCAGGGACTATTTAGGTATTTTATCTGAAAGACAAAAATTTCAGAAGGAGCTAAATGGGAGATTTACTCGTTAGCATAACCTGTATAAGAAATGGACAGATTTAAGACTTAATAAAATATAATTCAAGTCTTTATCTTGACAAAAAAAGAATCAAAGCATAGGTGTCCCATAGGCCCTATAGAATTCAGTACTCTACATAAACCCATTCTTTATCTAAAGGTAACAGCTGTAGAAATTACAGGTTAAGACTGAGTTATTTTAAAGTAAAGAATGCATTTATTTAGGGAAGTAATACAGGACCCCATGGTAAGGAGAAATGTGAGAAATTTCAAAATAAATTATCCAAGACTCTTGGATTCAGATTAGTCTCATATCTATAGCCTATAACATAAAATAAATGGGGAAATAACAATATAATTAATCTATCAGACATATGGCAAAACATCTGATAGATTACCTATGGGAATTAACAAGTGGGAGAACATAAGAGCAAGAATTGCACCATAGACAGTAAACTGACTGGAAAACAGCTGGCAACTGACAGACCTGAGAAGGGGATAATCAAGCCAGGATAAACTACTGGAAGAGTTAGTCAAGGATTAGTCATGATACAGATCTTGTTTCAAATTTTCATTACATTTCATGCAGACACAAAAAGTAAATGATAGCTGATAAAACGGGTAAAACAATATCAAGCGAACCACAGCATAGTACAGAAATGGGTAATATGGGATTGTATAGCACTAAAGGAGAAAAAAACATTAAAGTAGGAACAAAAGCAAGTCCTGATCTCAAGAGCTGGAGGAGAAAAAACAGTGTGGTGCAGCTGTGGCGCAGTGGTTGATTGTTGACAACTATGTGTCACACCCATCAAATAGCAAATACAATTCTAAGACGTATGTGATGAGGTCCCCACAGTATCCAAAGCCATATGAAATAAGACAAAAAGGTCTTGTCTTGTTTAATTTAGTAAAATGAACTGAGATGTGATAAAATTGCTCTGCATAAATACATGGAGTGGTTAGGCGTAAACACAAAATAAGAGGAAAAGGTATTTAAAGTAAACAACCATGTTGGCCTAAGAAAAATATTTCTAGATGGGCAACAAATACATTTGGGTTGGAAATTCGAAGTTGCAATCATCAGAGCCAGAATACTGTGTAACGACTTTCCAAAAGGAGTAGCAAGGGCAATAAACCAAACTAGTTTTAAGATGAAGCATGTTTCAGAAATAAAAATGTTATATATAAACATCTGTTTCAACTAATGCTTGCCAAAACACAGACAAGTATCCAATAAAACCTTGCCTAGTATTCTCGCCAAATTGCCCAGTGAGTTGCAGGAGAACAGAGATTTTTAGGATCTGTGAATGAGATGACTCCTCTCTGACAGGTATTTTGGAACTGGGGACTTCAAAAGCATTGAGAGCTTGAGATGTTTATCTGCTTTTCAAAATTCAAGAGCAATCTGGTATTTCAGGAAGTTCAATGTTGCAGAAAAAAAAAAAAAGGGATTTTCTATTAGTCAGTTAGGAGAATGAAGGCCATAATTATTTGTTTTGAGCATCAGACTCTGAAAGTTACCCTCTTCTACCTACTTAACAGAAGCTGAGAGTTTCAGTTATCATGCGAGATAAGATTCCTCCACTTGACTGCCACTCAAAGTGTAATACAAAAGGCTGCAGCAGTTTAGAATTGGCAAACAAAGGATAATCTCTAAACAGAGAAAGAACATTTGGCCAAATTTTCTGTGCATTACAGAAATTACATCAGTTGATAGGCCTACAAAAGCTTGCAGGTAGTAAAAAATACAGACATTAAGCAAACCTTTAAACTCTTTTCAGCAAAGCCCATTGCAGAACTGACCACGGTCCCAAAGGACAGCAGGAACAAAATACTTATAGAATCAGGTCTGAATATTTTGATAGTCTAGAGCACCTCTCAAGGAAAAGCAGCAGAATTTTGTTACATTGGAATTAGTTCTTCATTGACATGAGACACAGATCAGACTTAGTTCTGTTATTATCTGAGAGGACTCAGTTTTCCAGAGAACTGGACAAGGTGGCTTTGCCAATCATAAAGTCAATATCTATACCAGCATAATTCTGCAATGGAAACCATACCATTCAGGAATGGTCCTAAGATGTGTTAGTAGAGTGTCTCAGGAACTGGATAATGTTTAACTGTTTAAGGCCCCTCCCAGCCCTAACCATTACATGATTCTATGATTTTTTGCTTCTCATATTGTTATTTTGGATGGCAGCTTTCTAAACAGTAATTTGGCTTTATTACCACAGGTGCAGCACTGTGTTCCCATGACATTAAAGAACATGCCCTAAAGTATGTTGTCTGAAGTTAAAAGCTGATGAAATATTTAAATATAATCCCTAGAACCATAGCTTACCATAGTCTTTATTTTCCTACCATAGAAATACAGTGTTAAGTTTGTTCATATTGAGGGAATTTGTGACTTTCCAATAGCAGGTTTTTACTCTTTTACATTTATTGGAGTTACCAAAAATTAGGGCTAATTTTACCTGAAAAATTCAGTGAAGGCAAAGTATTTGCACAATTTATGTGCAAGTCATCAATATAGGACTTCATTAAAGGATTGTATGCATATGCTGCCTATAATAAGACATAATAAATATGAGAGTGAATATACTAAAACAGGTTAGAAGCAACTGGATGATAGTAATCAAAATTTACTGCTGAACATTTTGCCCCTTAAATCAAAGGTGAGCTAAAGGTACAGTTTGATGATTCTTTGTGATTAGTGGATTTTAGTGCCTTAAGTAGACTTGGTTTAGCTCTCATACAGAAGTAGGAGTGCTCATGTAGTCAGCTGCTGCATTTCAGCTGTGTAGTAACTTAAAAAAAAAATCATGGACTTTTTTTTGGTCTCTGCCTATAGTAAAGACACATTTTTCAGAGGAAAAATGGAGATGACAAAAATTGACTAATAATCAACAACCTATTGCAAATGTCACATCAGAAGCAGATTGCCAGTGTACTTTGCTATGAATTCTGATTTTTTAAATTCAAACCAGAGAAAACAGTGATTAAAAAAAGTCAGGTGAAAAAATAAGATTTCTAATAACAAAATATATAACTATGCTACATACAGAGTGACTAATAAAGTCTAAAGCATGAAATATAGGCATGGTCAAAAGCAAATTTTGATTTCAACACCTAATTCTAAATAAGGCAGTACATAAAGGCTCAACTCTAGAGTGTGTATAAAGTATCACATTTTACAGAAAGATGTAGGTAGCAAGTAGGAAACATAATATAAAAATCAGGTAAGATCTGATGTAAGATCAGCATCCATAATATACTAACTACTCACCTATCAAAAACTCAGCACATTTTAGAGGAAAAAAAAAGTGTCTTTATTCAAGAGACCTTGATCAGCATTTTAGCATGTGACATGTTACCACTGGCCAGCAGCCAGATGGCCACCCAACAGCTCTCTCACTCCCCTTCCTGAACTGGAAGTTGGAAATAAGATGGAAAAGATTGTGGTTGGAGACAAAGACAGTGAGATCATTTACCCATTACCATCATGGGAAAAACAGGGTTAAGTGAATTCCTTCATTCCCAGTTCCTCTACCCACTGCCTTCATCCAGAGTGGCACAGAGGGATGGGGAAGGGGGTTTGCAGACAGTTTGTAACAGTTCCTTCTTTGTCATTCCTTTCTTCTCACACTTTTCCTCTGTGCCGGTGTGGGTAATCTCCAAGGGCTACAGTAGTTCAGGATACACCAGCTCTGGTGTGTGTCATCCACAGGCCATCATTTCTTAAGGTAATATCCACCTGCTCTGGCATAGTCCCCTCCATGAGCTGCAGGAAGTTACCTCCTTCCCTGTGGTCGGCTCCAGGGGCTGCAGGGGAATCTACTCCAGCACTTGGACCACCTCATCCTCTTCCTTCTTCTTTGACTGTGGTGCTTGCCGGGCATAATTACATTGAAAGAAACTGTGTCTATAGGTTGTTACGATAAAATACAAAATAAAGTCCAAGAATTATTGCTTTTTCAGGATCTGCTTTATTAACTATGTATTGTGCAATAGCATACTATAGAAAAGAGTAAGCCTAATAGAACTTGAAATTTGAAATCTGAACAAGTCTAAAATCTTGATCAAGCCTATTAGACTGATAAATCTGCCAGATGGTCTAGAAGATGGTAACATACATTTAGAAAAACAATCTTCATGTGTGAAATGTTAATTTTATATAAAACAGCCCAATATGCATTTGTCTTGTTTCAGTTAATCTAATTAGTATGGAGAAAAAATTGTATGATAGAAAGCATGATCAATGCAATGCTAAATAAAAGGCAATAATCTAAAAATTGCAGCGATATTCAAATATTCTTCTCTATGAATTAACAAGAAAAAATTTGTCAGATGATTTATCATCTTTTCATAAGAAACCTTCATCCTTGTTGTCTGGTGATGTTAGGCGTATGAATAGTATCATGAATCATAAAATAAATTGAGGGGCTTTTTTACAGTGGACAGAAACAGAGAAAGGCTAATTTTGTACACTTTCTGTAAATGCAATTAACCATGTGTCAAATTCTGTTAGACACTATTTACATTCTTTCAATTCAGAGGTACATGAAAACCTCAAAGGAGTGAGGAATATCAGAGGACCGTACAGCTTAATCCATGTCACATGAGATGGTGTGTGTATGATATCAGCCAGTATTGAGACAGAGAGAATAGAAAGTGCTCTCTCTACTCTTAGTTTTTCTCTCCAGGAAATCTTCATCTAAAAGTATTCAAAGTAAAGCCTCAGTGTCACACAGGCTTTGGGATAATCTCCAGCACAGCGACAGGTGAATATCACGTAACATGGAGAAAGTCTGCATAGAACTATTTGATATGAGAAAATCTTGTGAGGTTTAACGAGAAAATCTTGTGAGGTTTAACTATCTTTGGGAATACTGGCCTATTATTCCTCATCCACTGCTGCTTTGAGATCTCTTTCTAGGACTCCAAGCAAATCTGAAATTCCCTACATTGCAGAGAAGACACGCTTCACTGATGCCTTAGGATTTTAGCTTCTGTATTTTTCAAATCCTGTATTCTTTAGTGTATAGCTCTAAAACTCCATACAGCCTGTTAGCTACTGTTGTCCCATTCTGGTTAGACACAACAAATCCTCTCTAGGCCTGAGAGTCAAGGACACCTCACTGTCTCAGGCCCTGAAATATGTAAACAAAGCCTCTAAAAAGAGGGAACAAACTTGGGGTAATGACTTCATTACCTGAAACTGTAATAGGAGACTTAACCCTGATACGCAAATGGACCAAACTTATAAAAGTGTGAAAACCCGTGGTCCATTTTGGGTGTAGCCTTGCTGAAGGCTTTTGACTGCCCAAGGTGTACCTGAAGGCCCTTCAATAAATACCTGCTTTTATCCTCTTAATTTGTCTAGTCTCTGTTTTCAGGTAGCCCCAACAAGGCATCAGCTCTATAAAACTCAGAAAAATACAAAGCCAGGACTGTTTATATTAAAGACAGGAAGAATGTAAAGGAAGACTTGTCTTTTTTTGTCTTTTCCCCTCGTCTTCCATAACCTTGAGAAGAGGAAGAACTAGGTTAAACTGTTTGATTAAAGTCAACTACGTGGACTGAAAAAAGTCACCTCATTTAAGCTTCTCTCATCTGTGGGAATGAATGGGCATGCCAAGAATGAAAACCTCACTGTATACTTAGAATGTCGTCAGCATCAGTATCCACATTGTGATGGCTGTTGCAGTGACAATTGAGTGTGTGGAAAGAACCTGAAAGAGAATCCTGGCTTTTCCAGAGGGTACAATCCCATGAAGATGGCCTACAGCAATGTTCCTCATGCTACAAACCTGGTTGATAAATTTTGTTCTATGTTTAACACAACACTATAGCTGCAGAAAGGTATTCCACTCCAAAAGAAAAGGTTACTATATGTATTCATGTGCACACACAAGTATACACACACAAAATGTATTTTCTGGGGATTTAAGACATTTCACTTGAGATGATGGCACTGCTCCAAATGTTTCTGTTCCACAAGAAAATGGGTCATGAGTTTCTGGTTTAGTGCCTGAGAATATTCAAATGTTAATTTACTTCCAAATTTTGAGCTATAAGTACAAGCAATCCATTAATCTTATAAATCTTATTATTTTTCTTGGAAATTTAATTTCATGCATTTAAAAAAGGGCACTAACCATGCATTAAATCTTGATCATTTTACTTTTAATTCAGAGTTTTATATATTTAAGCATTTACTTTTAAGCATTACTTTTCTTGATGATAAGCCCTATGAATATTATTATAATAACAGAACAAAGGACTTTGGGAAAAGATTATGTAATTTGGCCTTCTGAAAACTGTGGGATATTGCTACAGTGCTTTTTTTTTGGAGGGAGACAAATTAACCGCATTTACACCAAGTAGCAGTATGTGGATGCACCTCTGATGTAACGAAACCAGAGGACAGAAATCACCTTATTAAAAATCATACCTCCTTTTGAGAAACATACCTTGTCTGGCTGTCAGCCCACACAAGTGCAACAAAATGCAATTTTTAGAAATGCTAAAATTTATTAAACAAAGTGCCATATTGCAGTCCTGTATCCCATCTTGATTCATTGAAAATTTCCACCATGTGCTGATCCACCCCTTATTTGGGAGAATGGAATGTTAGTGCAAGAGTTTAAAAGAAAAAAGTACCTGCATATGCAAGGCAACGTGGAAGATCAGAAATGCTCTGAGGCACTACCCCCCAAGCAGAGCACTATTCCCACTCTGCAATTAGTGTTATTGAATCTGACCTGGGCACTGCATAGAGCATTATAAAATTTAAATTCCACATCTACGTTACAGAGCAGAAGCGGCCTACAGGCTTAGCTTGAAACTAAATTTACCAACTGTCGACTTTGCTTAGCAAGTAGTGCATCCTAAAAACTGGCTCTGGATAATCTATACTGATTGACCCAATAAGAAGAAGTAAAAGGGGGATTGTATGGCTTATATTTCAGAATGCCCTCAGGTGTACATATGCATCTAGAATACACAGAAATCCCAGAATTCCATCTGGCCATGCTGCCTCAGGGGCCACATACCTTGTACTATTTGTCTGTAACAAGGTTGCGTGACTGTCAATAAAGAACCCTGGGGTATTTCCTGAAAAGTGAAAGACAAAAAGAATTTTAAAATAGTTAGGCATTCCTATATTAAGTATTCTAATTTTTTTCAAAATATTTAAAAATGTGTTTTGATTCACTACAGAAATTTTTCTTTCCTTTTTTTCATATTATTTTGTTCCATACCAGAACCACTTCTTCACAAAAATGATGAGATTTGGTTATCTGCAATAACGTATTATCACACTTCAGAGGGAACCTGTTCCTCCTACTCACCTTTATCGTTCATGCCGAGGTGTTTCCAGATGAGCTGACACTTTGGAGGAATTTGGCAGTCACTGACTGCCTCCAGCTCAGACAGGCCCTTCAATTACTGTGTTTGTGTGGCATTTCTGGGATCCCTGAGGAGATCTTCTCAGTATCCCAGCCATTGTGAAGTAAACAGCATTCAGCTTCTGCACCCAGCTCACCCCCCCCAGCTCCATGTTGTACCCAGCTACAGAAGTGAGCCCCTTTTTTGGAGATGTCTTTTTTTCTTTTTGTTTTTCTTTTTTTTTCTGTTGGTGGGATTCCTTCTTTTGCCATTGTCACTGATATTGTCTCAGGCCTTATTTGTTTTATGGGAAGTGCTGTGGGTGCCAAGACAGCACTATGGCTGTTTGTATGGGCCATGCTTCTTTTGCTAATAGCAAAATTCTAGCAAATTCCAGACTCAGAATTTCAAATACTGGAAACAGATACAAGCATGCAAAAGGATAACGAGCCTACTGTATCAAGTCCTCAGCTTCTGCTTGGTCAGCAGCACATCTTTCATAGAACTATACAGTCCTGACATCGAGTTCTTATATACTATGAAATTCACTGTTGCTCTGAAAAAAATTGCTCCAATTTACTTATCTTTGTTACTAAAACCTGTTTAATTTTGTCCGCATATTTTAGATTTAATTTTCAATATTTGAATCTGGTCTTCCCTGAATGATGTTTTTGTGACCGGTTAAGGTATCATCTTCAGTCACAAATCTGTTTTTCAGGTATTTAATTGGTCAAATGGTTTGATGTTTGAATAAACTCGCTAGTTCAAAATTCCTAACACCCAAGTCAGAATGTAGGAGTGTTTGCAGATGGTCATCATGCAAACGGGTTACACTGGGGTTTGGGTTGCTTGCGTTTTTGGGGGGTTTTTAGGGATGTGGGAGTGGGGAGACTCCTTATAATCTATTGATAACCTCTTGAAACTACTGATTCCCCAGTGAAAAAAATGTGAATCATCAATAATTTTTATAATTGTGATGTATTTTAGCTATTTCTGTGACTATTCTTTTGTTCATCCAGTCAAGGACCAACCCTATGTCTGGGGTTCCCAAATCATTCTAGCAGTTTCTATTTACCAGAATACACTCTTTCATGTCCAATGCTCTTTGCAGAAGACACATTGTCTTCAACTTGGGGCTTATAAAACATATAAACTTCAATGCACAAAACAGACTGGTTTTTATTATTGATTTATGACCTGCATTGCTAATTATTCCTTCAATGTATGTTATCTCAAAGTTGTAGCAAGAACTTTTTTTTTTTCTTTTTGATAGACAATAAATGCCTGGGTAAACTCACCTGGAAATTTCTGTCAAGAGTAGTCAAAAAAAATCCCACAAGTAAACTGCTGATTTTTCAAAATTTTATTGTACTTATCCTTTTCTCCAGCGGTAGCACCACAGGTGCTTTGACTTCTCAGTAAATATAAGATAATCCAAAATTAATAAATCCTTCAATGCTTTCATTTCACCTAGTTTTACTTGCTCTGTAACAAGAAAAGCAACACACACAAAAGCATATTGTAAGAAGTTTTCTGAAATAAAAAAGTTATAGAAGAAATTTTTAATGCACTACAAAATTCATTTCATTTATGCACTTCAGTTAAATCATTGATTCACTATTAAGCCTTTTTCAGCTACACTGCCAGCTGCCAGGAAGCTATAGGATATCTATTGGGATCCATTCAGATAGCCTTTGGGTTGGGATAAAAACTTTACCAGAATTACACTTATGCTTGGTACTGTAGCAAACTTATAACAAGAGTAATCAGAGATATCAACAAACTGTGAAATTATGATGTGTTTAAGTATAAGACTTTGCTAAGCATATCAAATTGGTATTCCTAACCAAAAAAAAAAACAAAGAAAAAACGTTTTTCAACAGTACTGAGCATTTTTCTTTGAAGGCAGGACCATTTTATTAAGAATACACAAATCTTGAATTCTAAAGCTTTCCAAATTCTTTCCCTGCTTCCCACCACAACTGTTAATGTCCACAGTGACAATGAAGACTGTTAAAACTATTGCAATCCACAAACAAGCCTTTAAACTGGCATAAACTTGTTTAACTCATTTGAAGTTAATTTAAACCTGTGACAGAAAAAGACCTAGTCTAATACTTTCAAGACATTTCTATGAGCATTGCTTATAAATATTTGCCTACCAATATAATTCTGGTTTATTCCATCACATTTTTATGTCATCGGAAAAACAGTCATTGCATAATTCTGCTAGAAATACTTGCAACTCCTTATTTGTTTACTGACTTATTTTACTGTTCAAACAAGGCTGTCACTGCTACTACTAATGGTTATTAGATCACTACTTATAAAACTCGTTGAACAGACATATAAAAAGCTGGGAATAGATTATGTCATTCCAGTCTCTCTGATTCAAACTCTAAAGCTGTGAAAATAGACAACGGTCTAATGAAACTATGCCAACCTACACTAGCTATATCTGAAATTTCACAATACAATCATTTTTTCTCATGAAAGGAAGAAATAAAACCTAATAAAATTAGGTGACACAAGTCAAAATGAATTGCTGGTCTAGTTTTGCTATACGGTGAGGTAAAGCAGCCATCAACCCAGTTTAAATAATCACCTAACCCAGGTTTAGTACACTTTTTATACAGCCAAAACAGCTTTGTCTCTTTGGCTACCGCGAAATAAGAAAATAAGAGTAAATAAGAAACAGTTATCTAAGTCCTCAAGTTTCAGAGGATAAGAGATATTTTGGATGACACCTTTTCTAAAATATCTTGGAAGAGTAAGAGAGGAAAAAGACAAAATTTTAATTGCTTTTCACAGAACGAAAGCCTTTAGCTTAACACTATTTCAGTTCCTTGGAAGTTAGGGGGAGTTTATCATTGTCTATAATGGGAGAAGAGATGAGACGAGGCTTAGTAAATCTGAAAAACTCAACCGATAATCTTGTTTGATGGTCTAAATTACATTCTAACACTTGGTACAGGGAGAAAAAATTCAGGCTGAACTAAATGTGATTATGCTAACAAACAGGAATAATTTTGAGAATCTGTTGGGGTAACGGGTTTTGGTGTTAGGAAAGAATTAAACAGAAAGCAACAGCAGCAGCAGTATCCCTGGTCAGTGTGTACCTGAGACAGAACTGAATGAGTGAGTTTCTACGTCAACACAGAACAGCACACCATCTCCAGCAGTCCATGAAGAAACTTGGAACAGTGCACACTTCATGCTCTACCAGCCGTGGCTTTGGAGAGAGCAATAGAGGATGTCAAGAGGGCTGATTTGTTGTGGAACTGTGATTAAGCCTGTGCTTTGTAACCAGGGGGGGCTCTTGGAAGTAAAGATACATATTACATACTGATGCTTCTGAATAAAACTTTAGATTCACTTGCATGTCTGCTGGTGGGTCTCGTCCCTTCACGTATCCCAAAAATCAATGGAGAAAAGCATCCCAAGAACCAGGGAAACCATCAAGGCTGGGATATAAATGGCTGGGAAAGATATGAAAAGAAACACTTGAGAAAATAGAAACTGTCAGAAAAAAAGAAACAAAAGAAACATGCAGAAGAATAAAGTACAACTTGTTAGTGAAAATGATGCAATATAAAAATTAAAGCAAAAGCTAATAGGGTGGAGACCTAAAGAGAGTACTTTAAGCTTTCATTTCACACATCTTGAATGAATAAGCTAACAAACATACTGAAGTAAAGTAGAAAACAATGTCTGATACCACAGTCAGAATTCATTTTTTCAGAGAAAGAAAATTATATTTTGCTCTCTTGCTGAGGAAGTGTCTCAAACCAAAACCAGAATTTTCTAAACAGGTATAATTCTTCTCACATAATGTAGGATTGTGAAAGTCTAGGTAGTTTATGTTGATTGTTTCAGCTTTTCTTATAGCCACGATCTAGAAGTGAGCACTGTGAGGAAGTGATTCATTTATCCCATCCATAACTAAGAAACCCAGAAAGTTTTCTTGGACTAAGGGGGTTCTTGACTCTGCCTCCCAGTCCGATGCCTCTGAGCAGTAGAGATGGTCTAAACAACTATGCTATTATCCAAAATTTTCTTTGACTAAGTGAAGGTGAGGTAAGATGAGCCTAATTCCTTTCCAAATTTTTACTTTCAAGAAATTTAGATGAGATCTCCAGATATGACATTTTAGAAATCAAACAATTAGACAACTCAAAATAGGGAGTGGAAATTCATGGTCAGAGCTACAATTCAAAAACACATTTTAAATTACTCTGGATGTGAAGCAGATACTAGTTATATTATTTTTAATCTGCAAAGATATTTTGTGTAAGAATTCCCAGTTTAACTTGTCTTAGATTTTGTCCAATTAAGAACAGAGCTGAGCTTAATCTCAAGTGAAGATTTCAAAAACAAAAAGTAACTAGTTATCCTAGATAAAAAGTCTTCAAAAAAAAAAAGTGGAAAAAGAAAGAACATTTTCTTTTTCTTATCAACTTACAGAAATTTTGCCATTATCTCCATGCAAATCTATTTCATCTACAAGTGATCATTTCTCTTTATTGTATTTTACAGGTGGTTTATCTTCTAGGTGATCAAAAATAAAATTTTAATAATTTGTAACTCTTTATGTTTAATTATACATGCCTCTATGCCGCTATTTGCCTGGATGTTTATTCAGTTATAATGGAGTTTTCATTGACTTTTAAAGGATATCTTACAAAAAAAAAATAGACAACATGTGTTTAATATTAAATATATGAAATTTGTAGCTATCCTCAACTCATAAAAAAATGAGTTTAGGCCACATAAAAATGGTGCAAAAAGTCTTCTGACTTCCTATATCATAGATTTTCCCATAGTACAGATTTTATTTTCATTCAGCCTAGTATGTAGCTCTAAAATTGTGGAAGGAATGAGCAGCATGAAAAACTGTGACCAAGGGGTTTGCTCTTCTAAATGCACTAAAAACTTGCCGCAAAGAAGATAATATGGGAAATGAGGTATATATAAATATAACTATGTATTTCTTACATATCCTGTATATTTTTACACAACCCTAAAATACCTCCAAAAAGAATTTTCTTCAAAATATATGACGTGAAAAATATGATATACGGTCGTAAGACAGATCATAGAATCATCGAATATGCTGAGTTGGAAGGGACCCGTTAGGATCATCCAGCCCAACTCCTGGTCCTGCACAAGACAGGCCAAGAATCACACGATGGGCCCCAGAGTGTTGTCCAAATGCTTAAAAAATATTTTTACCAGAGTGTTTCTTAGGACTCCTCATATAATCTACCTTCCTTTCAAGCCTATGTGGATAAAAAGCTGTACAACTCAGCTTTGTGAGTTATATATACGTATTTATGTACATGCATGCATATGAACAGCTACAAATATTATAAAAATCTTTATTAGTTCCCAAACCTTTACATAAATGTTTAGCTAATGTATAAGTCATTTTTATTCTCCCCATGTGGCTATGACTAAGCTTGACTCACGACAGTGACAAATACTTCCAGAACAACTAACACAGTCTGAAATGGGAAAATGATAAAACGATGAAAAAAGTTTATCCAATCCAGCAACTTGACAAAATAAACAACAATGTGACGGAATGTTCATTTGCTTCATATAATTCACTGAGTCCTGATTTGGCAGCTGTTATCAACCTAGCAGAAATGGCATACAACCATCCCCAAGCTTCTTTATCAGTTAGATTTAAGTAGTCAGAGTGGGATTTTTTTCACTATTGTCTGGACATCAGTTGGTGTTTCTCACATTGCAGCATATTCTGGGGCAAAATAGTATAGAGTTGAAATTCAAATAATGGAGCACACTGACTAGTCTTTTTCAAATTGTTTAGACCTACCAGACGATTCATAGAACAAAACAAAACAAAACCAGTAAATATAACCTGAATCAGGATGTGGTTTGGAGGATGAAATAAGCATCATAATAACACTTGAAAACACAGAAAGTTTTCTGTGCTTACAGCAGAGACCTTTCAAGGTCTCAGGCAAAGTCAAACATTTCCCAGAGCTCGATCTTGATGCCTCACTCTGAGATCCCAGTGCCATGTTCCTTCAGATAAGACTCAACCCTAGAATGCAGTGTAATATCTTCTCATACTATTGTTTTTGCTTCCTTCTCTCTCAAGAAGCGAGAAGAGGATAATGCACATCTAGATAAAATCAGATCCAGTACAGACCACAGATACATCCTACACCCCTAGTTCAGGTATAGCCATAAGGACCCTGCTATCTCCTGTCAGTTTTCCAAGCAAAGCAAGACCTTATTCACTCGGGAATGCAGTGACCTCTAGGAAGGTGTGTGCATTGGGAAAGAAAGTAGATCACTGGTGAGCCACTCAGAACTTTTATTTGTACTTATGAATGTGTTGAGATGCTTCTGAAGAGTCTGTGTTGTCCTTCCATCTGGAGGAAAAGTCAGCTGTATTACCAAGTTCTCATTTTGGAAAAGGAGACACCATGACCATTGCATTTATTTTATACTCAGATATTTTCAGTGAAATTATTTCTCACTAAGTAAAGGCTGCCTGACATTTCCTCCAACAATCCTTTCTAAGCCTGTCCAAATATCAAGATCTAGTATCTGTTCAGGGAAAATTTTGTGGACATGAGAAGGGGGAGTTGAAACTCTTCAGACTGAATGAAATTATAATTATTGAACAAAACACTTCAATATTATATATTTCACTGCCACTTTTTGCAAACATCTAGCACAGAATTAGCTGTATCTAGGAAGCTGAAATCTGGCAGAGGCGAGCTACTTAGAAGGGTGCTTTTCATCATGCTAGTAAAGAAGCTCTGATCTAGTCATAAAGAGCTATCTAAATAGAAACTGGCGTATGCAAAATAGATTTAAAACCAGAATTCTTTATAATAACTACTTCTCTTGGATATCAAAGTGAAGATTTGACCCAATAAATGTCAAATACAGCAGGAGCTTACACGCGAAAAGTGTCAGATTGACTACTGCATGAAAACATGTACAAAAAGTGTCTTTGTTAAATCTCCCACACTTCATTTAATAATTTTGACTGTAGTCTTATATATAAATAACAGAAGATAACATTGATTAATATTTTAAAATCTTAACATATGCTATGGTAGAATAGAAGTTATTTCAAATAATATAGTAATTCTCATCTCTAGTGACAGAAGAGATTTTCTGAAGTATAAGTACTGACTCTGGTGGGGAAGTTGCCAGCAGCTGGTATGTCCACATATCCTTTCTTCTCACCATCTACAGTTGTGCATTTGTTGCCATTGCCCAGTGAGCAATACGTATGTTGCCTGAGAATTTTGAGAGGAAATAGGAAGCTGATTCCAACAACAAATGCAATTTGTCATTTAATCACAGAATAATTGAGATTGGAAGGGGCCTCTGGAGGTCATCTTGTCCACTCCACCTGCTGAAACAGGATAATTTAGAGCAGAATGCCCAGGACATTGTCTAGACAGCTCTTGAAAATCTCCAAAGATGAAAACTCTACAGCCTAGGCAACGTGTCAGTGCTCAGTCACCCTCACAGAAAAAAAGACATTAAATACATTTAATACACTTTTATTTTGAAAGAGAGAGAGCCTTACTTCTTTATGTTGAAGTGTTTTATCTCTGAGAGGGTTAAAGGATTGGTTGCTTTTGGAAAGAGATCAAGGACAAGCTCTAGTTTCAGAGACTGACTCAACTGATGAGACTTAAAAATAGCAGTTTAACAATTGCTGCTGGAATTTCTTTGGGATTTATTTTAGTGGTAAAAAAAGTACTCAGTTTTCATACACATATAATCAATATAGGATTTCAGTTATAGTTCAGCTTAAATTTAATGCATCACTACTTTACCTCCACTGATAATGATATAATACTAAATTGAATTAACATATGCAGCCTATCATTGGTATTAGATCCCAGGGAAAGCATCTCAGAGGAAGCTGTAAAGGAGCCCTAGTTTCCCACCCTGATCTATCTGTATTCTGCTCTTCTTACAGGTGTTCCCAGACAATGGCTCATATTTGCTGAAACGGAGTTCTTGTGACATACAATAATACTTAGCCTAAATCTGTACACAAATGACCCGCTCAACCACTACAGAGATGTTAACCATTAAAATACCTACATTAGACGGGAATTTCTTTTATCCCCCACGCCTAATGAAAAAGAAATGAAAAAAAGACACGATCTCCTGTTGATTTTATTATGTCTTGGATAATATTAACACAGTTTTTAAGTCTCCATCATAATGTGTACAATGCCACCTTCACAAAAGGATGACATGATATAAATTTTTAAATGAAATGTATATAACCCAGAAACATCTCGTTACTCACAGCATCACATCAACTGAAACCTATGATGAAATTCCTATGCATTTCAGTGGAATTATGTTATTCCACACTCTTAGTGAATTGCTGCATGTTGGACTCTTAACAGGTTTAGTTTGTATCTAGCCTCCTTAGTTACCTGTCCATGTCCTGTGACACAAAACACAAGTCCAGAATAATGCCTAGAAGATAAATAGTGTTAACTTTTACCATTGAAAGGTCTTGAGAATGTAGTTTGTTATCTAGTAGGTACCGAAACTATACTTTCAAATATAGATATCATTTATGTACGCAGATATACACAGACAGGTCTTAGAATAGAATAAAACATTCTTGCTCTGTGCCATATCTGTAAGACCATAAATGTTAGTTTTGGAATAAGTAATTTGTAATAACTAACTTGACAGATTTCTACTACCTATGTGACAGTCTCATCTTCAAGGCTTATTTAATACCTATGGACATATAAAGTAAGCATATATCAAACATTGCTGGAAATCTTATTCAAGCTGGCAACAAGTATTATTGTGGATAATAAGCGAATTCTGCTTTTTAGGATTGTAACCAAGGATCAGCATAGCACAGAGCCCCAATATGTTAGGTCCTTTTCTTGGGGAAATACATGGGATTTTTTTTCTAAAAGGGCTCGGTGTTAAATAGTTGAAACATAGGAAGGCAGAAGAAAAAAGCAGACGGAATAAATTATATGATGACTAGCAACAATGTTTTAATTCACATTTCTAATAGGGTGAAGGATAGGTAGAGCTAGTTGAAGACAGACTGAAAGAAAAGGAAAAAGGAAATGAGGGCAAGTTAAAGCAATGAAAAAAGGTAAAAGGGCAAATGTGGAAAATAAATTCTGAATGACATTGAAGATTAGAGTAAACAGCCAAATCAGATTAAATGAAAGTCTAGTCAAAACTATACAGGGCTTTGAATAAATAAAAGTTCAAGCTTTGTTTGAGTCTGAAGCTAACATTAATAATGTTCCCTAATGATCTTCTCAGCTGCCATCAAGATCAGTGATAATACACCATTTTGCTATTTTAAGACCTGGATGATTTTCAAGATTCGTCTTTATTTAGCAGTTTTTTTCCAAAAAATAATTGTATGTGTTTACTGTCATTTGGTTTAAAGGTGCCATGAATTCCAATATAGTAAGGTATTGAAAAATTAAATGAAGATGCCCATAGCTGCTGCGGTGATCGAGTTTACTCGCAGAGAGCATTTTATCCAAATTCACATTCATCCATGGGTGAAATTCCCAACCCAGGACAGTGGTCCTGAGGGCGGTGCTGCAGGCAGCACAGCTATCTGAGGGCTCAGCCCCCTGGATGTCACTCTCCCGGACATCTCCTCCCCAGTTCCGGGACCCTCCAAGTTTATGTATTCCCCATTGGTTAGTTTAGCTATATTTATGTATAAGTTCTGTTTAATAAGCAATTGCTTTCCAGGAGGTTCTTGTCAGCTGTTATCCCCATTAGTCTGTTCAAATATGTTCCTCCCTCCGTTCCCCCTCATTGGTCACCTGTCACCCCTCATGATTCCCTTATTGGTCTGTTCCCTGAGCCCACCCCTGACACACCCCCCCTTTAAAAGTATTGTGTAAAAACCATCACAGGGCCACTGTGGGTGTGACTTTGAGTTGATAGAGTCTGACACCGTTGCCTCAGGTGGTCCTCTCTCATCCTTTGTCTCCTCCTCTCGCATTGTGACACCTTAGACTGCAGCCTGCTCCTTAGAGAGCCAAAAGGCAGAACCACTGGTGCTTGCTGAGGTGATTCCCCTGGACGGAACACTGCAAGTGTCGCCTGCAAGGCCTCCAGGAGGCCGAGCAGACAGCGCGACAGACTGGCGCCCAGTGTGGGGCCTCTGGACACTTGACCAACTGACCAGAGGTCCTTGAAGATGCGGCGTTCCGTCCGGCTGATCATCAGCCGTTCTATGGACGTTGTAACCGTCGTCTTTGGGATTTACCAGCACCCCAGAAGCACCACACCGTTTTTTGCACGGTGCTGCTCCTGGGGAGAGCCAACAACCCTCCAAGATCCCTAACAGGACCGGCTCTGGGAGGAGGACCTGCCCTGAAGTTTTTTCATTGCCCAGACCAGTTTATTTTGTGTAAGTATTCCTCCGCTTCTTTCTATCTTCGGGAATACTGCCTGGTCCTGGGACCCTTCATGTTCTGTTTTTCCTTTTACTTCAGGCCGGGGTGGATTTTGCGTGGGCAGACACTTTTCTTCTCTCTTTCTATTAAAAATGGGATCTAAACTATCTGCATACGAGAGAGAGTTTTCTATCCAAGTTGTGGAACTCCTTAAATTGGGAGGGAAAAAGTTTTCTAAGGCACAGTTGAAAAGATTCCTGCAGTGGGTTTTTGTGACCTTCCCCCATGTGTCCCCCAACCAGGCAAGGGACATAAAATTTTGGAATGAAGTGGGAGCACGAATATCCTCCCTCTTAGTCTCGGGGGACAAAGCTGTAGCACAGTTTTTTCCTCTCCTTATCTCAATCTGCGAAACGCTCAGCCCACGAGGGAGGGAAACACAAAAACCACCAAATTCTCCCCCTGGACAGAGCACTGCAAGTGTTGCCTGCAAGGCCTCCGGGCAGCCGAGCAGACAGCGCGACACATAGCTACATTGCACTACGTGGCACATTTTTATTAACAGTAATGGCCTTTCAGAAATGAACAATCAGAAATTTACCAGTTAACTATTACATGAGAGGTTGTTTTAATTATTTTTTTTTTCTCTCTAGAATACCTTACAGAATATATTTTTCTTTTGGATAATATGGGATTAATGTTGCAACAGATTAAGTTATCAACTGTGAAAAATTTATCACTGTCTTGTTTGTCATGTCCTTGAATTCTACATTTTGAGTTAGGAATAATCCTTTACTTGAAAAAGCAGAATGTCTTTTTATTGTTGTTGTTGTTATTATTATTAGTTTTGTTCTTAAAATACAAGAAACTAGGTATTATCTGGACAAACAGCAATGTTTGAAATGCTGCAGGCTGAAGCACATACACATATTTGTCAGAAGGAAAAAATGTTTCATAAAGTACCTATAACTTCTGACAACAGCTGGTGAACAGAGGCTAGCAGTTCTTTGTTTTTCCCAGGCAGAAGGTTTTTGAACATGATTCAGTTTTCACTTAGGCAAAGAGGATCATTTAGATCCCATGGTAGAAGTGGACACTGGAGTGCAGAATGCCCTGGACTCTAGTGTTGGTATTTTCAAGGATTACTCTGTATTCATTGTAGGACAAACAACTCTTCCTCTTAAATGAGCCTCTTAGCCGAGAAAGATGAGGAGCATGCACCCTCTTCCCCAAAATACATCTTGTTGCTCTTGTGGGATGTTTTAAAAGACTATTTCCTTTAAATTGCCTCACTATTTATTTACACATTCACTGGTAATGCTGAAAGTTTATCCCTTTCTTGTCAAACTGCATAATTGTTTCAAGCTTCCCCAAGCTCTTTAGATTCAGTCACTGGTTTCAAATAGTCTGTAAATATTTTCTTCAGCTTCTTTAAAAAATAATCTTATTCTCTGCCAAAAGTTTTAGAATAGTACTATTAAAGAACATATACAGAGGCAGGAGAGAACAGTTGCTTTCTCAGATTGACATTGGTTCTGAAAGTTTTCAAACAAAGTATTTATATAAGCTGTGTTATGCTGGGATTTTTTTCAAATTCCTGTAAATTGCTATATACCAAATGCTAGAGAGTTTCTAAAATACTGCTTCAACTACACCTTCTATGTAGCTGCCAGATAAAAACTCAAACCTCCGTGGCTCTGTGTTCCCAAAGATGCTGATGAATGAGAGCTTTTCTGCAAGGAGACTGACGGGGTGCCACTGGGGATACAGGAAAGAGTCTGGGAGGGAAAAATGCTACCTGTCTATTATTTCTTTGTATAGGCCATTGAAATAAATTGGAACACTTATAGATGTGTACAATAAACAGTCACCAAACAAGTATGTTGAAGGAAAACATTATTTTTTTAAATGTGATTTTGTTTGGCTGCCGTTTTCTTAGGAGAGCACTGGAGCCTTGTGGAATGTATTTTATTTTTATTCATGAGAAACTGAATTGGGCAATGGGTCTGTTTCATTAAATTTGTCTGTTTCTACTGATTCTTTTATTTTTATATACTGAAAAAGATATTACTAGTTTGATTCCTCAGAAGTATATTCCAGACTTATATGTATCATTAAGTGACTTACCTTAGTTGATTTCAATATACAATATACAGAATAAGCCTAATCTTTCCAGTGATTTTGAGTTCCTTATTTTTAAATACTAATCAAAACTGTGTACTATTTTCAATGTATTCAACCATTTTTCTCAATAGTGTTCCTTTAAGTCTTAACTAAGAACAAGAGAGAGTGCTTTATGTGGCACTAACAAAAAATTACAAGGAAAATTAAAACTAATCTTCAAGTTATTAATATGTAAATATTTTAAAAACTCAATTTAACAACCACAGAGCCCATTGAAAATTAGGTCTCTGTCCTGATAAATTTTGAGACTTCAGTAAGGTTTCTTTCTGTTAAAGATTAGAATGAAAAGAAAAAGAAACAGGTGAATTAATTGCAACTATTTCATTTCTCTAACTGCGAATGTTTCATGACGTTTTTAAAAATTTTATATATAACTAGACATTACTTAAAAGTTTTATTGTGACATGAGAATCTTTTCATTTTAAAAAGTCTGAAAAACGTAACCTGACTGGGACATTTGAAAGAGGACCTGCAACTCTCCAAGGCCAAGCCCATCAGCAATGGTGGTAGGGCCTCTGGGATAACAGATTTAAGAAAGGGAAGTTGTTGCATTTCAATTTCCACAGCATTTGCAGGTGGAGAAAGGATTGAGACTATATGAGAGCAACAACTCTGCAGACACCACGGGCAGTTAAGGAGGGGGAGAAGGTGCTCCAGGTGCCAGAGCTGTGATTCCCCTGCAGCTCCTGGTGCAGCCCATGGTGAAGCAGCTGTGCCCTTGCAGCCCATGGAGGACACCACGCCAGAGCAGGTGGATGCCCAGAGGAGGCTGTGACCCTGTAGAAAGTCTGCACTGGAGCAGGTTCCTGACAGGAATTGTGTCCCAACGGAAAGAGGAGCTCACACTGGAGCAGGTTTGCTTCCAGGACTTGTGACCCCACGGGGAACCCACACTGGGGCAGCCTGAATCTGAAGGAGTGCACTTTGTGGAAGAGACCCACGATGGAACAGTTTGTGAAGAACTGCAGTCTGTGGGAAGGACTCACCTTGGAGAAGTTCACAGATCACTGTCTCCCATGGTGGGGACCCCACAGTGGAGCAGGGGTAGAGTGTGAGGCATTCTCTCCCAGAGAAGAAAGAAGCACAAACAACTCGTGATAGATAAAATGACTGCATCCTTTTTTCCCCATATTCCTGTGCCACTGGCATGGAGGAGGTGAAGTTAAACACCAGTGAAGTTAAACCCTAGTAAAATTAAACCCCAGAAGAAGCAGGGTGGAGTTGAGAGAGGGAGAACGTGCTTTTAAGATTTGGTTTTGTTTTTCATTATCCTACTCTGATTTGGTTGGTAATAAATTAAAATAATTTCCCCAAGTGAGCTGGTTTGGGCCAAATTCAGGGAAACGTCCAAAAGGAACGTCTTCTCAAAGGAAGGCAGGTTATAGCCACTCCTCCCCCACCAGGTTCGGGAAAGAAATATTCCTCAGAGGAATGTGAAAGAGAAAATAAAAACTATTTATTTAACAAACACACAGGAAAAGAAAAATAATGCTAAATAATGAAATCTCTCGCTGTGGAGAGAACACCTGAAAGATTTGAGAGTCCTTCTGTGGGTGTGGTCTCTCTCCTCCTCCTCGGAGCTGGGTTGGTGTGGGGGCCCCCCTCCAGGCTGGTGGAAGGTCCCCCGGTGGGGTTCTGATGTTCTGATGTTCTGAACCAGTCCAGAAGAGAAGAAAAAAGAGAACCCAGAGTCCCAGAAAAAACAAAGTTTAACTCTCCGTCTCTCTCTGAAGAAACAGAGCTGAAAAAGCTGGCTGAAAAGCAGGAAGGGTGCTTCCTCCACACTTCTCCCCACAGCAGAGAGACGCAGAGGAGTGGTGACCTTGGAGCACAGACTGCTTTGAAAAAGTTCGTCTGGCCTTTTTTTTCTTTCTCTCTCCTCTCTTGGGCTCAGTTTAAAGGCACAGAAAGGCACAGGAATCATATCCGGGCATAGAGCGATGATAGGGGATACACATCATAAAGTCACCCCAAGACACCAAGTAGTCTGTTTTGTCCGTAACAGCAACCGGTGAGTGAACTGTCCTTGCCCTTAGCTCAACCCACGAGCCTTTCATTATATTTTCTCTTCTCTGCCCAGCTGAGGAAGGCAGTGATAGCAGCTTTAGCTAGCCTTTAGCGCCTGGGCTTCCAGCCAGGGTCACCCTACTACAATATGTTATCAAAAACATATAAGTAAACTTACCAAATATTACAACTCTGGTGATAAGAACCAGAATTCCCAGAGAGAGACCCAAGATGAATATGCTGAGCACAACTAAAACCAAAGTCCTTTCCTTGTGGTTTAAGGTCAGAAACATGACATCAGTATCTTCTTGATATAAAAACAAAAGGACAAACCTTACTTTTCACCTAGCACATTTACTTCTGAGACATTGGCACCAATCCAGTACTCACTGGTCTCATTTTTCTTACTGCAGACCCATTCATAATGTTCAATGTTCACTTCATCTAATCTGACAATCAAACTTCTCTCCAAGGGACAGCAGAGAATTAACTTTCTAACTCAGTAAGGGTGCACATTCTGAGCTGTAAGGAAAACAATAAGTGCTAGTTAGGGGATGTGTTGTAAAAACTTTCCAAAAAACCCAAATAGGCAGTATTCCCATTGCCTGCTATCAGAGGAAGACTAAGAGCAGTATTTTGTCAAATAGAGCAGCAAATGTATTAAAATATCGCAGAACCACAGAATAAGCTGAATTGGAAGGGACCCATAATGATCATTGAGTCCAACTCCTGGCCCTGCACAGCACCATTCCCAAGAGTCACACCATGTGCCTGACAGTATTGTCCAAACGCCCCTTCAGCTCTGGCAGACTTGGTGCTGTGGCCACTTCCCTGGGGAGCCTGTTCCAGTGCCCAACCACCCTCTGGGTGAAGAACGTTTTTGTAATATCCAAACTAAACCTCACCTGACACAGCTTCAGGCTATTCCTTCATGTCCTGTCCCTGGTCACCAGAGAGATCAGTGCCTGCGCTTCCTCTTCCCCTCATGAGGAAGTTGCAGACTGCAGTGAGGTTTCCCCTCAGTCTCCTCTTCTCCAGGCTGAACAGACCGAGTGATCTCAGCCATTCCTCATTCGGCTTGCCCTCAAAACCTTTCATCATCTTCATTGCTCTCTTTTGGACACTTTCTAATTGCTTAATATTTTTCTTATATTGCTGTGCCCAAAACTTCACACAATACTCGAGGTGAGGCCACCCCAGTGCAGAGCAGAGCAGGACAATCCCCTCCCTTGCCCAGCTGGTGATGCTGTGCCTGATGCTCCCCACGACACGCTTGACCCTCCTGGCTGCCAGGGCATTGCTGACTCATATTCAACTTTCCATTAACCAGGCCCCCCAGGTCTCTTTCCCTGGCACTGCTCTCCAGCATCTCATTCCCCAGTCTGTCTGTACATCCAGGATTGCCCCATCCCTGGTGCAGAATCTGGCACTCCCCCTTGATCAACTTCCTATGGTTGGTGACTGCCCAGCCCTCTGATTTGTTGAGGTCTCTCTGCAGGGCCTCCCTGCCTTCGAGGGAGTCAACAGCTCCTGCCAGTTTTGTATCTGCAAACTTGTTCAGTGTCTCTTCCAGTCCTGTATCCAAGTCATTCATGAAGATGTTGAAGAGCACAGGGCCTAAGTTGGAGCCCTGTGGAACCCCACTAGTGACAGGTCCCCAGTCTGATGTCACCCCATTCACTGTAACCCTTTGTGCCTGACCCCTGAGCCAGTTGCTCACCCATCACATGATGTGTTTATCCAGCTGTGCTGGATATTTTATCCAGAAGGATTCTGTGAGAGACAGCAGTGAAAGCTTTACTGAAATTCAAAAGATCACATCAACTGGCTTCCCTTGATCAACCAGATGGGTTACCTTGTCATAAAAGGAAATCAGGTTTGACAAGCAGGACTTTGCTCTCATGAAGCCATGCTAGCTGTGATCAGTGACTGAATTGTCTTTCAGGTGGTTTTCGATACCTCCCAGAATAATCTTCTCCGTAATTCACTAGGGACTGAAGTGAGACTGACAGGCCTGTAGTTTCCAGGGTCCTCCTTCTTGCTGCTCTTGAAAATCAGCACAACATTTGTCAGTTACCAATCAGCTGGGACCTTTCTGGATTTCTAAGACCATGCAAAAATAATCGAGACAGGTTTTGTGATGATATCAGCCAGCTCTTTGAGGATTCTTGGATGCATCCCATCAGGCCCCACAGATTTGTAACAGTTTAGATGGGGCAGCAGATCCTGCACAATTTCAGGATCGACTGTGAGCTGATCAAATGCCACAAGATATATAGAAAAAGATGTAGTCCATGCTTCTGTCATCCACTATTCAAACAGAACTAGAATTTCACTCGTATGTCTGTGATGACAAATTTAATTATTTTCTAGAATAAACATTACATTTTGAAACCCCTATCCTATGCTCATTTTTTTTTTTTTGGTATTTTAACACACGTGGCACACACCTCTCAATGCTTCAAAAGGGATTATTATGTAATAATGATTTTCATCTTTCCCTTTTCTCCAGAGAAAATCAGCTGGATCTAACCATGAAGATGGTTAGACTGGCAAGTGTAAATGTAACCTGTGGCCTCTTAAGAAGTTTTTTATTTTTCAGCTGTTAATAACTATCTCTTAAGTAAGAATCCATCAGAAACAGGCTGTGTTAGTGGTACTCCTCTGAGCAGCTCCAGCATAAAAACCAAGAGCAGAACCTCTGGGAAGACTCTTTGCACCATCTGCCATCAGCTTCGGTCCAAAGAAAACCACTCTTGTTCTGTGATCCTTCTGTGGACATTAGTGTGTATGTGAGCCTTCTCTGACTTTATCCATTCCAGGTTTCTGCCACAAAGTGAGGAGGGAATGCACAGCACTACACAAACCCTACCATCCAGTGCTTGACAATTCTAAAAAGCAGCATCTGCTAGTGCCCACAGAATCACAGTGGGAATGGGTATCTGACTGCAGGGGTACTCCTCCTCTGAAGCAGCTTGAGCTGGAACAAGAAAGGGGTGATTTATGCTGTAACAGAATGAAGGAAATGTTCTCACACAATTAGAAGCTCTCTCAATTAGCCGGTGCCAGCTAGCAGCTGAGAAGCAGTAAGATCCCTCTTAGCTCTAAGTGACTGTTTCAAAGCTAAGTAAAGCATGTTGTCTCAAACTACCTACAGTGGCAGTTTGAACTAATGTTTAATTTTGCCATGAAATGGACTGTGAGTGCTCAAAGAGCCAGGAAACAGCTGAGAAGCAGTTCAAAAAGCTGTTCAAGCCATTCATCCTCTGTGCCTCTCAGCAGTCAGTTACTGTCTGCTGATTCACAAGTGGTGTGCAAGTGCTACCCATATAAATGAATTTAATATGAGTAAACATGTCAAGTCTATGACAAGTTTGGGATTAAGCTAATTATATAAGTACTGGAGATCAAGCCAAATTTTCACTGGAAAAATCCAGTTCACTCAACCATTAATATTCTGTCTGAAATAATTTATATTCAGGAAACTTTCACAAAAAAACCAGGTGAATGAGATCTGTTGCAGAACACAGCCTAGTAAGGCCTGGAGGAACTCATATTTCATGAAAGTTTTTAACAGCATAGAAAAAAACCAGTATATCTAGATAGGTCTCCCCAGATTTATTCTTTTAATGCAGTTATGTTTGTCCCATTCAGGCAAAGAGAAATTCCAAAAAGCAAATAAATAAATACATTACAAAAGGAAAACCAAAATGTATTGACCCTAGAGTTTCTAAAAAGCAAATAACTTTGTATAAGTGCTCTGTAGAGCCATAAATGAAACCTTTTGACAGAAATGACATAATATTCTGTGGTGGGTTTACCTGGGCTGGCTACCAGAAGTTCACCTACCTTCTCTCTCTCTCCACGTTCTAAAAAGGAAAGGGGAGAAATTAAGATGGAAGAGGTCATAGGTTGAGATAAAGACAAGATAATTTACCATTGACTACCAACATGAGCAAATCAGCCTTTTCTTGGGGAAAAACTAATTTGATTTATTGCCAATTGAAAACATATTTCAGTGGTGAGAACCAAACCTTAAAACATCATTCCTTCAATCCCTCCCTCCATCCTTTCCAGGCTCAACTTAATTTCTTCGTTTCTGACTCCATTAACTCTACTTGGAGGGAGATGGGAAATGGGATCAGTCCATAACAGTTCTCTGTTGCTCCTTCCCCTGCTCTAGCACAGGCTGCAGTCCTTTAGGACAAACCGAGACCAGCATGGACTCTCCATGGGCCTCAGTCCCTGCAAGAAATATCCACCTGCTCCAGCACAGGGTCCACTACAGGCTGCAGTGTAAATTTCTGCTCCACTCTGCCATCTCCATGGGCTGCTGGGCAATCTCTGTTCTGCTGCCTGGGGAAACCCCTTCCCTTGATTTTTTTCTGGCCTTGGTGCTCACACTGTTATTTTTTACTTTTCTCCTTACTCCTCATTGCTTGCTCTGCATTTTGCTCTTACTTAAATACATTTTCCTGGAGGCACCAGCGAGGTCTCATTGGAGCTAACTGGGTCCAGCACAGGGCAATCCTGACTTGCCCTCACAGAGGCTGCTCTTCAGCCCCCCTTGCCAGTACCTGGGCACCAGCACCACAGTACACCATCACAGAATACTTATGGTTTCACCCCTACTCTTCACACCTCAGAAACCATAATGAGCAAGCAAGCGTGCCATCCAGCATGGGTAATTAAAGAGAAATATTGGCTACCTCCACGTCACAAAACACCCAAGTGATTGGTGGATTAAGTTACTTTCGTGGTCGAATGGAGTTAATTTGCAGTTTGAGGGAAAGGAAGGGATTGGATCTGGAACTGGTCCATGTTTTACTTGCTCTGCTAATCAACTACCCCATTAGGAACATAGAGAGAAGACCACCTTCTCCAGTGACTGTGTCTTTATAAAGGGGCTTCTTTTTAAGTCTATACAGGATAATCTGTGTTTTCTGCTGAAAGTTCAGGTGTTCTAAGGCTTAAATGGGAGGTTCTTTCTAAGACAGAAATCAGACATCCATTGCTTAGTCAATGAGCGAAACAAGTGGTCCAAATAAATATGAGAACAAAGTTTTCATTCATTCTTGACTTAATTAATCACTATATTTGATTAATTAAATCAATTAATAAGTTTATTTAGACTATGGTGAAAATGAAGTGCATCATAAACGTGGTTGTAGTGCCTATGAAAGATGATGGTCACCTAAATAATGGTTCATCTAATCTCAAAACCTCTGTTTTTTCATGTTTTTTTCAAGAAAAGCAGAACCCAACTTCAGAAGACTTGCATTAATGATAAGACCTCTGGTCTCATTTGTTCTATAAATATAATATTAGGCAGTGAGACAATTTGTTTACTTATATGTCATGCACTAAATGTACTCTCAGTAGACCTACATGTATTTGGTCCCTTAATTTTCTGAATCTCTATAGGTTTATTGCATTAGCCCCCCCCCACCAACTCTCAAGTGTTCATTAAAAAAAAAAAAAAGCTCCAAAAAAACCTTCAAAACTAAATTAACAAAAAACCCAAACAAACAAACAAAAAACAAAGACAAGCAAAACAAAACACCAACCCAAACGATACATTTTTAGCCATTGAATTGAAGTTTAAAAATTAAAAGTGTTAAGTCTGGAATACACCATGGTGGCATAAGTAGGACATTTGTACTTCCATTATATATACCATTTGAAGACTGTGATAACTTTCCACGTAAATTAATTTGTTTCTAAAAACAGCAGGACAAAGGCTCTGATGTTTCCAGGTCATTTACAAGAGTCTAGCAAGAAGATATAACAAGAAAACAACAAGAACAAAAATAATAAAAATAGTGTGAGTGCCAGCTCTTTCAAAGGAAAGAAATGATAGGAGTTTTATTCGAAAAACATATAGTTTTCAATAAATATAAATATAATCAATCCTAAAGCAAGAAAGCAGATATTCTGTATACACGATACATGTTTTATAAATGAGTAAAGAAATAATCAGTAGTTGGGTATAGCTTTTTTTTTCTAAAATTCATTGTGTTACACGTATTTAGAAGATGAAACACACTTTTTTGCTTGTATCAATACCAAATGTCAGTATCAAAAAAAAAAAGAAAGGGGAAGAATGAGTTTTTAATGCTTGCTTGCTATTTCATGGAAAGATTGCTAATCAGATTGGTAATGTCCTTAACAAAAAGCAGCAATGCACTACATCATTGCTGACAGAAGTTTTTAAAATCTTAGAACAGTGAGAATGCAAAATTCTAATATTGGACATTTTTCAGTTCTGTGACAACCAGCTGAAATCTATGTTGCCATTTGTTTGATTTCTCTGGCAACCACAATCTGATATATTATTACAACTAAACTCTTACTCTCTTTTACTTCCAGTTACATTATACTAATATTCTCTTTCAAAGTAATGGAAATTCTTTGAATATGGATCTAACAGGCAATGGTTAGCTGAAACTAGAGGAAGCTAAAATTAAATATGTGAATTTTAAAATTTAATTAAAATAGGGAGACCAATTTGAAACTGAAACAATCTTGTTAAAGGGTAAGAAAAATGATTTAGGAATTTAGAGGAAGACTGAAATCTCTTTAATAGAAAATATGTTTGGTGCAACCACTTGTTCTTGGCCTTGATGTTGGAATATCAATAAAAAATACTGAGACTGTTTTACATCAGAAGCTAGCCAAATAGACTTAAGTAGCTGTCCTAGGTTACAATATAAGATGTAACCAAAAGTATGTATTCTATTATCGTCTTCACAAGCTGTTAAAGCAGGTGGGGCAATGTTTGTTATCTCCTACCATGATTCATCCCTGATAACTCGCTCTGGGATTTCTCTCTGTTTAATGGGAAACCAAGGACCTACCATATGACCCACAGAATTACATCAACCCATTGTGAGATGCTCCACCCAGAGGGGGGAGCCAAGCATTCCCACCTGGATATAATCTGGGGTTTGGAACAGCACAAGTAGCCCTTATCTACTTGATTCCCAGAGGACAAGAGCTACATCACCACCACTGGACCTTCAGGTGGAGACGAGACCCTTCTACAGGATCACTGCTTCAACAGGACCACTTCATCAGGACTGCTATCACCACCCTGAATAACGGGGTATCAGGTTGTATCCTGGCTCTGTCAGTGTTCTTGTAGTATTGCATTTATTTTAATTTTCCTGTTAAATTATAATTCTGACTTGTGATCTTCCACTGGTTTGTTTTCAAACTAGTACAGTAGCTCTCAAACAGAAATTACTCATTGTCACAGTTTCCATGGGGTTAATATTTGCCCACAAATATTCTATCAGAAAAGTAGATCACCATATTTAACTCAGGATTTCTGTCATTATTCACAGAACAAACTGCTGTGGCTTTTGCTTCCATGAGTGGATCTGCATATGAGAGCAATTGTGCTATATGGTCTCATGGAAACCAGGATACTCCAAGTAAATTTATAAGCTACAATTTACATAGTGAATGTGCAGGATCAGGTCTTTGACGAGGGGTTTTTTTTCTCTTTTTTTTTACCATTTAACCACACTGATGTGAATTGAGCAGGTGAGATTAATTCTAAGTGAAATCAACAGAGTTCTATGAGGCATGAGATGTTGACAAATTCTCTAAGATATCCTCTATGGTCCAGTGTGTCCATTCACTTCACAATATTGACTAAAGAAAAAACAAGTTCCCCACACATAAAAATATATACTTAATCCGGTTACAGGTTGAGAAAGACAAAATAGTCAAAAAGTCCAACAAAAATTTGCAAACATTTTTAACTGATGACCAAATTCAGCAGAATAGTTGTATTTCGGTTGTTGTCTAATGCATCAAGATTATCCTTTTTTTTTATACCAAACCTTTTATGTTCCAATGTGTTGTACATACACTTCCTATATAGGAAATTATTAGTCAACAAAACCAACAGAAAAGGAAGTGTTATTGTAAAGAGAACATTTATATGATAAAAATGGTGCTAGGGGAAACTCTTCTAGATTTTTTTATATATTGTGATGGCAGAGATTCCATGTCTGTTGCTACATATTTCAGTTGTTCCTTTTTTAAAAAAAAACAGGAGTGAGGACCCCTTCCACAGTCCTTGATATAACAAGGTGACCTAACAGAGTGTCAAAGGTAGAAAAGTTAATAAAAGAAAAATCTGATCCAAAAAGAATAGAAATAAAAGATGAACATTGGAACTGATAACAAAATCCTTCTTTATTTTTTTCTCAAAGTTAGCG
The DNA here is from genome assembly GCA_013398115.1 of Falcunculus frontatus. Taxonomy (NCBI): domain Eukaryota; kingdom Metazoa; phylum Chordata; class Aves; order Passeriformes; genus Falcunculus; species Falcunculus frontatus. The sequence continues at coordinate 2,760,545 of VZRV01003964.1, read as the reverse complement.
AGTCCCATTACATTCTAATGTCCAACCATTACTGAGATGAAACAGGAGGAAAAAAAGCACCTGACATTTCAAATGGCTGCCCACAGGAAAACTCAAAAAACTTAAACTGAATTAGAATGGCACTAGTAGTGCCCTGGCCACATCTGACTTACTAAGAATTTAGGGGTACTCAGTCGCATAAATTATGATCTAGAAAATAGAAAATTCAGGCAAAGAGATTCCACTCTGCCTTTCCTGTGAATTTATAACCTGAGCAAAAAATAAGACAAATATTTCTTACTGAAGATTCAGGACAGATGAAAACACCTCAGCTCAGAAACCTTTAGATACTTAAGAATGAGGTTACCAAAAATCAAGTCTTCGGTCTTTTAATTTCTGCTCCCAGGCATCTACAGTCATTATTTAGCTTTAACATCACAGTGCAAATAAATGCAAGTTTCAACCATAAACACCTTCACTATTTGCAAATTATCCTTACCTTTCATCTACACTGAGAACTTAAATTCAGTAAATGACCTCAAACCACAGTGACGTGACTCCATTCCACACAAAATAGCATTGGAGTTGCTTTCTTCAGCCATTCACCACTGTCATTGCCCAGTTGATTGCCTATAAAAAATGTCCTCTAATTCCATCAAATTAATCCTGAAACTGATAAAGTATATAGAATTACAATACACCTCCAGAATAAAAGTCTCCAGACTTGAATAGGAAAAGGAATAAGTGAGAAGATTTTTCCCTTAATGTGGTGTCTTTTCATTTATTCTTTGTGCTTAAAAAGAAAAAAAGAAAGTATTTTATTCATCACTACAATCCATCTGGCTTCTGCTTCTGGCTCTTTTGCTTTCTTCACTTGATTAATGCATCTTTTTTATTCCATTCTTGTATAGGGACATGAAGATACAAAAATTCATACACTTCTGATCCTTTCTAAAATCAAGGATAAAGAAAGTTACAGGAAAAAGGATTCTGCCAGTAGGCAGGGTGACAATAATTATTTCCTCAATTCCTAGCCCTCAGTTTGAAGTGATCAGAAATTCTGTTTTGTTTCATTTTCCAAATGTTGGTACAAAAGCCTGAAAGAAGACACAAAGAATCACATTATTGATGTGTCCCTAAGGAGCACCTCCATTTACATGGAGATGGGTAAAATTACCTGAGAGAAAAAGAAGTAAAAAAGGCAACAAAGAATGGAAAAAAAAATCAGAAAAAATGCAGAGACAAACATGTAGAAATTTATTAATTTTACAGAGAGAATAATTTGAAATACTGACAAAAAGGCCAGTCATGTCCTTTACATTGAATGTAATTATTACTGCCACCAAAATATAATTCATCTCCAGTAAAACAGACAAGTGAGGGAAAACAAAGTCTCAATCTGTGTAGACTAGAGATGATATTCAAATGAAACCTACAGATTTGCCGTTGTTCAAGGTCCCACAAAAATCCACGTATTCGGCAATACTTTTAAGAGATATTTAACTAAATACGTGTCTTAAAAATCTGTTTGCATAGATAACTAGATTACCTTAAGACCTTGAGGGGCATTAATAATTGCTTAAAAAAAGAAGCTAAGGAAAAGCACTGGATAGATAAGATTCAACTTCTACTGTACTGTACATGAAAGCGTGGGCTTATGATTTCTGTATAGAATTTGGAATCAAAAAACTTCCTAACCAGGAAATGTTTGCTTCCTGATCAAAAAATTTTGAAACTTAATTAATGACCAGAGTAGGCTGTGGCTTCTCTGTGTGCTGAGCTTGTTCAATATGCCAGAGAAATATGGATGCAATAAAAGTAATGTGGTGGTAAAGCTGCCCCCACAGTAATGAATACAATTCTATTTTACATTTCTTACAAGACCATTTTCCTCTATAAATGTATTGTTATCAGACTTTTCAGTATTTAAATTTCATCTTAGCTGCAGAAGCATTTCACAGTGGAGATAAACTCAAACCTAAATACTCAATACTTCAAAACTGTTGATTTGAGGATTTTTCTTAGTTATCTTTATCTGTATTATGAATCTTAATCATCAAAGGAAACCAGAACATGCCTGAAGAAGTACATGTATTTGTAAATAGAATTTGATGAGAAAATCTTGTTTATAATGTATGATTTACTGTGTTAATTAGAGGAAACCCTATGCCATTATGCATTTCCATCCAAACTAACATAATAGAAAGAGGACCAAATAAATACTATCTGTTTATGGATCAGACTGGTTTTTTAAAGAGCTCAAGTCTGATAACTGTTATTTAGCTGCCAAATGTGTGACCATCTTTTCAGATAAGCCTGTCTCAAACACTTCCTTCTGCCCTCTCCCAGTTAGAAGCTCCCTGGAGGAGCTGTGCTTTTTGCAAAAACCCCATTCTCTGTTGCTCATAGCAATAGCCACAATGTGCTCATTTTTCCACACAAAGGCATGATCCTGGCCCTGAAAAGGTCACATATCCAGAGCAGATGCGTGTCAAAAGTACACAGAAACTGGGGAAAGGACAAGATGTGGAAGATGTTTACACCACCTAATTGCAGTTTGTCTGGACACTTGAACTGACAATCTAGGGTTAAGCTCACACTTCGCTCAGACTAGGTTTAAGCCTAAAATTTGACTCCTCTAGACTTCTGATTTGCCAGTCATGCAACCATTCAAGGAGGTCTCACACAACACGTGGTAGTTAACACCCCCAAAGGTAATTCTTCCTTTCTGCCAGAGGCTTCGGTGAGCCAGGAGAATTTTGTTTTCAGTGGAAAATATATATTGTTAACTCTTTCTTAGATGGAACTGGAGAAGAAAGTGTGAACTAGTCCTGCTCTAAGCTCCTGCTTCCCAGATGAATCCAGAGCCCAATTTACAGCAGCATAAGTTGTTTTTTTTTTCCTTTCCCAAAAGGCAGAACAAATCAGCAGTAGCTGTAGCAATTCCATGTGTCTCCATTTAATAATTCATTCTCATCTCATCCATAAACTGATAACTAGCATCAAGGAATGCTCAGAAGCTGTTTACTAGTTAGTCCTTCAGTCTACTGATTCTGAGATTAAAGCCTTCTAAAAGTGCACATGACTGAACTGGGATTCATCATCAGACCAGCTGTGTCAATACAACACTTATGAGACTCTAGGGATGGTGACTGGCTTAATCCTTATTACAATCTATTCCTTTTGCAGATTTCTTTTAACTTCAGTAATTTCAGTAACCTTGCTTGCTATAGTATGCATACACAATTGTACAAGCACAACTGAGTGAACAATGAAATGCAGCGTGTGGCAAGAGCTTTTTAAATCAGCTTTGTCCTCCAACTAGCACGCTGAGAAACTCAGCTGTGACTCATCTTTCTGAACAGCATATTAATGCTCAGCAGCTTAGCACTTCTGATTGGAGGTCCCCCCCTACAGATCTGAAGATCTACCTGAAGAGGCATTGTTAAGGATGGAAGTGTTATTACAATGAGTGAACCTAGAGTGCCTGATGGATTTCAATCAAGAAAAAACACCTAACTTCTTCGTCTTATACCAATGACTAAACCTTAAATTGCAAGTATGTAAATATTCATGATCTTTAGTTGGACTTTTCCAGAAAACAGAATCCCATATGCCCTGTAAAACATCTTTCCATCTTAATTTGAGAAAAGAGATGCTCAGAAGTTATGGGTACAGTATTGGTCATCACAGCATGACTCATCACTTGTTTAAAGGGTACAGGATTCCACCCTATCTCCTTAAAGTTCATTTTTTGTCAAAGTACTGTATAATTACTTGGCATCAGCTACATATGTACATATAGCTGTTCTGCAGAATATATGCTAATATCAACCAATTGAAAAGAAGTCATTACAGTCTACTATCAGTAGGTTAAATTAGTTACTAGGGAGGAATTCAATAAAAAACTTTCCCCAATTAAGTAGAGTATACTGCAATAATATTTTACATTAATACAGCACTTTACATTTGGCATTTGACCAATTAGGCTGAGAGAGCCATGTTAAATCACAGCAGGTCCCTTGGAAAAAGGGCAGCAGCTGACTGTCAGGTTATTCTACTTCACAGTGGGAAACTTTTCACAACAGTGGGCAAAATCCTATTCTCACAACATGTAACAGACATTTTTCAGATTTTTAGAGAAACAACATGACTCCAGAATTACACTGATATAAATTCTCTTCAGTAGCCTCAGTATTTTATCCATCATGGTGTTTCTTTTGTCTAAATACAGCCTAGAGTGCCTACAATGGGACTAAAAGCCAAACTGTCTGTCTCAAATTTGAAGGGACCCTAAATACTTTAAACCTGGTTTTTAAACTAGTTACACATCTCCAACAGAATACAAAGATTTTGTGTCTACACTCTGTCACAGTTTTATTAAAATTCCTCGAAAAGACTGTGTCTGCAAAAAATGTATCCTCTCCCACCTTTTATGTATTAAATCTTTGAGGCTTTTCCTATTTAATCAGTCAAAAGTAGTGAAGTTTATCATCTAGTTATCAAAAGAATTAATCCCTCAATCTCAATCTATAGATATGTGTGGTCACTTTACGTCCCTTTAACTGGGATACAATGACAGACATGGTTTTAAGGTGTGTCATTGCACAAAATAATGTGTTTTACCCAGTTATGGAGTTGTTAAACAGTAAAGGTATTTGAGAAATTGTTTTGTCAACAAAGCATATTGTCTAACAGGAATATATGGAATAAAATAAAAGAATCACCCCATTTTAGTTTCCCTTTTTCCTTTTTTTCTTTTCTAAGTCACACAAGTACTCAATGAACTCAGCTAAATTGGAAAGGGTTAATTCCAATGGTCAGTAAACTGAAGCCACTGCAGGTGTGAGGTCTAATTGAAAGGCAGATGCACAAGGACAGCAGGTAGAGATGGAAATTAGGTTAGGAAAGGAACAGGGCAAGGTGAATGCAGAATTCTGAAACCTCAATAAAACCTTGCACATTGAAACCATGTTTTCCTCTGGTCCATTCTTTTTAAATTATGTCAGGTGGTTTGTATTTGAGAAGAAGGTCGTCATTTTGCAATACCTGTTCTCTAATAAGTACAAGTATTCTTCTCCAGTTATTCACCTTTTTTGCACAAAAAAAAAAAATTCTTACGAGATTTTGGAGTATATTCTCACTTCAATCTGCTGTTTGGCATATATAAGGGGGTATTTTTATTTGCATGCTAGGTGAATTAATGATTTGATATGTTACTAGCTGAGCTTCTAGCAGGAAATATATCCTATTTCTCACATACTGTTAAAATTAATCATCTAAAAGGAAAGGCCAAGTGCTTCAATCACAATGACTTCTAAAAGCAATTTTACGTTGTATGTTTTCAGAGAAAAAAAAATTATTATGTTAATAGGAAAATCTGCAATCATAAGATGATGGGATGCCTGGAGTTAAGACTATTGTTGCAGCACTGCTGAGCCCTAGTGGTAGGACAGAGCTTGTACTGGGAGCCAAAAGACAAACTTTGGCCGAGATTTCACAAAATGAGAGAATGTGCTGAGTTGGAAGAGACTCACAAGGATCACTGAGTCCAACTCCCTGCCCTGCACAGGGACCCCAAGAGTCACACCATTGTGGCTGCGAGTATTGTCCAAACACTCCTTAAACTCGGTCAGGCTTGTGCAACATCAAAAAAGTTTGGTTTAATCAGTGCCCTCCCTGCTTAATGGGAAAACTTTAGTGAATGCTAATGTGGGCCACTAAAACCATACATACCAAATGAAAATCAAAAATGTTTCTTAAAATATTTGTATACAAAGAAGCTATTTTGTCTGCTCAACTATTACTTAGTTCTTTAAATCTTTGAAAATGTAGGAAAAGGTTGTCTAGGGATGTGTACCGTAAACTGAAGATCAGCTGAAACAAAGTTGAAAAGGCATGGAGATAAAAAAAATTCCTGAAAAGCTGCTCTCTGTAGAATGATGTTATGTGTTTGCCCGATGCTGCAAATGTTGTTAGATTATGTGATAAAAGTCTTTCCCTGTACGTGTTAAGCATTCCAAAGGAGGCAAAACAGCCTGTGGGTAAAACCCCAGTTACCCAGTCAGAGAAATAACGCTTTGCCTCAGCTGCTCCCAGGTCTGTGAAAGGAGAGTCATCAGCTCTGTGGAGTGGAGGCCATATCCTCAGTGAGATGATTTCTATTTTGTGAACATATTTGTGTGTGGGTGTCGGGGTGCTGCAGTCATGGGTCATAGAGGCCATGCGAGTGCCTCTCTGGCGTGCCAGCAATGGAAGCGTGGGGTGACATGCACAGGGACTAGCTACTGAGCTGGACAAGCATCATGGAAGCCAGGTGTCCAAGAGGCTGGAGGTTTGGGCAGAATACATCTGTGAGTGTCTGTGACTGATGTGGATGCATCACTGAATTGTCCTGCATCATGAATCATCCTTGGGGAGAGAAAAAGACATGATCTTTAAGGAAGCTTGAAAATGCCTTGAGAGCCAAGAGAAAAACAGGAAGTATTGGAGTAATGTGCTTTCCTCCAGCTACCCTGCAAATTAAAATTTTATTCTCCTTTTTCATCATGATTATTAATAATTTATAACTGATTGTAATCACAAACCAAAATTAATTACTTACCTTCCCACTATAAAAAGTGTACTTGATGGATAGGACTAACACAGGTGTGCTATTATGAACGCTTTTCATTCCTAAAAGTTATGTGCAGCTGAGAGTCTGAAAAATAACCACAGGCATCCTTTGCAGAGCTTACTTCTCTGTGTTATTAAGCATGTCTGTGTGAAAATCCTATAACTGTAATATAAAAAAGATCTCTTTGATCAATGATGCTGATCATGAATCTGTACATCTAACTCAGTTTCACTGACTCATTTGAACAATTCCATGTCTGAAAACTAAGGAAGCCTTTCTAAAACATTACAATGAGCTCACCCAAAAAAGTAATTGTAGAGATCAAATTAGGGGTGAAAAGGATGATGATTTCTAATAAGGTTATATTTCATATCCTATATAGGAATTATAAATATTTATTAAAAACATATTTTCTTACCTAAATATTCAGACTCTGAATGTACACACAGATAGGGAATTTGATAACCATGATGAGCAACATTTAAAGCTACTCAAAGGAAAACAGGCATTTTTAATAGTAAATTTATCAAAATCTTCTGATAATGTTGCTGCTTTTTCATTTTGGCGCAGACTATAAATATCATTCATTCCATCGCTAGCTAGCTGATTAAAAGCTTCTTTCAATTTTCATATAAACTTAATAGATTCCAATCTTACTTAATTATGTCTATATTGCACTCTTAAATGGAGTTAGAATGAGAAATAATTGAAAAATAGTGTAAGAGGACAAACACTTACGTGAATCCTTCTTTAATTATGTATAACCTATTATTTTACTCCAGATGTTCACAAAACTGACTTTGTTTTGTGAATTTACAGCCTAACCAAAAAAATAAAATGAGTCTAACTAACCATGGCTTGCAGGAAACGGTCTCCATTGCAAATGAGGTGCTAACTGGAGAATATACAGCTGTGCTTGGCCCTGATAACATGAGCAATTCTGAATTAATGCTTCCTTAGCAACTCCTTCACCCTTAGCAACTTCCTGAAAAATGTTCAAACAGTAAAATTAGACAATATGTAAAAGAAACAGAAAAGAGCTAGGATACCAAAAATTAAAGAAAATACACATACTTTTTAAAACTTCTGTGTAACAAAGAAAGTTTTCAGAAGCATTAATTTTATCTTTAAAAGTTTTACTAAACCGTAGATGAATCTTCTATGTGTTAGTAATTATAACCTGAGGAATGCCTATTTGAAATTAATGTTCCTAATTGTGAAATTCTTTGGGGCCGTTTTTCTTAGTGAGTTAAAGACTATTCTCAAATCCTGTTTGGGCTGCAAAAATTATATACAAAAGTCAGGTTTTGTCATTTTCAGCACAGAGGTTCTGATCCTTTGAAGTTTCAAGGTTCTGTTTAGCAAATCAAAAACAGCTGACCTATGAAGCTACAAGATAATACTTAAAAGGGGTATCCCATTCATGATGTCTTTATGTGCTCTTTGAATAATATCTCACTGTAGCATACACATGGCTTAATACTGAGATCTTTCAAAAAAGGCAGTACAATCTATGATACCCCAGTGTCACCTGGTCTATTTCTGGCAGTCATTACCTTACCTTTTAGCACACAACACCTTACCTTACTCAAAAGAGAAAACCTATCCAAAGATATTTGGCAGAACATATAGGAAGAAAGAATGAGAAAAACAATGTTTTAAAAAGCATAATGACCACCTCAAACAAATCTTGGCCCATCATTTCTATCATCAATATAAAATTCATATCTGCGTAACTCGAAAATCCAGCAACTGCTGGTTTTAAACTTTCCGTCTTTAGAAATTAATCTATTACCAATTCCAAACTTTCTTTTACAAGGGTATATGGCTGCTTGTTCCAAGTCTACTGACTTAAGTTTTTAACCTGTTCCATCACTACCAAAGTCTGCACTGTGCACTTTGCTGAATAATTGTCATCATTGGGAAACTTATGGTGTCTTTTCTAGGTTTCTGAGCACTTTTAGAATATCTTAGTTACCCTCTGTACATAGAGAATTACAAAATATTATGATAAAGCCAAGTCCTGGAAAATTTTCTGGTGCAATCTTGACAAGTCAGCTAGCACACTTCCTGGGAGTCACCAGAGAAACACCCACTGTAGAGATCTGGTCAGAACAGAGCACCTCATCTCAGTCTCAGCAACAACTGCAGCTACAAGATTTTCAATAGTCATGTTTCCACGAGCATTTAGGTGCATGACTTGGATAGCCACTTTATCATAGTCGTATCTCTTACGACTAATCAGAAACTGAGACTGAAGATGTCTCTCTTTTTCTGAGCTGTCACATTTTCAAGTATCTTAGTGGAGACATAGAGCCTAGAGGAAAATAACGTATTTGTGCACACAAACTCAAGATATATGATGTGTACATGAACAAAATTTCCCATGTTAGCAATAGGTATATTCTGGTTATTGGTCTTATATTTGAACGTGGTGAACATTTGGACTGTGCAATAATTCCTCTTATTGCTAAGAGGAATATTTTCCTGTTAATAATTTAAAGGACTACAATGACCCAATAGATTTTTTGCAATTTTAGTGGCTTTTATGTTTTCTTTCCTAAAGGACCTTCATCTGTGAGGATTCTGAAGGGCTTTGAACCTTGATCTGAAAGACTGAAACACATGTTCTGTATTGTGGCATACCAGGTTAAATCCCAAATAAAATGTCACTGTAAACATATCTCAAATTCTTGGACAAAATTTTTCCTGGATACTTTTTCCCTAGAACCCCATTTCAGAAATTCCTGCTTTCTCCTAGCTCTTCCTGCTTGACTGCAATTTCATGCCATGATCATCTTCTCCTGGCACTAGTGGCAGCACAAATGCTTATGGCACCTCGCAGATACACAGTTAATTAACTGGGAGGAAAAAAAAAAGAGGAAGAAAAAAGAGGAGGCGGGGAAAGGGGAAAGGTAGACATGAGAAGAAAGAAGGGGAAGGGTCTCTAACTTTGCTGCCAAGGTGCATGGAACTATATTCTAAATCAGTTCACAAGTTCAAGCTTAGCTGGGAAATGAAGAATGAGCAAAACCTTTCAGCCAGCCTTTTTTAGCAGTCAATAAAAATTAATTTTTCATGTCATTTGATTAGCCACAGGTAGGCACATTACTACTAACTTTCAGTTTAGGTTAAAACTCCACAGAGACCTCTGGTTTTCACTGCCTGAACTGGCATCTGAAAATTTGTGAGGTGTCAGGTGAGTACTGATGAGGTTGAGAACTAGGTGTTGTCTTGTTAATGCGCTTGGCAGAGAAGCAGAACAAATTCGCAGCAGGAAAAGCCTGTAGTAACTTATGATTGAGGATACACCTCGGACTGGATGATGTATTTTAGAGGTCTGAATGCAGCAGTTTAAAACTGGATTTGGACATTTAACATTATGAGGAAGGAAAGTTATGATTGCAATTTAAGATTTTGAACTGGGTTCGAACAGTATACAGTGTAATGTAATCAAAAGCTACTCTTTTACACACTTAAGATAGATGGCTTAAATCTGAGACTATAATTGGAAATATAAAAAAAATTAAAATATAATTTATGTGACAGATATTTCAGCTTAAAAATAAACTATAGAAAAGAAAAAAAATTACTAAGAGGTTCTAAACTCATAGTATTACTGGAGTTTAGATTTTCCCTCTCCAATAATCTGAGTGGGAAATTTAAAGTATTTTACACTTTTCTGTAATGATTGATAACTGGATACTATGCACTTTTGTCAGGAGCATTCCCAGAGTTCCAAAAACAGCTTCCTTGGACAAGTCACCAGAAATCAACAAATAAAACTATAAATATAACAAAGTTAAATTCTCTGCTTCCTTATTAAATAGACTAATAGACTTCTTTTTTGGTGCCACCACTTGCATGGATAATTTTATATGCAGCCAAATATTTTGATGCAGTTGTCTGTGCTGAGTCTTGATGTATTTTAATTTTGCAAAACACAGAGAAGTGATGCTCCTTATCAATGACTGATATTTTATGCATTAAACATGTAATCATGTGGCAATTAAGGATGGTGAAATTAGAATAGTATGATAATGAAGTTCACTTTGAAACAGTGTTTGATAAACAACCTCTGTGAAGGATATCATAGCAAATATTTTTGATTGTCTCTTTTGTTTAAAAGAAGTTCATTGCTGGAAGATCATAGGAAAGTGTTTGTGAAAGACAGACATTATCAAAGACACCAGAGAAGATGTCTCAAAACCAAGGATGATGTATATCACAGAATTTTTTCAGCTTATATAGAATCACAGAATCATTTAATTTGTAAAGGACCCTTAAGATCATCAGCCCCAGCCATTTAACCTAATGCTGCTAAGTCCACCATGTCCCTAAATGCCACATCTACATATTGTCTGAATACCTTTAGGGATGCTGACTACACCATTAATATGAGCAGTCAGTTCCAATGCTTTAGCACTGTTTCGAAGATGAAATTTTTTCTAATATCCAATCTAAAGCTGCTCTGGCACAACTTGAGACTATTTTCTCTCATCCCTTCACTTGATAAATGGCAGAAGAAATCACCTTCATTTCACTCCATTCCCCTGTCAGGTCATTGGTGAGAGTGATAAGGTCCCCTCTGAGCATCCTTTTGTCCAGTCTAAACACCTCCAGCTCTCAATGACTCTTCATAGAACTTGTGCTCCAGACTCTTCACCAGCTCCTTTGCCCTTCTCTGGGCAATGCTCCAGTACCTCAATGTCCTTCTTGAACTGACGGTCCCAAAACTGGACACAAGATTCAAGCTGCTGCCTCACCAGTGCTGGGTACAGAGGGACAATCACTGCCCTGGTCCTGCTGGGCACAGTATTTCTGGTCCAGGCCTGCATGCCATTGGCTGCTTTTCCCACCTGGGCACATGCTGGCTCATGTCCAGCTGCCGTTGACCATCACACCCAGCAGCTTTCCAGCCACTATTCCCCCAGCCTGTAATGCTGCATGGGATTCTCATGACCAAAGTGCAGGACCTGGTTCATGGTCTTGTTGAATTTCATAAAATCAGCCTCAGCCCATCAATCCAGCCTGTCCAGATCCCTCTGCAAAGCTTTCCTAGCTGTTCAGCACTTCCACCCAGCTTGGTGTCATCAGCAAACTGACTGAGGGTGCAGTAGATCCCTTTGTCCAGATCATCAAAAAAGGTGTTAAACACAACTGGCCCCAGCACTGAGTGCTGTGAAACAACACTCATGAACAGGTTCCAGTTGGATGTAGCTCCATTCAACACTAATCTCTGGGCCTGGACCTTCAACCAGTTTTTTACCCAGGGGACAGTACACGTGCTAAAGCCATGAGCAGCCCATTTCTCCACAGGATACTGTGGGAAATGTTGTTAAAGGCTTTACTAATGTCCAGGTAGACAACATCCACAGCCTTTACCTCATGCACTAGATGGGTCACGTTGCCATGGAAGGCGATCAGGTTGGCCAAGCCTTTCCTAAACCCATGTTGGCTGGATTTGATCCTCTGGTTGTCCTGCACATTCTCATGATGGCACTCAAGATGATCTGCTCCATGACCTTCCACTGCATCAAGGTCAAGCTAACAGGCCCAGAGCTCCTTGGATCCTCCACTGGCCCTTCTTGTAGATGGGTGTCCCATTTGCTAATTTCCAAACAACTGCGACCTCCACAGTTAACCAGAATTATTGATAAATGATTGAAAGTGGCTTTGTGAGCACTACCATTTGAATTTATCTGCAATGAAGTAGTAAAAGGGAGGTAATAACTACCACTTAGCAGCCTTCCATTACCTAAAGGGGGCTTACATGAAAGCTTGTATTCAATGTATTCAACTGGGTTGGATTTGAAAACCTGCTCTAGGGAAAGATGTCCCTGCCCATGCCAGGGTGGTTGGAACTAGATGATCTTTAAGGTCTCTTCCAACCCAAACTGTTCTACGATTCTATGATTTTGTGATACTATGATTTCTGTTTAAATAACAAATAAAAAACTACACATTAGGAACCAGTCAGCAAATGTTCAAAAACAGTGTAGCAAAATATTGTAACTTCTCTTCTATTGAACTCTTCTGATTCTTCCTTGAATGATATTCATAAGGTGTGTCTCCTTTACAGATTTCATGCAGATGAGGAGCATGCTGTTGAAGATATCTTCCTGAAGATATTCCCCACGTACCACAATCCAGTTTGAGTAGTAGAGTAGTCTTGGAGAAGTAAACTTTCACCCTTTTAGATGAAATTAAACTGCTAATGGTCACCTGTTCATCAGACCTGACAGAACTTGTCCACAATGCCCTAAAATCCTCATAGTGTAGGTGCTGGGTTTTCAGTTCATTCACTGTACTGATTTGGTTACATTATGTGCTCTTACATAGCTGGCCATAAAAAGATTAAATAAATTCTGTCCTGAAATTTCTGAGAGGCAAATATACTGATTAACTCCACTCTACAAATTTTATCCAATTCTATAGCTGTCAAAACTTTTTAGAAAATCTCAGCACTGGCAAGGATAGAAATCTCCATTTATCTTTGTTAGACTTGTCAGATTCTTTTGATGCCAAGATAATCCTTTTAAGCTTAACCTTTACAAGAAGTTGTAACAGTGAAGCATAACACAGACAACTTCTCTTAAAATCTTTGTTCATTTGTTTCTAACAGCATTCCTTGTAGTGCCAACTCACTGAGACAGCAGTTCACCATATATTCATTATTCCAGAAATCAGAAATGTCAGGGCTGTCAATGTTCTTACACTGCAGTGATATAAGAGGAATAAGCTGGTTGTGAGTTACTGATCTCATTATTCCCTTATTCCATTTTCTCTATTATCAACAATGATCAAGTAACAAATAATTTCAACAAGCAGTATTCAACGTTTTCTCTGAAACTGAAGGTTCTGTTTTCAGTGCTGCTTTCACAAGAACCTGCAATAATTGCATAGTCCTTTAAGTAAGAAGGTATTTAAATCTATTGAGAATGAGGAGTATTAAAAACCAGAATTAATGAATAACAACTTTTTCTAATTTCTGCTTTCTTTCCCTTGTATTTTTAAATGCAGATAAAATTCAAAACAACAAAAAAAACCTCTCCAAATTTTTATTTGAAAGATTTTCTTCCTAAAGTGTATATTTTCTTTATATTTCCTAATTTACTTTAAAATTTCATTTAAAAATATAAAACATATTTTATATTGACAATTTTAAATATAGTTTCAAAATAACATGGTGGAAAACCATCCTAATTTTAAAATATGTTTGAAACATATCTACAGTCAGCTAATAAATTTTTTTTCTCAGAAATTCAAAATATATTTTTTAGAAAAAAAATTTTACTATTTTCTTCTTTTTTTAGAAAAATATCTTTTACTTTTTTCTTCTATAGTAAAAGTAACTTATGAAGATGCAGAAGTAACTTCCTTATCCTGTGAATTACATACTAAGTATCAACATTATTAATTTAAAGTTATGTAAGCCAGGTGGCTGGTTTTGTTTCTCTTCGTATTTCACATCTATTGACTCAATAATAATGCAGTAAAATATGAAGAAAGCAAATTCCATACTCATCTATTTTGATATTTGTCTAAGAATAGGTAAATTTCGGATATGACAGGACACTGGTTACAAACTTAGCAGGTGGCCACATTTCACAAACTCTTCTTCAGGTGTCCAGTATAAAAAAAACAAAGGCTGAAATGCTTCTCCTGTCAGTGCCAATAGGAAATGTCCACATTGTGTATCAGACTGAGCATGCAGGGGAAATTATCTGACCACAAAACCTGCAGCCAGGAATACAATTGAGCATGTGTCAACTACATGTGAGAGTCAGAGGAAAATGAAATTTGGGTTATATATTTGGTCTAAGAATTTCTCAAAAACTAGCGGTCTATGTTTACTGGTTTGGAGAAACAGAACTAAAATCATTATCTAAAAAATATTTCTTCTCATTGCTCTTTCTCTTTTTTACCAAAGTGTTTTTCCTCAAAAAACCCCAAAAAACCCAAAACAAACAACAACAACAACAAAACTTTTGGTATTTTCTTCCATTCTTTCTGACTATAAGTGAATCAAAATACGAAAAATAATACTAATGACATACATAATAACATGATCGGTTCAGCATAACTTTTGTGTGGAATGCTGAGCACCAAATATTTACTGTAAACAGCACACAACAAAGCCAAAATCAGAAACACTTTGAAAAATGTTAATGGAAAATCACTCTCACAAGAAAAAGGCTTCCTCCCTGCTCACACTGCTAGAATCATTATTACTGCTTACAATTACTTCACCATGTTCTCTGATTTATCCTCAGGAAGGAATGTAGCTGGGAATAGGCTGTATGAATTTTTTGTGCTGTGGGAATGTGCACTAGTTTCTGCAACAACCCAGGGAAGTCCTTATGTCATACACTTATGCCACATGCAGGGCCATCAACCCAAGCGTGTGCAGCAAGTCTGTCACTTCCCTGAAGCACCAGTCCCACTGTGTCTTTGCAGATGGACTGTAAAAAATGTGGCCAAGCTGGCCAGAAATGTTGGAGTAGATACCATATTATTACAGAAATGGATATAATTTACTTCTGCAGCTAAACTTCACTGTTCTCTTTATAGGTCTTTATGTTCTGTTTCAGAACTTTGGCCCAGTTTTTAGAAAACCTAATTTACTGTGCAGAGATATATACTTATGGTTTTACTAGTGGGAATTTATGTAAACAGTTTTTGCATCTCCCAGTAAAGGTGTTTTGTTATTTAGTTTTTGCTTGGTTATTTTTTTGTGTACAATGACCCTTAATTTAGTAATATTTCACTCTGGAGCTTTCAAGGATTCAAAGGCCTTTTTGAATATCAAAAAAACCCTGAGGGGCCCTTCTCTAACACAGGAAGTTATGTTGTCTCCAAAAGGATGTCTTAAAAATTACCTACTATTCTCTGAAACAAGAACATAAACATGTATATATTTACATATATGGGTGTATATATATATATATGTAATTAGAAGAAAAAACTGGGATAAAGAAAACTAATATTTTAGTCGCAAAGTTTATTTAGAAAGTAAATGCAAAACAAAGGGTAAAAGCATCTGTTTTGTTGACCTGGACATAGGGCAACTGTAATGGGGCACAGGATACCCACATTTGGTCAAAGCAGAGTCTTCCACATTTCAGACACCACATTCTTTCTTAGAGTTAACTATTATCCATTCACAACCTTCAAGAGATGTCAAAGAGGGGTTGAAACTACTCCCCCAACATTTCAGAAGAGTCAAATGAATCAACTACCAGCAGCAAACAAGTGAATATGCTTCCCACACCTCTCTCTGTCTCTACCTGCTGTGCTAAAGGAATCTGAGTGGGCCCTGTGTAATTGGCTCAAGGTTCTGGACTGGCAACAATCAAATTCCAAGATTTTTTTTTTTTTTACCGATTCCTCATTCTCAAGTCATCTCATTGCTGACACCACCAACCTGTGATAAACTCAACCAAAACATCGCTTTCCAAGCTTGAACCTTGTTTCAGAAATAAGTTCTCTTGATTGACCTGACTGTTTCTGAGGTGCCATACCACCATGGAACTTGTTTTACAAGACCTGGGATGCTGTTTTGAATGATAGGATGGGCTCTAGGGTGTTTCCAGCCAGCTGATGGTCAGCTCCACTATGAGCAGTGTGACATATTGATATTCAACAGCCATTATCTGCTATACCATCTAGGCTTTAATTATCTGGCTTACTTGATTGTGGCGTTTTACATTCATCTATGATTCTTGTAATGATTTCAACAGTCAGGTTCACTCTCAACCATAGCCCATATCTGTGTTGCATTGCTCTCTAGGGCCCACTGAGCTATGTATAGCTCACCCTTATGTTTCCAGCCTAGGTTCACCTGAGACACTTTCATTCTTATTCTCAATCATATTTATGATGCCTCATTCTGCAAGCAGTGCTGTTAATTTCACCAAGGCTGTTGGAGGAACTGGACAATATTCAGTATAATTAAAGACTTAGATATCATAAGAATATATGGCAAGAAAATGCCAGTTTAATTGACATTGCTGCTTCAGATCAGATATAAATTGTTTATATGCTATAACACCTTTTAAAATATTTTGCTATCCTTGTATCACTGAATTTACTAAATCTGAAATGAAATTTTTTACTATCTAACACATGTTCTGTACCTGAAGAATGAAGCAGGTGAAAATAGAAACATGGTTCCAATGCACAGAAGTTGAGTTGCCATTTGTGTTAAAGCCTGACTCTATTGTTATTCAAGGGAAATTTTTCTTAATTTTCCTGCTCACAAACAGAGGAAGATTGAAGAAATAATGTGAGGAGGCAAGATTGAAATATACCAGCAATTTTGAAAAAGTCTACACTACATATTTGTTGCAACATGGGTCAACAAGCTCAAGCTAACTTCCCCCACAGCATTATAAAATATCAAAAGCAAAGCCCCAGGGATAAGATTAACAGCCCAGTCCTTGCAAACTTACTTCAGTTTGTAAGATTTTGCTTCCAAGAGTAGCCTATGCCAGCAATGCTTTTTTTGCGCTGGTGTTTAACCTGATGAGATGAAAGCTATGGCACACGCAGCCATATAACTTGCAATGCTATCCTGCCACTATAGCATATATCCCACTGAACCCACTACCAAGAAAAACCATATAAAGCATATATGGATGAGTATTTCACAACAAACAGCTTTTACCATGACTTAAAATTAGACTTTAATTTTTTTTCTTCATCTAATAAGCTGGGAGTATACATTAAATAATGAACAAGTTTTTATCATACAATTATAGACATTAGTACAGTCCAAAGCCACAAAACACAAAGTACTGTTCATGAATTGCAGCTAGCACACATATTGTACGAAAGGCAAAATACATTACTGTTTTGGGAAGGACCACACATCTCATACAGCAATCTATTAAGGCTGCTAAGTACATCATTGCAAGCATAATTTGACTTCATCAGGGATTTAAGAGTTTTGATAGGAATAGTAAAGGTTAGATGGCTCTCAAGAAATCTTCAGGAAGAATGCTATTCAAGCAGAGCTTTTCATAATTAATCACTTTTTGCATCCCTGTGCTTTGTTTTCTTTGCCTCCTTATCCTCAACAGTTTCTCAGTAAATGGGACTGTTGCAGATGCAACTTCTCTTAAATGGCAGTAGCTTCCTTGAAAGTCTAAACCACAGGGAGCAGGCACGTATTACTGCATGACAGCATTACCTTACTAAGAAGGAGCAATTATGAGAATGAAACAGTTGTCATACTTGTTATCAAGTACATTCATTTATTATTTAAGAAAACATCATTAAACAATGATTTGATAAAACTCCTCAAACAGAATAATCAAACATCTCCTGTAAGGTAATTTGATTCAGAATTCTCAAATAATTTTTTGCTTCAGTCTTCACCTTCAAGTACTCCAGTAAAACTGTCCAAGTCACAGAGGCAAAGGCAGAGATGGGAGAATGAAGACCCACCCACCATAGGAGAAAATCTGGTTCACAAACATCTAAGGAGCCTGAAGTTGCGCAAGACCATGCACGAGACCTGATAAGATGCATCTGCAGGTCCTGAGGGAATTGGCAAAGGAAGTGTCTAAGCCACTATGCATCATATTTGAAAACTCATGGCAGTCCAGTGAAGTTGCCTGTGACAGGAAAAGGGGAAATAAAACCCCTGAAGGGGAACTTCGGACCTGTCAGTCTCACGTCTGGGCTGGTTGAAAGCATGGAGTGGATTCTCCTGGAAACTCTGCTAAGACATATGGAAAATAAGGAGGCGACTGATGACAGCCACCTAGCTTCACTAAGGGTAAGTTGTACCTGAAAAATTTAGTGGCCTTCTACAGGGAGGTTACAACATTGCTCTATGAAGAAAGAGCAACTGACGTCTTCTTTCCAAACTTGGGCAAAGCATTTGACACTGTTCCACATGACATCCTTGCCTCTGAATTGGAGAGACACAGATTTCATGGCAGACCACTCGGTGGATAAGGAATTGGCTGAATGGTCATACTCTAAGGGTTGCAGCCAACAGCCTGATATCCAAGTGGAGATCAGAGGCGTGTGGCATTCCTCAGGGGTTGATACTGGGACTGACACTTGTTAACATCTTTGTCATCAACATGGACAGTGGGATTGAGCTCACACTCAGCAAGTTTGCTGACAGCACCAAGCTGTGTAGTGTGGTCAGCATGCTGGAGGGAAGAGAAGCCATCTACAGGGACCTTAGCAGCCTTTAAAGGTGGGACTGTGCAGACCTCATGAAGTTCAACAGGCCCAAGTGCAAGGTGCTGCACCTGGCTTAGGGCAATTTGAAGTACAAATACAAGATGGATGGAGAATAGATTGAGAGCAGTCCTGATAGAAGGTATTGAGGGTGTAGAAGCTCAACATGACCTGTCAATGTGCTCTTGCAGCCCAGAAAGCCAAATGTATCCTGGGCTGCATCAAAAGAAACCTGACCAACAGGTAGAAGGAGGTGATTCTTCCCCTTTACTCAAATCTTGTGCAACTTCACCTGGAATATTGTGTCCAGCTCTGGGGCTCCCCATGGATTTGTTGTAATGAGTCCAGAGAATAGACACAAAGATGATCAGAGGGCTGGAACACCTCTCTTATGAGGAAAGGTTAAGAGAATTGGGATTGTTCAGCCTGTAGAAGAGAAGGCTCTAGGAGACCTTCTAGCAGTCTTCCAGAACCTAAAAGGAGCCTACAACAAAGATGAAGAGGGACTTTTTACGAGGACCGGTAGATAAGACAATGGGTTATGGCTTTAATCTCAAAGAAGGTAGGTTTAGTTTAGATATTAGGATGAAATTCTTTACTGTGAGGGAGGTAAGACACTGGAACAGGTTGCCCAGAGAAGTGGTGGGTTCCCATCCCTGGAAGTGTTCAAGGCCAGGCTGGATGGGGCTCTGAGCAACCCAATCTAGTGGAAGGTGTCCCTGCCCAAGTCAGGGGGATTGGACCTGTATGTTCTTTTAAGTCCCTTTCAACCCAATCCATTTTATGATACTATGATCTAACAGAATATTTTGGAAGAAAATGAAGTACACATTATGTATCACTGAAAACATAATGAAAATTGATGATGTTTCTCTTTAGCAAACACCAGCTTCTGCTTTAAATCTCGTGTTGTTTTATTATCTGTAGACAGGAAAATAAGTGATTTATACACTATTTTTTTCTTTTTGCATTGTAAAATATCACGAAAATACGGTGTAACAGAAGAAATGAGAGAAATTCCCACAATGAAAAGAATCCCTTAGGAATAGAAAAATAGAAGAACCTCTTTTAATAGAATAGGATATAAACAAGATATTTGGAAAAATCCTCAAACAGAAATTACTTGGTGATCATAGGTTTTGATTCCTGCATTGGCCTTTCACGGACATAATAGTAACAAAATGGAGTTGATGAACTATGTTCAAAGGAAATTCTTCCTTTATTGTTTCAGTAAAGAACATCAGTAAACAGGTTTAATACATGCTAATAAAATTTAACATTTTCATGTATTTAACACTGAGACCAGTAAGGAGATTCAATACACAGTAAGGCTTTCAGTCTCCCTTAATAATATATGTGAAGAGTTCCATGGTTATGTTTACTCTATAATGAAGGAAAATTGCAAAGACTTTCAGAATATTTGGCAGCACATGCTCACACTTTATAGGCTATAGAGGAGTTCTAAACCAAATGGATCCAGATGGTTATTCTGTTTCTTCCACCCTGTGGGAATATAGAAACTGGACATGGTAAATAGGCCTGGAAGAGTCACCCGCACAGACTGTTGTGCATCTATTACCAGGCTGACTGAAATAGTCATCCTTGCATAGCTACCTTTTTCTCGTGCATGGAGAGTAAGAAAATATGTCTATTTAATTATCTATCTAGATCTCAGACATTTATTTTTTAAACTATTCATTTCTGCTTCACATGTTCCTATTCAACTTTTTTTGTGGGGAAGAAACAATGCTACAGGCTTGGGGAAGAGTGTCTGGAAAGCTGCTTGGCAGAAAACGACCTGAGAGTCCTGGTCGACAGCAGCTGAACATGAGCCAGGGTATGCCCAGGTGGCCAAGAAGGTCAATGTCATCCTGGTCTTTATCAGCAATAGTGTGGCCATCAGGACCAGGGCAGTGGTTTTCACCCTATACTGGGCACTGGTGGGGCCTCAGTCAAATCCTCTGTTCAGTTTTGGACCCTTCACTACAAGACAGACATTGCAGGGCTGGAGCATGTCCAGAGGAGGGCAGTGGAACTGGTAAATGCTCTGGGGCAAAGTTCTTATGAGGAGTTGTTGAGTGAGCTGCAGTTGTCTGAAACATGTTACAACTTTCTCAGCTGGGCCAGCCATGGTGCTGGGAACCTCTCCCTCAGCCCAGAGATATCATTCAGGTTAGGATTCAGATGGTCCCTCTTTATACATGCTCATGTAAACGAAAAGAAAACCTACCTTCAGAAACCTGCAATATAGCAGGAGAAGAAGTAAAAATTATTCCTGCTGAACAAGAGCCAATGTATTGCTTTCCTACCTTTTGACAGATTTAAAAGGTGGAGGAAAATAAAACCCCAAACACAATAATGCTACTGCCCCTTTTTTTTTGAATAAAGAGTTTAAAAAATATACCTTATCTTCAAATTCAGTCATTGCCAAGTGTGTTTGTTTTACATAGCTTCAGAATACAGTGACAAAGATACTTGAAATTATCAGAGTTTACCCAATGGCAGAATTGCTTACATGTAATGCTTTAAGATCTGCTCTCTGAACTAATGAATTTATTGTTAAGTTTTATTGTTGAATTGCCTATGTCTAACAGACTAACAGCACTTCACAAAAATTATTTTCTGTTCCTTTCTTCCTAATTTGTCTTTATCTTATAGAACACACATTTAGGCACCATGTAGCAGGTGAGCGTGTGCCAATATATAATTAATGTGCATAATAAATTACAGAATGCCACCAGAGGAAAAGTGCAGTTTTCAATAATGTAATAATGATTTTGTATCCTATATCCTTCAACACGGAGAACTAAAATTTACTCTGTCTGTATAATGCTGCCTTCCTTTCTGTATAAAAACCCTGCTTACTTAAACACATATCCTCAAAGTCATCCAGAAGGAAATGTACCCTCTTTTTCAAACCTGAAGTACATTGCACTTTATGAAAAGGAATTATTGCAGTCCCAGGGGATGGAATTTAGCTACCTCCTCTAAGCTATTGGTGTAGAGCTAATTTTGTTTCTCCACAGAGACTTTCTTTCCTGAAGGCCAGAGCAGATGTCAAATCTAACTTCCTGGCTCTCCAAGTCCTCTGACCTTCTGAGGCTCACCCTGCCCAGACTCAGCACATCAGGGAAAGTCCGCGGTGCCATGCCTGTGTACCATGTGGCACAAGGCGAGTGAACCACTAAGGTTTTGATAGTCCAGACGTCTCTGAACCCTTGAGGCTAGAACACATTTCTCCCTCTTATATGGAAATAATCTTCCAACAGCCCAGCAGGTGCATAAATTTTATTATGGCGTTCAGCCCAGTGCCGTAACACAGAGATAGCTTCGATTTACTGTTTATCTTGGCTGATGCATTAAAATTATATCCTTAATCACCCTTCATGCACTTCGGTTTCATTCAAGTAGATAAGCCTATAATATGGTACTGAAATTATAAATTTATCTACAATGTATGCGAGTGTTGCCAGTGCTGAGTGAGCAGTGATGAGCACACATCAGAAAGAAGAAATTCATGCTTGGATTTCCCAATAATTTTGCTTGAAGCATGCAACCTGCTCAAATTGAAGACCTCCAAAGAGATACAAATTTTAATAAACACACATACTGCTTGTGTTGATTCATTGCTTAAATTTATGAAATAGAACAAGCCAAGTGTCTATCTGCACTTTATACTATAAAAATTAGAAAACTGAAATATTAGCAGTTAAATAGCTTGAACTTCATCCATGTGATTTCATAAATATAAAATTTTCTTAATTGCATATCCTGATTTTAAAATGTTTACAGTGAGAAATAGCATCAATAGCATCCATTTCCAGCCAGAAAAATACAATTAGTTGTATGTAGTTAAATCTTTTAAGCGCGAAATATGATGGAAAGTCCCTAAAAGGGTGAATATTGAAGAGCTGGACTAGATGATCTTTTGGATCCCTTCCAATCCAGAATATTCCGTGATTCTGTGAATGACTCTTCCTGATTGTTAGATGCGTGATGAATACAAGCACTAGGAGATTTATATTAATTTTATATTTCCCATATAAATTATCTCCAAGTACTGGCATATAAATTTAAATAATCCTTAGAACAATCAGTATTTCTGCAGCATGAGATTTTCTGGAGATTCAAAAATAAAATTTATATCCCTTGTTTATTTGTCATTCCCCTTTATAGAGGATCTTTTGTCTAATCACTGTGTTTGTTTGGAATGTATTCCTAAAAATAGAAGCAAATTAAATGATGTGTCTTCACAGCTCATCAGCTTTTATCTAATCAGAGTGCCTTTGATATTGATTTCCATTTTAGTTCATCTATTTATATTGCATTTGATTTTTTTTCCTTTTTCCTTTTTTTTTTTCTTGGCCACATGCTTGCTATTACCAGTGATGGTTTTATTTAAACAGAAATTGTCCTTCTCTATCTCATGGCTCTTCTCGATAGATGAGCCAAATGTACCATAGAACTAAGAGCTATAAACTACAGAAAAGCATAAATACAGCCTCCACTGAGCTCCTGAAGACAGCTGGAGTTAAGGCATCTAGGAATTAACCAGATCAATACCTAGCCCTTTTAAAGTAATAATGCTAGATTTATGAATCCTCAAAATTTTTAATTTTATTAAAACAAGTTATAACACAGAACTCCCCTTTTTCTGCAGGATGTGGAGAGTGGGAAGGAAAGAAGTTTCCTTCAAAGATTGTCTTAACAGCATACAGAACACAGAAAATGGCAAGGCAAAGAAATTGCTTCTGTATCAATGCTGGAGTTCTTTTTCAAATGTGTTTCTGTAGAAAGTTGTCCTTTAAAGATTTGCAAGAATTTTTGCTACAAGCATCCATTATCAGGAGGTCATAACAGGAATAAAAGAATTTTCTTGAGGACAAGACACAGTAGATAAGATACTGCCAAACTTAGGACTGCATCAGGAGAGCAATTTCTGGTGATAACATGGAAATATGAATGCCATTAGAGCATAACTGCATGGCACAATTGTATTACCTAGCAATTCCAGTTGAAGCAATCTGAAGGGGAAGCACAGAATTCTGAAGAGACTGCTTTAAAGAGAATGTTAGAAAAACCTTAATTATTTAACGTAGTTTAAGGAGAAAAATGCTGACGGGGATATTTTTCCTGTTTAAAAAGTCCTTGGGGTAAAAAAAAGAAAACCAAGCAATAAGCAATAGTGTGGTGAGTTGACCTTGTGTGGCCTCAAGGTGCCCATCAAGCTTCCACTTTCTCAACAGGACAGAAGGAATCATTAGGAAAATCTTGTAGGTCAAGATAAGGACAGGGAGAGATCACTTACCAACTACTGTCATGAACAAAATGAACTCAGGAATATTAACTGAATTTACTGCCAATAAATAATATAGTGGAATAATGAGAAATAAAACTAAAACCACCTTCCCCACACACATATTACCCCTGCCTCTTCTTCCCAAACTCAGCTCACTTCTAATTCTTCTACCTCCTCCCCTCGAGTGGAGCAAAGGGTGAGGAATGTAGATTGCGATCAATCCATTAGCCTTAATCTCTGCTGCTCTTTCCTCCTCACACTCTTCCCTGGTTCAGCATGGGGTCCCTCGAACAGATCTGTATGATCTAGTTCAATGTGGGCTGGAGTTCACAAACTGCTCCAGCAGGAGTCTTTTCCATGGGGTGTAATCCTTCAGGAACAGATTTCTCCAGTGTCTTAGTCAGCTAAGAACTGAAATAGATAAGGAAATTGTTCCTTTCATTTTCTATAACCCAATGTTCATTCTAGCAGGAAATTAGTACATTTCTTTATTGTAATTTATTTTAAGATTTTCAGTTGTGGGGTTTATTATTTTACTTTATATCAATCCAACAGCGTTTCTTTTAAGTAAGTAGTTGTAAACTTAAGGGCCAGTCCTAAAATAAATAGGCTCAGAAAATCGGCAATCATCATCAACTAAGTAACATACAACTTATATTTGCTGGATTGAATGGATTGCACAACATTTTATACAATGTAAATTAAAAAACAAAAAGTCCAACCAAGATTATCATCAAACATACAAAGAAAGGGTTTATAAAAAAAATCCCAAGAGATTATTCAAATAGTGCCTCTAGTCTGCAAAAAGAATATAATTTTGAACAGACTGGGTAAAAAGAGAATTGATCCTGTCTCCTTGTCATTCTCCTCAAGGTGAACTGTTTTATTTTCATGAGAAGGCATTAAGAAATTTGAATGTACCCTTTTGTGAGACATTCAGTTTCAGCCCTGAAGGCATTTAGAATTCATTTATTGTTTGTTTCAATGAGACAAGATATGTTAGTGACAATAATGCTTAACGTGGTTGAAGGAAAGCTTAACGGCATCAATTCCAGCAGGCTGATGTAAGCTCACTATAAGTGACAAGGCCATTCACACAAAATCGAATGACTTCCCAAACCTCCAAATGTCAGTAAGATCTATTCAGAATACACAACAGCAGGGACAGGCAATTCCAGTTTTCACAAATCATCTTCATATTACCCAGTCAGTAATTGCTGGGTGCTCAATTAATCATCCATGTTAGTGCTTATAAGCAGCCTACAACCACTTGTTTAGTGGAAGCATATTATTTCCCAGAATGAACAGGCTACAATATAGTAGTTGTCTTTCCTAAATGATAAACAGACATAAAGATTAAATGTGCTGGTACATGCTTTATGTAATACATTATAATAAGTAACTACACAAGTAAATATCATTGACCTTTTTTTTTTCTACTGAGAATTAAATAGAAAATGCAGAAAGAGAAAACTTGAGGTTATTGGATTAGGAGTCTAGTAAGGTACTAGACCCTTTAATTAAAGTGGTAAGAAAATAAAATTTATAAATAATCTAAAAAAATTAAAATAAACCTTTTTATATTTCTGTCTAAAAAAGGGTTAACACAAAGACTGCTTAAGGAGCTATTGCCAAGGTATGGCAGCTAGATATTTGAGGACTAATTTTAAAGGGTAATGAAAAGCTTTTATATTGAAATTTGTATGCAGAGATTTCAAAGTCAGCAATATTATGTTCAATTTTACAGATGGAAAAATTCTTTAAATATGACTGGACAAAATATAAGTTTAAAGTACCTTTATTATATAAAACTTTGCTGAATTTTTCCACTTTGCAAAGGCTGATAAGAAGCATTAATAAAGCTCCACCTTGCTTTTATAAAGTAGTCTATATGAAGCTGATAGGAAATAAGATTTTTATGTTGCAGACAACTGGAGCAAATGTATATAGCATTACAACTTTTTATAATTCTCATTAAAACAATAGTTATAATATAATTGTGCTTATGTAGCTGTATATCACCATATACCTTAGATCAAAGGAGGGTTCTCAATATCTAAGTGGATCACTTTTTAACCAAGACTTGAGGCTAGCGTATTTTCATACTCTTGCATTGGACACAACATATTAAGAGGAATAATAACTGACCTTCATTGTATTGGGTTTTGGTGTAACTCATACCTGACTACATAAATCGTTTACTGAGCCCTGAGCAGACTGAGGAGATGACCCCTGTCCTGGGGTGACTGTATGATACTGTATTCCCTATTGTCTGCCCTATGCCCTATGAGTGCTGTGCCTTTAAAGCTAGCTCCAGGAGAAGGCTGGGGAGCCGGTGGAATTTTTTCAGCGGCCTGTGCTCAAAAAACAGAGATAACTCGCTCGCTCACTCGCTCCCCAGCTCTTGGCTTCTGCAGCAGGGAAGAGAGTTACATTCCTTTGCTTTTTTATCTAGTTTCTCATTCATTAGCTGAGGAAAAAGGTTTTTCCTGGGACTGTGGCTTCTTCTTCTTCTTCCTCTCCTGAACTGTTCAGATTTGCTCCGGTCCAGATCAACATCACCGAGAGGCCACACACCGCAGCCCGGAGGGACCCGCATCGAACTCCAGCTTCAGAGAGAGCAGAGACATCACCTACAAAGAACTCTGAATCTATCCAGGTCTTCTCCACAGGGAGAGATTTTATTATCTAACATTATTCATTCTTTTTTTGGTACCTGTGTGCACCCTGCTTGTTAAATAAATAGGTTTTTTTCACCTTCCTCCAAGGGATTTTTTTTCCTGAACCTGGTGGGGAAGGGGCTGCTGAAACGTGCCTTCTATCAGAGGATGTTCATTTCAGATGTTCCTCCAAATTTGTCTCAAACTGGGACATCTCAGTAGGAATAAAAGTGTTCTCTCAATCATTCTTCTATAAAGTCTTCCTTAATATTTAAAGGAGAGTTCAAATATTTCCTAACAACATTAGTTTCCAACTACTGGAATAAAAAAGAGTTTAGTTTCTCAAAATGTTATGGACAGACTTATTAGGTACATTCTTAAATCATTTAACATCAATTAATAGTTCTGCAGTGTACTCACTGGAAAAATTTATACATAAATTAATGTGATTTTTTATGGTTTAAATGTCTGTTATAGACAAAAGTACAAGCAAAAAAGTTGATGTTCTAGCTAAGCACTTAATGTCCTAAATATGTTTGGTTTGATTTTTTTTTAAGAAAAGCTGGTTTCAGGTAATTTATTTTAACTGGTAAATCATATGAAGAGCACCTGTAATTAATTTGGGTTTGGTAAAAATTTAAGAACACTTTAAAAAGTACTTTTAAACGGTTTGTACTTTTATCTAAGTCATGTCACAAAGCTAAAGTGCACAGTCTTGTGTTACTTGGACATATACCTGCTGAACACAGGTGATTTCAAATGTGTATGACCAAGTAGTAAGTATTCCAGGATTTCAGAAAACTTTTGGTGATGTCTTTCCTACCACAGAGGTTTGAAAGTCCCTGGTTTAATTAATTCTGAATGATCCAAGGCAGAACAACTTTCCAAAATCTTTGCAATCCACATCTTTACAAAATGGTGTGATAGGTGGTATTTTAAGTCATCCTTCACATGATCTTCAAAGGATCCTTTAGATTAACAATGCTGCCCATTCACAGTTTCAAGAGCTACAATTTGCCTCAGCAGCAGAAAGCATTTTTGCAATCTCATGGCCTGATATGCTGACAATGACATGTGGAAATATATATGAAGTACTCATCCTTACTTCTGTCTTCTTGAAGGTATTAATGTGTCCAGGAGCCATTTCTACTTCAGTTTTTCACTACACCAAGACCTACAGGACCACAGACCAAGGTCATATACTTTGGTTTTTAAAACAACTGTGCTTATTAAAAAACATTGACCACTGAGTGTGATGATAGAAAAGATGATTTATGAACATCAACCAGGATGAATTGTTTGTTTTCATAAAAGTAACTATTCCTCTTGGCAATGTAAATCATAGGTATAGTTAAGGCATGGGTTTGTGCCAGCAGCATTTTAGCACTTCACTGTGAGTTTTATCTCAATTCCACTCAGTGCTGTAGTTTCAATCCCATGTGAAACACTTCTTTGTCCTCTTTATCATTCTAGTTCATCAAAAAGTTTCTATTCATTAATCCTATATTTATTCATTCATTAATCTTTTCTCAGGAATTAAAAACCCCCACTTTTCTGCACAAGCCAATCCCATCACAGGCTGGATTCACTCATTTTTTCTCCAAAATTTCCATTGTTTTCTCATCATTTCTGACAATGAAATCACCCAACTGAAATTATCTGAGGATTTCTGGTGGGGTTCCTGGACACTGAATAAAGAATTACATAATAATATATATAAAATTAATAATCTATGGTCCAAAGCTACAACCCACAATCAGCCCTGTCAGACATGAATTACTAGCTGCTTCATTATAGATAATTCTTGGTATTTTTACAGCACTGTATTTGTACAAGTCATTCGGGACCTTATCCCTTTATCTATTGAAGTCAAGGGAAGATCTGTATTTCATTTAGTGCTCACAAAAATAATTCCCTTAATTGAAAATATCAGATGTATTTGTCTCACAGGTACTTGGAGGTAAATGAATGTTGAAACCCTTGTAACAGAATATATGGGGATGTATAAGAGAAATAATGTGTTGCTTTCTTAATCTGTTCTCTGAAAGACAATCTTTAGAGGCTAAAAACTTACTTGAAATGTATTATATGAAAAAGTCTATTTTACTTAGTATGAAATTAATTTATTGTTTATTTCCGGGTCATAGCATCACATTTGACTAGAAATGAAAATTACATTTGGGTGTGAGAAAGACTAATCTGCAAGGCATAATGTAGCAGTGAGTCATAAAAATCAACTTTTTTCTGTCATATTTCTTCATGATCAGCAGTTTTTGCCTCCATGTCAAGCCATTTAATAATTCTGAATTAGCTATTACAAAAATCAATAAAGCACCCTGTCTAACATAACATGGGTATCCTAGTGACCAAGATTTATAGGGTAATTCTCAACTAAGTTCTTCATTCTTTCTCAAATGTGAATGCTGCATCAAGAAGCTGATTTTCATGATTATCACTTGAGTTATGAGCTATGACTTTACATCTGTCCTTCTCATTATCACTATAACATTATGCAAATATAGTCCCTGCCAGCTCATATCTTAGTTCAGCCTGCCCGATAATTACATTGCAATGCTGTAATGTAAGCATTTCTACCTCAAGTTTAACAATTTGATTTGTATAATGACTTTAAACATGTTATTGCAAACATTTAGCAAAATATTTCATACAAAAGCTAAAAGCATATATATAACATTTCAAGGTGCCATGGCTGAAACTGTAAATCCCTCATGCCATCACTGACATTTAGCCCCCATGGCACATATTTCTATTCATGGGCTAGTAGAGTCGTAGAGGACAACAGAAAGCCTGCTACATTCTACCAATTGTCACAGTGAAATATAGTCTGTAATTAGACCAGCAGTGTCAGAAGCATCATTTTGTCTACAGAAACCATGATTAATTTGCATATTCCAGACAGTACTTCATTTTGAGGTCACAGGAAGCAGAATTATTAACCAATGGTATCCATTTCTTACATCTGTATTGTCTCAAGTGAGACTTGCTTTCAAAGCCAGGACAAAACCAAGAAACATGGATTAACTTTTCTCATTTCAACCTTATTTTATATAGTAAAATACTATAGTGACCCATATCACATCTGTAAAGAGATTCCATTTCATCTTATGCCCTGTCAGACCAATGCTACCAACAGAGTAGCGTTGACGATAATTGCTGTGATGATAGATAACCCCAAGAAACTTGCTCTTATTATATATTTTACATCACAATTGTCCCCTTACTGGAATACATCATCAGAGCTATAGCTCTTTGTGTCATCCATCACTTCAGCAATGCTGCCTAGTGTTATTCATCATAAAAAAGGGACGCTTATAAGTCATACATCATCAAAATGATGGTCCTCCATGCACAAGGCAAAATAGCCTTTCTTGATATTGCAGGTGTGGTAAAGAATTTATGGGAGACCTTCTCATGACTTTTAAAGAAAATAATTTGTTAAAAACAACTGCACTGCCTAATGATATGTAATGTGCAGGGATTTGATAGCACAGTATTAACTTATGAAATAAACCAAAATGGCTCTTCCAAGTTTCTTTGAGACTAACAGGACACTTCTAAGGGTAAAAAATAAAAAATATTTATATAACATACTTGGGAGTGGAAACCGTGTCACAAAATAGAACAGAAAAAGAAAACTACAAAGCTAAGGTTCCAACAGTGAGTCAACCAACTTCACTTGTCAGAACTCAGCAATCTGAGCAGTGTTTCCTATTGTTAATCTTGAATTGAGCCTCTGAATTAGCAGCTATTCTGAAAGGACATTTCTTGAACAAGGACTGTGCAAATATCTTTTATTCAGTCTAACAGAAGTATCTTACACTACAAAGACATTCCTTTCCAGAATTATCTATGATGAAGCTCTTAAGAATATGAATATGAACTTTTTCCTCTTAAAGAATATGAAATTTGCCTTCGATAGTGTCTTCAGCTCTTCTTTGGGAGAGAATACTTTTTTTTTCCAGAGTGTATCTCTAACAGATGACATCATACACAAAAGAGACAGAGAAGAACTGTTTCAGCACCTGCAAAATCTTCATACTGTTCTTTTTTTTACCTGATAGCTGTGCTGCTGCCTCAGTCATAGGTACACCACTACTTCTGCTTCATTTTCCCTGTATTAGTTGATGGTATGCATGCTGAGGTCTTTCTCTTCTGCATTAGAAAGTTGAATTATGTCAGGAATAAATGTATCATGTACATTATCTTATGCTTTTGGGATGTTATTTCAATAGATTTGCAAAGTAAGTTATTAACACCTAGGACTATATGCACCATCTGAGAAGTTCGGATTTATTTTATTTTGTCACTATTAGTAACAGTGATGTCTAATAAGTTCATTTATTCTCCTGGAGCCAAATTTAACTTCAAAGAACCATTCTTCAACCTTGCTGGTTTATGCCATTTTAACTAGCTTTTTCCAGTTAACAACAGTACATTTTGCACTAAGTGTAGCAAGTGCAATTTACATGAGCTCTACCTTGCAAGTTTGTGGCCATGAATCATATCATTCATGCCATCCTACAAACTTACTGTCAAGTCCCACTATGTTACATGAGCCACACTGCTTACTTAGCATAGTAATTAAAGTGTCTCAAAGTTGTTCCGTTAAGTCTAATGTTTAAATCGTGGGTCATTCTTGGAGTGCTATCTATGCATTTGTAGTCACTTCATTCACTATTGGCTTTGCCAGCTTTAGTCTTCTTGGAACACTCAGCTGAGGCAGTTCCACAGTGATAACAAGCACTGCAAAACTGATCACAGCTTTACCTTGGGCAGTTTCCAGATTCTTAAAAGAGCAGTGCTCTTCTTTAACAGACGATCCAAGTAAAGTTCAGTGCTTTTAAGCCACAAATATTTAATGTCCTGGGAAGTAAAATAATTTTAAACATTTAAACTGAAAAGCTATTTCAGATGTTTTTAATAATATTGAGAGGGAACCCAGCCATTTGCTTGAGAGAAGGTTGTATAAAACAGGTTATAGAATTCAAAGTGTACATTTAAGTGTCTACCATGAGAGA
Organism: Falcunculus frontatus; assembly: GCA_013398115.1. Taxonomy (NCBI): domain Eukaryota; kingdom Metazoa; phylum Chordata; class Aves; order Passeriformes; genus Falcunculus; species Falcunculus frontatus. Next base: position 2,728,751 of record VZRV01003964.1, on the reverse strand, counting down.
CATTATCAAGGCTCTTTACAGAAAAACGAACCCATTTGTTTTTGTTATTATTTAACTCCCAGCACAGAAAGAGAGCAGCAGACTATTGCAATAAAATTTAGTTATATCATCTTTGTTAGGGAATTTGAACATAAAGCATGTGGTTTTGCATGTGCTGGCACTTAGTGACCAGTGTCTCCTCTGACCATTAAATAGAAATTTCCCTCATGTTCTGCTTCTTTTTTCTAATGTTTTTTGGTGGGTTTTTGGGTGGTTTTTTTTTTTTTTGTTGGGTTTTTTGTTTTGTTTTTTGGTTTTTGCTTTTGTTTAAATAAAAACCTGGTTTCACAAAATTATGGAGTCATAGAAACAGGGAATGGTTGGGGTTGGAAGGAACCTCTGGAGAGTACCTCGTCCAACCTTCCTGCTAAAGCACATTCACCTAGAGCAGGATGCACAGGATTGCATCCAGGAGGGTTTTGAACATCCTTAGAAAAGGTAATTCAGCGGAGATCCCATCACTCTCTACAACAGCCTGAAAGGAAGTTGCAGGAAGTAGGGAGCCAGTCTGTCTTCTCAGAGATAACAACTGGTAGGAAAAAAGAAAATAGCCTCAAGCTGCACCAGGGAAGGTTTAGATTGGATATCAGGAAAAATTTCTGAAAGGATGTTCTGGCTGCCTGCAAAAGGGGTCGAATCAGCATCCATGGAAGTGTTCAAAAGGAGTGTAGATGCAGCTCCTGGGGATATGGTTTAGTGGTGAACATGGTGGGGCTGGGTTAATAGTTGGATTCCATTATCTTAGAGGTCTTTTCCAGACTAAATGATTCTATGATTCCATGAGTGTCTTTTGCCTTACCCAGACTTCCTTGATCAAGGGAGAGTCTTTTTTTCTGCAGACTTTCTCTCATGCCTCCAGTGTCTGGGATTCCTAGGGCTGGCCTTAGCAGTAAAGACTGAAGCAAAGAAGGAATTCAGTAACTCTGGCTTTTCTGTATTCTTCATCACCAGGTACCCTCTTCATTCATCAGCAGACCCACATTTTCCTTCATCTTCCTTTTGATACTGGTGTACTTGTGTTGTCCTCGACATGCCTTGCAACATTTAATTGCACATGGACCTTAGCTTTACTCATCACATCTCTGCATACTCTGACAATGTTCCCATATTCATTCTAAATGGCCTACCCCTTTTTCCACATTCTGTAAACTTCCTGCTTCTCTTTGATTTTTGCCAGAAGCTCCTTGCTTATATATGCAGTTCTCCTGGCCCCTTTTCTGGATTTCTTACTCATAGGGATACGTAGCTCTTGAGCCTGAAGGAGAAAATCCTTGAATGTTAATCAGCTTTCTTGGCCCCTCTTCCCTCCAGTGCCTAATTTTGTGGTATTCTCCCAAGCAGATTGCAGAAGAGGATAAATCCTGGTCTCCTGAAGTCCAGGGTAGCGAGCTTGCTGTGGAAACCTCCCCGCTGCCCTAAGGATCTTCATCTTTTCATGGTCACAGCAGCCCAGTCTGCCCTTGAGCTTCACATTCCCACCAGATCCTCTTTGTTGATGAGAACAAGGTCCAGCATAGCTCCTCACCTCATTGGCTCCTCTATCACTTGGAGAAGGAAGTTATCAGCAATGTATTCCAGGAACCTCATGGATTTCTTATGCCCTTCTGTATTGTTCCTCCAACAGATACTGGGTGGGGTTGAAGTCCTCCATGAGAACCAGTGAGTGTGAGGCTGCTCCTATCTGTCTACAAAGGGCCTCATCCACCTGGTCCACCTCATCAGGAATCCTGCAACAGATCCCCATTTTAATGTCGGCTGTTCCCACCCTCTCTACATTAAGTATGACTTTGCAAGAATGAATCATGTAACTTGAAAAGGATGTTCATCACTGGTTTAAAGTATATTGCTTGTTCCTTAATTGTGAAAAAATTAAGAATAAAATACAGGAAAATACATGGCTACAGCTCGTTTTCAACTATATACAACTTGGAATGTCAAGGTAAGAATTCAAACACATTTCCTCTGATATTCCATTAGGCACCAGAAGTAACTCTATGCAATGTATGAAATACAAATAATATGTTTCCTTAAACTCTCTTATGCTTTAATGCCATACTTATGTAATATCACTTAAAGCATTCAGGAAGTGGAATTTTATGTGAAGCAGACAGGGAATATAAAATAGATACATTCTAAAGTAGAACTACTATATTAATCAGGTAATATTTACTCATTTAGAATAATGCTCTTAAATTATGTGAGGGAAGGAAATAGTGTTTTAAAAGTTACATTAATATTATTATAGTGTTAGTGGGCCTAGAAGAATTATCCTTTATTTCCAGGTATCAAAATTATGGGAAAATTCAGGAGTAGCCATAATCAGTATTCAGCTATTGTTCCAATTCCCCCATGTGCAACACTTACTTAGATATCAAAAGAACTTTCCTGGCTAGTAACCAGGCAATTATTCATGTTTAAAAAACAGTTCTATTGCCACTAAATAAGATAAGACTATTGTGTAGATGTCTAGCCCACATGAAACAAATTATAAATCTCAGTTCTGGGTTCAGTATTTCTTCTCTGAGTATAATTAAAGATTTAAGAATAAAAGGTCTAAGGTAAACCAGGTAACTAAAATTTATTCAGACATTTTTAAAGATCTTAATAGAAGTTCCTTACTAAATATGAGACTGAAAAATAACTGATTAATACTGCAAACTGTTGGAATGAATAAATTAAAGACTAGGAATTTAAGAAATGGAAATAAATAAGGAAAAAATATGCTACTTTCTCTCAGACTGAAGAGTATCCTGCTTCAAGAACAGTTTCTCAAGGTTTAAAATGTGTAACTCTCAGAATGAAAATAATTTAATAGCGCATTGATTTCAGGGATCAGGACGGTTAAATGAGTTTAAAGAAGTGGTTTGAAAGAAGTGAATAAAGAAAGTTGCAAAAGAGGCTTTTTGTGATTACCTATTTCTCTGGTTGAAAGCTGCTAGCCCTAAGATTGCAAAAAATTAGCAAAATTGTCCAGTACAATGAAAAAATTATGTATCAATAAAGGCAAGGAAAATTACATGGAAGTGATTATTTTGGTCTCCTTATATACACTGATAGCTTCTCAGTGGCTGAAAACACTGTGGAAAGAAAAACTAAACAATTTTAAGGAGAAACCAATTAATAGTCTGATGAAACATGGAGCAGTCATAACCATAAATAGCATACTATGATAGATAAAATTAGAAAGGGAATAATAGACATTATATGTAATTGCCTTCAGTGCAGTTGTGGAATGACAATATAAGGCTAAAAGACTTCTTTTCACACTTAACAACCAAATACTTTCTCTTCCTATAATATCCATGGATCTACTTTAATCTCAGGACCTTCCTTGTGTAAGCGATTTTCAAGCAAGGTGTACTGGAATTATATGTAGAGACATTTAAATGATTCTAGATCCTTGCCTTTGAGAACAGATCTGCAGCTGAGTATGAAATCTAGCAACCCAGTTATCCAGAAGGGCCCTCAGTACCATGATTAATAAAGCTGATGTTTTCCAAGATATTTATGACGCTTTTGGGAAAAGCATCTTGGCCCTTATGCACGTTGGGAGGAGTAAAACAGTGTCATATCTGTTCGCCAGGTTACCTGGCAGCAGAGGTAGAAATATTTTTTCTTTGGTCTGTTGGTTTTAACTGGCATTAAAAAAAAAATGCTTAAGGATTGAAATGAACTTTACAATCTGGCTCTGAATAATGTTTTTCTTCAAAAGAAACTAGTAATGAAATTTGGACATCATTTCCAGGCATATTTTCCTGAATGGTTCTTTTCAACACAAATAATCTTGGGATAGTAACAATAAATCAAATTGTAGACATACACAGACTTATGGTATGCTGAATTAAGGGTGGTGGGGGTGATATACTGAAATAAGTAGCTAACAATGTCATGAAAGCTAATGGCAAAAAAAAAAAAAAAAGCAGCAAAAATGTAGCTTCTCTGTAGTAAAGCATGTAATAATTTTAAGTATAATTATTTTCCATGACTGGAAGTTAGATGAAATATCTTTCAAAACTGGTGTCCCCCTTCTTGTTTCTCTTTGACTAGATTGTCCGGTGCACTTCCTTCATTTATTTCATATCTTTGCCAACTTAATTTTGGCAACAAAACAGAAGTCTAAGAAGACACCTTTCAGAGAAGTTTTCACTGCCTCCAAGGATGTCTTACAAGTTTCTATTTAGAAAAGTCTTTATTTTCAGACAAATTACTTGTAAGGCTGTAGATGAGTACACATAGTACACAACATCAGTGCTGGATATTGCATCACTATCTCAAGGCAGTGCTTCCTTTTGCATAATAAGTCTGCATGTTTACCTTAAGGAGTGTCAGTCATTCTATTTTCAGACTGCCTGTCAGTTAGACAGCTGCAATGAAAAACTGTTTAAATACTTCACAGCAATTATTGCAGATTAGAAATGTTGCTCTTTTTTTTACATACTCCCCTTTACAAAAAGCAAAAAGTAAATGGTCCTCCCTTCTTCATGAAGAACTGCCAATCTCACTGACTTTGGTAGAAAAGTCAGATTTCCAAATTTCTGGCAGTGCAGGTTAAAATAACAAAACCTCACACTTGAAGTCTATGCAATCACACGCAACACATCTTCTATATCGTGACCATGCCAAGGAGAGCCACACAAGCAATGCAAAGATGATTCACTTGCATGCAGTAGTACTGTTTTTCTTGGGTCCTGTCTCTCAAACTGTGTGTGTACAGTTCAGTTTTGCTAGCTTTCATTGTCTGTCCTGCTGAATACTACAAAGGGATTCAGAACTGTAGGATCACAGCCTCAAAATATGTCTGACAGCAAGCTTGGTTCTATTTACTACTGGTTTACAGCTTATAACTCACATAAAATAACCCATGATATTTCTTTACTTCTATCCAAAACTACACAGAAGTTGCATTTATACTTTAGAAACTTCCCTGTATATGAGCTAGGCTCTGCTTCAATGGCTTTTTTATTTCCATTGCACATAGAAGATATTTTCTCTCCTAAATCTCTGTGGCTTTACTGAGATTGCTATTATTGTTTTCCTGAACCCATTCCCTCTTACTCCCTGGAACTAAGCATTGTAAAGTTGTGTGCTGTGGCAAGCGTGAACACCTGCAAGGGTGCAGTTTGTGAACCCATATGTGCAACCCACTGTTGCCTTTTTCAGCCTTTCTTTACACAGAGTTATTTTGGTAACTGGTTTCCTAGCGTTCTTTAAACTTTCCCCTTAATCCTACAGTAAAGACAGGCTTTTCTTATCTACTTCCCTTTCAACATTTAGAATTTTTGGAACAAGCAGTTTTTTGTGTATTCATAGCAATTGTATATTGACCTAATCCTAATACTACAGCTGCCTGACCATATCCTGTTCTATTCTTAGGAGATGTCTCAACAGTTGGACACCAAAATAATACATAGTACAAAATATTTTTCTTTTCTATAAGCAAAATACTGTTTCACACATTAAAAAACAGTGTGCAACAATGAGAGAAACACCCCATATAAAAAGCACCACCAAGCTTTCTGAATCTCTAAAACTAGAGAATATTTTCACTCTGTTGTCTGTCTTCAAAAAAACTCAGCCAGAGTTCATACTAAGCATGTACTAAGTATTGTGCATTGCTGCCATTACTACCACATGATATAAAGTACAGATTCAACAGCCAGTCAAGAGAATCAGATTTGCTCTTCAGTTTAATCTTAACAGTGCCATTTAGTTATGCAGAAATACAGGAAGGAACACTGGCTTAAGAAATTTGCTTGACCTACATTAAGTGTACATCGATACAGATGAGTTATCCTATCACCTGGCTACAATGACACTGGGTTGCTCATAAAGGAAAGTAAGATTTTTTTTCACTGAATTTGAATGTTCGAATTAATTGCTATAATTGGTTTTGGTTAGTAGCTAAATAAAGGTTATTCTATAATAAAAATGCATCTATGGTAATATGATAATCAATAGGGGTGTCATTTTGTTAATAGTGATCTGTTCTGCCAATAATAATTACACTCTCCAGTGTTAACCACTGTGATTAAGAAATGATGAGAAAATGAATATTTAAAGTAGAGTGTAAAATTCATGTACACAGGATATTTCCTTGGAGCTTCCCTTATTAGTATTGGACATCATGCCAGGCTTCTTGTGCTAGACAATCTTAAGCTAAGCAATGTAAATAGCATAAACAACTGTCTTGGTTTTAATCACAAAGGGTGATCCATGACTTTCTCCTTATTCCATATGTCTGGCATGAAATGAACCTAGAAAACATTTTTTTCTTATTAATGTTTAGGTCTTCTGTGATTTTAGATTTTTCAAATGTGATTCATAGATTGTGACAGTTCTGTGTCACTGACAAATATGGTCCTCAGAGCAGCTGTCCATCTCCCATAGTGCAACTACCTGCCTAGCTTTAAGAGCCAGTGCCTGTTACTCTGAAAGAGGCAGATCTCCTGTAACCAGATGTGTTTACATCCGTATTCTAAAGAATTTTTGACTAAAGTAAAGTGAACATAGCATTTTACAGTGTTTATGGCATAAGACTGAAAATTTGTCCAGCCTTACATGTTTCCCCACCTGTGAGACAAACTCCTTCCTCATGTGAAATGATAAATCCTAGAAATGATGAACATTTGTATAGCTATGAAATACTCAAATCTTTATCTGTTGCCATAGTCAGTCACTATGGGCCACAGGCTGAATTGGTTTATACAGGATAGAGATCAAATGGCAGGCCAGAAACAAGGTTTACAGCCAGCACTGGAAGCATTTGAATACAACCTGCTCTGAAATCAGACACTAGCTGTTCCTAATCCCTTTCCAATAAACTAGACCAGTGATTCAGGAAAGACATGCAATAATTTTATCTTCAGAGTGGGGCTTAGGTAATTCACAGATTGTTAAAGGAAAACTATCATAACAAACTAAGGAATAAAATAAGTGTTGTGTATACTTTTCTAGACAGTGCTGGAATCCCATTAATAGCTTGGTCCTGTCATCAGATTTGTCAGACTCTGCAATTTGAATATGCAAGTGACTCACAACTTTGTCTCATTTCTCTCCCAGTGCTAAGACTCCATAGATGATTTTGCATTAAATTTGATGCCAACTGTACATCAAAGAATGAAATCTGCCTCTTAGATTACTTTGTATTTTATGTGGCTTCACACAAAACTGCCTTCCTTTCAGCTGCAAGATTTACAAGGTACAGGACTTACAGGTTATCGAGGACTGCATACCTCACCTGATTTATAAACTGCCCACTCTTGGATGAGAGGAGGGATTTAAGAATAACCCAGGGGACTGAGAGAAGACATGAAACACAGACATCTATCTTCAGAAACACAGGACCACCCTGAAATCATTCAAACCTTGCTGGATTGCAGTGAACAGAGAACTGGCTTTTGGTTCCTATAGTCCAGACCATGAGACAAACTGATGAGGAATTTCATCTGACAAGGAAAAAAAAAAGAATGCTGTTGAGCTTTCAGGGCCAGGAGTTTTTCAGTATACAGCCAGGCAAAACTAACCTCTAAAAGTTATGAAGATGAATGAACAAATGACAAAGCTTCACACTAATCATAGAGCTCTCTCCTTAATCACTGGGTTATTCCTTACAGTTTCCTCAAACCCTCAAGATTTCTTTCACAGACTGGACTTTAAAAGGCCACTTGGGTTAAGCAGAGAGACAAAAGCAATTCAGAAATCTGCCCATTGTTTTGTTTTATGTGGCACTGAGACTCCAGGTCACTCCTAAGGAAAACCATTAAGAAACAGATTCTCAAATGTTTCGCTTCTTCACTGAACAGTTACAGGTAAGTAATTTTCTCTACAATGGAATATAATAATGTGACTTAACCTTTTACAATTTTATCTTTTGGCTAGCAACTACACCTTCTCTCCCAAACTAAAAAGTTCATCAACAATTAAAGAACAAAAGAACTAGCCAGTCATTTGTAAAATGTGGAAATGTGAAAGCAGAATGCCACACTACTAAACTTTTGGGAATAGTTGGGACATTAATATTGTGAAACAGTTCTGTGGCAAAATTTGAAAACACCAAGTTCTTGTCATTCTCTATTTTATTTATGGGAACTATTTTTGGCACAACTGGTTTCTGTGGGCTGTTGCTACAGTAAAGGGCCCTTTTGGAGGCAACAGTTCCAAAACTTTATTTCAGTACAAAGCCCTGTAAATAGTGTGCTTTTATGGGGAAAAAAAGTCTATTTTCTAATGCAAACCTTCAAAGGCTTAGCTGATTAAAAAATTAGGACATATTTTTTATAGAAGAATGATGCTCACAAAGATATGTCTAAAACTAAACCTGTATAATATGAAGAGAACTTATCCCAGATATGTCCCAAAAGAGAAAGCTTTTGGCCCCTCAGTGTACTGCATACTCAAAGCACCAAATGTTATTGGGTTGGGGGGTTTTTGTAGTAGCGCATTTTAGAATTTCAGTTCTCTGGTACTGTAATTTCCCTTAGTGAAAGTAAAACTATACAATAATCTCAAACTTGTAACAAACCAATGAAGAAAAGGCATGACAGCAGAATTGGTAAATTTTAATTGTAAGTGTGTGGGAGAAAACTAATATTTGTAGATCTTTTAATGTTCATCTTTAAACACTATTCTAATGCCATATTTATGTATAATCACCTTTTTAAAAAACTTATCATAATTTATGTGCTTACAAGAAGAAAACAACAACATCTTCTTAAAAATGTGGTAGCAAACAATCATGTCAATCAGTCAAATGTCATCAGCCATTAGAAAAGAAGAATGTAAAACAGAGGTTTCTTAGTAAATAAGAATAAAATCGTTGCCAAAAATATGTTCCATTTTTTCAGGTGATTTCTAAACTCTTTGAGCAATACAAAGGTAAAGGATTTGGACTCTTCTGTGACTCAGCCATGATCTCAGCCAGAAAATGAGTGCCTGTCTTAGCAGTTTTTAGTGCAAGAGGGTTGGCATGCCTCTAAGAATGTGCTTTTTCCATTTAAAGTGATCTTCAAACTTGGAATATTTTCAATGGCATTTCAACAAGAATAAAAAACCTTGTCATCTTAGTGCTATGTCAGTTATGACTGAGCTCTCTGAATGCAAAGGTAAAAATGGCAAAATAATTATTTGAGTTGTAGCAGTGAAAATATATGTTCGAGTGCTTTAGGTTCTGAGATGGGCAATTCACAACCAATTTTTAGATATCAGAGGTCTACCAATTTATTAAGTCTTAACAGCTAGAAAAAGAAAGACACCTTTTTTTTTTTCAGTAAGAATGAATTATGGAACCTGAAGGAAGAAAAGTAAAATATCGTATGTCCTATGAAGCAAAGTTAACCTGAAAAGATTTCTAGAGAGAAACTGGAATGAGAAACTTATTTTCAGGAATCTCAGAGTACAGGTGGGGTGCAAACCTTATCTTGAATACCATAGCTCTTCATTTCAGATGCAGCCCAAGTCTGGACTCTTCTCTGAGAGTGAAATTCAGTTGCAGTAAAAGCCTAAAGTATCCATTTACCCAATTAAAGCTTTTAATAATGATTGAAGAGGCTCAGAGCCCAGTTACAGGGAATGCTTATGAGTTTAAACCTTCCCTGTAATCTGATGAAGCTGTGCAGTGAAAATGCCTCACAGTCTTTGGGTTAGAGATTAAAGCTACATATCTTTCATTTGGGATATAGCATTGTCACCTGTTACTCAGAAATAACACCTGACAGCATAAACACATATATGCTTTTACTGCCCACTTTCAGATGTCATTAGTTTTCAAAATAGGAAATCAAAAAGCTTAGGGGAAATCAAATGGCATTGCACAAGTCCCTTTTGGAGCCCATGGTATCACTCAGATTTCATGGCCTGTCTGGTTGCTTCTTGCTGAACTCCTCTGCAGTCCCTCCCAAGGCTCTAAAGGCTAACAGTATGGTCTGAAGCTTTTGCAGCTCATCTGTCTTAAGCTTCTAGACACTATTTCAAGTACCTTTCAAAATATATACTGCGTTGCCTTATTTTTGAAAAGTAGTTTCATAAAGAGGCAACTTGATCCTAAAAAATGAAGTACCTAAGACTCTCAATTCAAATTCAAATTGAGTCAAAGCCTTTCTCAAAGCTGTAAGGAGACTGACTCACACATTATTCCCCAACACACGTATACTTCTCTGCCTTTCCCAGCTTTTTCTCTTTTGATGACATTCAAAAGGAAAGTAAATCTATCATCGCAGAATTTCAGTCTAATGGTAGAAATGTTGAAAATCCTAACAGTTTCCTCTTGTGACATTTGCCACCAGACTTACAGTGTAAAAAGACTGTGAATAAGAGAATATAGACTCCATTATGCTCTGAAGATCACTTTTAAGACAGACCTCATAGAATATTCATTTATTTTATTAATGCTATGTTTCTTTTGCTGATGATACCATGCTAGCTACATGTCCCACATTTACAAAGAGATTTGCAATCATCCTTAATGTTAAGAGACACACCTCAGTTTTAATAAATATAGTATTCTCAGTTTCCATCAATTTTGATTTATTTGATGCTTGTTCAGTTGCTACTGGAAGCTGGACAACACACACAAGTAAAAAATGCAAAACAATACTGAGATATGGCACGTATTGCATCATCCTGTGAGCAAAAGAATTAGAACTCTATAGTAATTAGCCATTAAATATATTAGATTTTCCCAATGGAATTCTTTAAGTATTAACAGGAAGAATTTAACTACATAATTGGATTTACTGACTTGCCTGTTTTAGTTCTTGTGTCCTACTCATTTACTATCTTGGCTAGGATAATTAGAGCCACCCCTAAGACACATTTAGATAGCTCTCCAGGCCAAATGTGGCAAAACTGAATGGGGTGAATAGGTGAAGTGGGAAAATGGGCAATTTGGAAAATAAGAATTTCTCTTTCTCAAAGATGAAAACAGATAACTTTCAGCAAAGATATGTTCATATTTTCATGGTGTTCTGCCTTCAAATAATTCTTTTCAGTCCCAAGATAAATGAAATGTCAATCTAGCATCTACTTATGTTCATCTTTTAATAAAGTGTTAGTGGCCAAAATTCATTTAAAGGTCAAGGAACTTTAAGCATCTAAGAAGCAGAGAAAGAGCTTTGCTCTCTCTGCTGTGCTGGAGTACACCAACAAAATCACATCCATTCCCTCTGCACACAATTGTACCACCATATTCAATTACTTAACCAAAAAAGAGCATTCAAGGGCACATACCACTTTTTAGGCTGGGTCAGAACATGTGTACTGCCTTCATTGGTTGCTCCTGTCTCTGTAACTGGAAAAGCTGATAAACAATTAAAGACCGTCATTCTATATCTGGAAAAGGATGAAAAGAAGAAAAGGGAGATTTATACTTCCTTTTCTTATGTTTGTTAGCAAGTCTGTAAACTGTATAGCAGAAATTGAGGTTCTTATTCACTTTCTTACTTACCTTACTTACCAGTCTGAAATAGATGACAACTAAGGCAGAAACAAACATATGATGCAGAAATTGCATCAGGCGTAGAAAAATCTATTATTTATATTTTGCTTCCTATCACACTTCCAAAGAAATAAAAGTCATACTGATTTATTGTCTTTTCACCAAATTTATTTAAACATCACTGTACTTCCTTGGTGTCTCCATTAGCAGTAAGTAATTCCAGCTGGTGAGCAGTGTACCAAGCACTGTGTTCTCTAATGTCAGAACACCCGAGGGAGATACTAAGAAAGATGCATATGTCAGATATGCAACACCCAAAACTGTTTTATGAGCTCAGAAACAGAGAGTACCACATTTTGGAGCCTTTCAAGTGTGAAATGGCTTTTTTTATTTGGATTCTCATGAGTTAGTTCCTGTTTCAAAAATTATAGAAATATAATTAAAATTTAAAAGACTTATTCCTTCTGAGCAGTTTTTTTAAGTGTACAGTGTGTCATTCCCAATGATTACACAGAAAGTAATTTTCTGTTCGGAAACTATATCTCACGGACCTGAAACTACTTTTTGTGATTTATGGTAAGTTGTAATAGAGTCAGCAGAAACCAAGTGATTTAATTTAGCCCTATGTCTGTGTAGGTAGGGCTTTGAATATGCTTTGCAATTTGTGTCATGCTGCTTAAACACAAGGTAGGTGATCCCCAAAGCTGGGGGAGGTGTGGAGTGGAATGGGCAGAGGGAGGGCTACAAGCAACCAGCTATCACTGGCTTTCAAATGGGAGTTGGAAACTAATTGTACCTCTGTGTACATCTTTCTGACTACAGTTTACTACTATATCACATGCTGTCTCATTCTATATACACACCAGTTCAACTTTCTTATAAAGGAGAGAAACCTGAGAAAGCAATGCATCTTAAACTTCTAAAAAGGAAATTTAGAAAGACAAAAGCTTAATGAAAATAGAATTAAAAGTATGTGGTGAAAACACAAAATATTTATGTAGAAAATTATGACTGCTAAAAATATAAGTAAATAGATTTCAGAAATAAAATTATACAAATTATTTTGCATTCAAAATAGCACAAAGCAAAATTATTCATTAGAAAACTAAAAAGAAAAGATGAGTAGAAAGACAACCTTAAAAACAAGTGGTTGCTAAGTGGACAAAATAAATATACTGCTATCTTGATATCTTTAAATATCAAGATAAAAAATTATAGTATCTTGTTTCAAATTAATTTTTTCCTGCAATTCTTTTTTCAGAAACAACATGGCCAGGATCTTGCCCACAGACAGAGATGCTGGACATGCACTGGTAGGCTGCGGTTTGGATCAAGAGTGCAGTTTGTCGGTACAGTCCCTGCTCTCAGTGGGCACAGTGCCTTTGTACAGCTCACAGCTTTCTGGTTGCAGCTCAGTAGCTTGACTTTTCCCTGCATCCCTCTGCTCTTCCAGTCAAGCTGTTGTGGTACTGTTTTCCAGAGCTTCTGGGCAGTATTTTCCCCATGGATGTCATGCTGTCGTTATTATGGCCTTTAACCCTTAAATCCCAATATTATTCCTGCAGCTAATTCTCAAGGCACTCATATGAGAATCATTCCTTCTTTCTCCTCTTTTCTGCCCTTGGATTATATCTTTTACATTTATTTTACTTTACTCAATAAAATGCATACAAAAAATCTGAAACCCAATCATCATGCAACTGTCCCTACTAAAATGTGCTCTAATCAGTGTTGACAACATTATAAACAGCCCCCCTGCCAAAAAAAAACCCAACCTAAATCTAAACAAAACAAAAACAAGCAATAAAAAAAACCCCAAAACAACCAAACAAAAAACCAACACCCCCCTCCCCCCCCCAAAAAAAAAAGCAAACCAAACCTAATAGGGACTTTGAGTGAGTTATGACAAAATCTCTATCGTTACCACAGCCAAAGAATTAATGGATGACCCTGCTGCACTGGAGAGGATGCCCAGGGAATATGTCCACCTTGGGAGCCCTCCACCTCTTCCTTTCCTAGACATCCACTCAATAGAGTTATCTCTTTTTCCCCCACCTCTGTCACTCTGTCTCTTTTTGTTCAATTGATCCCCAGAAGTAAGTTTCCCAATCAGGTATGTACCCCATGGAGGAATCTTTGTGAACATGAACATTTTTCACCATCCCTTGTTTCAGGCTGAGTGCAATCTTGGATTGCATGAACTAGATTACATTCAAAAGAAACTAAGCTGGAAGAGAATGCACATAATACAGGCCAGGTGGTCCATGGGACTAGATTAGAAATAGACCTATAAATATATATATTTATTTACAAAAAACAAGGATACTGAAAAATGGGTAGTAGAGTAGCAGGTCCTCAGCAACAGTTGCATCACTGTACAGATTGTCCTGAACTCCTTGCCAGTGAAGACATAACCACTGAATCTAATTGCCAATGATGATATAAAAGAAGGGTTCAAGGAAGGCAAGGACTCATGAAGCCTGGAGCTGAGGTTTCCGAGTCATGCTTTACAGAAGGGGAGACTGAGGAATTGTCTCCAATTGGTTTACCACTATAAGAGGATTTAGAACAAGCTGAATAGTGACAAACTGCCAGGAGCAGATGGTATTCACTCAAGAGCTCTAAAAGAACTCAGATGTGAAATTGCTGCAGTGTACAGCTTATCATTTAAGTCATTCTCCATACCAAGAGGTAGCAAATGGGACACATTCTGAGAAAAATCTCCTAGGAGAGATCGAAGAAAGATAGCCCAGGAAGGCTAACCTTCATACCAGGCAGAGCAATGTCATAAAGAATAAAATGAGGAATTATGTGTATAAACAAAGTATTCTGGGAAATATTTCCCTAAGAAAAGAGTAGTCTTGCCTCATATATTTTTACTCAGAGAATGGGTGTATGAAGATGTTATGATCTATGAAATGTACTTGGGTTTCAAAGAGCTTTCAAAAATTTGTTTCACTAAAAGCTCATAAGAAAATAAACCACTGTGAGGAAAGAATAAAGTCCTTTCAAATTCACAGTACTGGGGAAAAAAAGGAAAATTGTGGTTTGAAATTAGACCAATGAAAGGTCTGCCCAAGGAGACATACGCAGTCTGTGGCACTTAACATTTGGGTGAGTGATGTTCGAGAAGGGGTCAAAAGTGAAATAACAAAGTTTGCTGATGATGTGAAAGTACTCAGAATATATTCTATATCTCTAAATAGAAAATAATGCAGACAAAAAATAAGTCTGACTATTCAATCACAATAACACTGAATAAACTAACAACTAACTTTTAGGAAAGAGATTTTTAAAACCTCATGACCAGAAATATTTCAAGAACTGCCTACCAGAAGCATAACTGCTGATGATAAAACCTTTTCAAAACCAAGAGAGACATGAAACTGCTTAGAACTTTGGAAAGAGAAAATATCTTCTCTGCAAGCCAGAGATGGGAGCTAGGCAGGGGCTAAAACACAAATAAGAAACTAAGAATTGTTAGAACAGCCATTGAAAACAAGGCAGGAAATATTACAGTACCACTGGACAAAGGCATGGTTTATCCACATCCTGAATGCAATGTACAGTTTTATCAATAAAACAAGAAAAGATAAAGCAGTATATATAACATAAAGGAGACAAAGCAAACAGGGGTATGAATAGGCTTCTGACATGTATTTAGCAAGCTAGGTTTTTAATTTGAACAAATATTTATATATATATAAAAGAAAGCAATATTAGAGTGTTTTCATTGGGTGTTGCTTATCTACTATTACTTGCTAGTCAGTATACAGAAAGAACAGAGGTGGAACAAAAAAAATGGAGTCTGTTTTTTACAAGGTTTTTAAATTGTGGAATTAATCTCTACAGAAAAGAATGGAGAGAAAAAATATGAGTTCCAAGAAGAATTAGATTAAGTAATGTAAGGTAGCTCCATCAGTTCCTTTTCAAAAATTACACTGACAACCAAACAGGAATGTGACCTACAAAAACAGAGCTTTCAGTTCTCTTTCAAGAATAAGATAAGATTTATAGGTATTTGGATCAGATGTCTAAATTGCACAGAACACTACAGTGTAGACAAGGTATTTGTTCTCTAAGGACTATCTTGAATGAAAAAAAATTCCCCGCTGAAAATGTTGCCAAATATCCAACTCTTCTACCACAAAAAGTAAAAAACAAACAAACAAACAAAAATTAAATCTACACTGAGCTGTGTTTGTAAAACGACCAACTTTTTGTCAGGTTGTACCTTTAATTTTAAACATAGTATGTGGTTTTCTTCTCTACCCATTTGGTGTCTATACTGACATAAATCCAAAAGAGAGCAATTCTTACACCTTGAGTATAATTAACAGTGGAAAAATCACTAAATTTTTAAGATCTTTCAATCAGCTGGAGCTCCCTAAGGTAAATAATTTGCTTTACAGTTTTTCAAGTCTGTAAAGGAGGTAACAGAGCTGTCCCACATCATCTGGTGTGGGACGGCGATTACACAACACAGCTGAGCAAGGAATCCTTAAATTAAGTAGCTGAAAATAATAAGTGAGAAGTTTCTCAATAAATATGCAAGAAACTTAGAAAGGAGAGTGGAAAGATATAATATACAGATATCTCCACCAACATTTCAAGAATTTTGAGGAAAAGTGGCAGACCCCTGGATTGTACTAGGTATTGTGAAGATCAAAGCATCCTGAGAAGCCCATGGAAATCAGAGCAAGAAAAAACATTGAGGCATTTTTCAATTAATTTTTCTAGATCTACAAATGTCTTGTACTGGCTAAAATAACAAGTGATTACAAAACCCTCACATGGTCTGTGTGTTTGTTAGCTACTGCCTGAAGAGACGAACTTTCACCCAAGCTGAAATTTCTACAAAGGGATTGAAGACAGAGCACACAACCAACTCAGGCAGCTGAAAAGGACAGGGCTCTAAAATTAAAACTGAGACCTGGCAGAGCAAACGATTGGACATTTTAGAGGGACATTGGACAGTTCAGAGGGAGACTTGCCAGGGCTCTAGCAGACAGCAAGAGTCTATTTGATCACAGGTCATCAGGTAACTAAGTATTAAATTCTGATGGGTAAAAGGCTTTCTAAAATTCTCTTAATGCAGAATCATATCTTGTCAACAACCATTAAACCTAAGATGTCTTAAAACAAATGAAACATTGTGTTTAAATATGAACATATAATATAGTCTAAAGGGTTAAACAAAAGTCCCCTTTGAAAGATATATACAAAATACCAGATTCTACTCTTGGAAATTCCTTATAGAAATTGCAGACAGATTTCATGAAAGGTATTTGATTCAGTTTATTCGTTTACCTTGATTTTATTACTAAGGGCAACTACATGAAAGTATAACCTTTTATTAATGAAGAATATTTATCTCAGTTCTTACTTGTGACAACGTATGCATTCATGAAACAAGTATTTCCAATGTCACAAGAGAGGAGATTTTCGAAGTTAAATGTAAGACATGTCCTGTATCTCTGGTTTCTTAGTAATTTCTTACACGCCCACAAGTTCTTCTGAAACAAATTCTTGAAGCATTGTGTGCACTTGTGGTGTGTTGACCCTGGCTGGATGCCAGATGCCCACCAAAGCTGCTCTATTACTTCCCTCCTCAGCTGGACAGGGGAGAGAGCGAAAGGCTCAGGGGTTAAGCATAAGGAGAGATCTCTCACCAGTTCCTACCACAGGGAAAACAAACTCTGCTTGGGGAAAACAAATTTAATTTGTTACCAAACCAATCACAGTAGGAAAAAGAGAAATAAAACCGAACCTTCAAAACAATTTCCTCTCACCCTCCCTTCTTCCTGTGATCAACATCACTCCAAATTTTTTCTACCTCCTCCCCCACAGTGGCCCAGAGGAATGGGAGCTGTTCATCACATATTATCTCTGCTGCTCCTTCCTCCTCAGAGGGAGGACTCTGCTCCAGTATGGGGTCTCTTCCAAGGGAGACAATCCTCCATGAATTTCTCCAATCTGAGTCCTTCTTATGGGCTGTAGTTCTTCATGAGCTGCTCCAGTGTGGGTCACCCATGGGGTCACAGGTCTTGCCATCAAACCTGCTCCAGAATGGGATCCTCTCTCTATGGGGCCACAGGTTCTGCCGGCAACCTGCTTCATCATGGGCTTCTCACATGGTCACAGCCACCTTCAGGAATCCAGCTGCTCTGGCATGGGGTCCTCCAGGGGCTGCTGGTGTTTATCTGCTCCATCTGGCCTTTAGTGGACTGCAGGATGACAGAGTACACAGGAATCTCTGCCCTGGTGCATGAAACATATCCCCCTTTTTCTTCACTGATCTTGATGTCTGCAGAGCTGTTTCACATATTCTCACTCAGCTCTCAGCCTACAATTGGGAAGGTTTTTTTTCCCCTTCTTAAATCTGTTATGCCAGATGTGTCACTGTTTCCACCGTTCCTGATTGGCTCAGCCTTGGCGAGCAACAGGTCTGTCTTGGACCTGGCTGACATTGACTTTCTCGGACAGGGAAGAAGCTTCCGGCAGCTTTCACAGAAGCCACCCCTGTAGCCCCCCGTGCTACAAAAACCTTGCCATGCAAGCCCAATAGACATATTAGTCAAATGGAAAAAAGGGTGGTTTTGATCAGCTGATACAGAAACGAAAAATAAATTAGTTTTCAAAATGGTGCAGTTAGGTTACATTTTTCAGTCATCTTATTTCAGTGATAAGATTCTCATGCCACAATGAAATTTTAAATTCTATCTAGTTATATATAAAGCATCTCCAAGAATGGAGACTCTGCAGCCTCTTCAGACAACCTGTGCCAGTGCTTGGTCACCCTCACAGTGAAAACATGTTTACTGATGTTCAGGTGGAGTCTTGCCTGTTTCAGTTCATGCCATTACTTTTCACTGGGCACTACTGAAAAGACCCTGGCTCCATCTTCTTTGCACCCCTCCTTTGGGTATTGATATACTCTCAAGCCTTCTCTTCTCCACGTTAAACAATCCCACCTCTCAGCCTTTCCTCACAGCAGAGATGCTCCAGTCCTGGTGATCCACAGTTACATCAGAGACCGTAATGCACACGTTTTATCAGACAGTATCTACTCAAGCTAGGGAAAACTGTAAAAATCACAAGCAACACATTAATGCAAATCCTCGTGTATTTTTGGAAACTTTAGTAACTGAGAATAATACCGCTCTGATATTAGGGGAAGAAAGATCAAATAAAACATTTGCAGGATCAAAAAAATCATTTATTATAATGTTCATTCAAGGTCAGTTTTGTTTTATCTGAGGCTTAAAATATTATGAGACTTCAGTAGGGCCACTACTGCTACTAGAAGAGGGGGCAAAAATGTCTCAATTCTACAGACATGCCCCTGAGCTACAGGTTTATTGAAACTCCTCCTTTTGCAGGCCAAGTCTGAAATGAATGCAATACTTGTAAACCCTTGCATACAGATGCCATGGTTTCACTCAACCATGGGAGGGAAGATGTTAATAGTAATTTGAGCACACCCCTGAAATCCGAGTTTTATAAGGAAAAAAATTAATGACAGCACTTCTGTAGTGCACAGAAACACTCTGGGATCACAAAGCATTTTTCACAGAATAACAAACTAAATGTCAATCTCTGTGTGAACTACAGAAAATAGCTTCTTGCCCCAACATTTTCAGCAAATGTGGGGAAGAGGAGGGAACTGTTACTTCAAATGTCAAAATTTCTGCACAGAGCAAAACTATATAAGGAGTGTGTATAAAAAGTTTGGAATTTATACAGTCAGACCACATCCAAGAACTCTAAAAGCCTAATAGCATGTTTGAAAAATAGTTTTACAATGTAAAATGAACATAAAAATAGGTCAATCCATTTTTGAGATTTCAAAAGCCACATATTATGAGTGGCATGAAAAGGCCTGATTTATGAAGTATATTTCAATCACATGTTGAATTTTATGTTAATTTCTGAGCCCCTGCTGTGACATGAGTCAACTAAAACAAAAATAAAATGAAGCCAGCTTACACTTTAGATCAGAGTAGAACTTACCATTTTGCAATAATATTATCTTAGTTAATGTATAGCCCATTTTATCTGTCAATCTCTAAGCCTTTCACCAAAGGATAGTTCTCATGCTGTTTGTATTTAAGAGAAAGACCAGGGGTATAATCCCAATTTTATGGGTCCTGCTGAGCTGGTTTGATACTTAAAGACATTCTTCTGTGGGGAAAATATTCCATATGGAACTCAAGATGCAAACCAGTGAAAACCACGCAAAGCTGCAGAGCAGTGATGGCTTGTTTGTTTTGTTTTTTTCTGGAACTAGAAAAGCTAAGCTTTGCTTATGTGTACGCAGATGATCCTGTTCTATCTTCAGATAGATAATTACTATTAATTATTAATTACTTTCAGTGGCAAACTGAGCCTTGTCCCAACCTTTCTCTGTGCTCAGTAAGGATTTTCTCACGGAACAATGACAGCTGATACCAAACCTCGTGATAAGTCCTGGACTATGGGCACACACAAAATCTTTTAACAGTATCAGTCCTTTAAAAAGTATAAATAAAGAGGTAATAGGTGGATAACCACCACTTCTATAAATTGGGGCTATCACTATGACTGCTTCATGCAATGAGCAAATGCCTCCCTCTCTGTTTTTAGAGTGCCTGGGTTAAAGACATTACAGTCCATGAGACTTTGTTCTGGAAGTCAGTCTGCAACAATGTGGATGTGTACACACACACACACACCCCCAGAGATAGATTAGATAGATACACACATACATAGACATAAAATAAAAATTAATTTAAAAAGTCAGCAAATGTTAAGTGGAAAAATGGAAGTGGCTATATAAAAATGGAAATCAGCTGAGGCCAGAACTGAGATTAGAAAAAAAATCAGCAACACAATATGTTGGAGTTTTTTATCCCTTCAAATACTGGAATGTGAGAAAACTGTGTATTAACTAATAAAATATAAATGTCTTTGGCTGGTAAAAGAAATTGCATTTCAGGTTCTCGTATATACTATTTGATAGAGCTAGATCTTTCAAGTAGTGCAGAATTGTAATATACTATGTAGCAAGATTATATGAAAACTAGGATGGCTTCACTTGGATGTATATAAACCAGTGTACACACACACACACAAAAGGGAACTTTATTTCATTACTTTTTTATAAGATGTAGCATGAGTTCAATAAAAAGAAATTTCTAGGCACTTCTGTAGGCATTGACAACTAATTTTTATTACATGATATCATATGAAATGCAGTCAATAGCACATAATTGAATCTCTATTTTTTTCCTGTTCACACTTGCTGAATTGGACAGAAGTTAGGATATATCATAAAGTCCTAAGATTACTAACATCTGGAACTTTTATTGAGTTGAGGGCTTTTTGTGAAAACACGTCTCTGTTTTGAGGACAAGCACCTGTGTGAGAGCAACTGAGTAGTGTCTGACCACTGAGGCTTAAATGGGGAATTCTCTGGGTGCTACAAAGTCTGTCTTATCACATCATGCCCGCCCTGAGCAGTGTCCAGTGTCAGGATCTATACATCAGTTATTTTCAGGCTGAAAATTTTCATCATATAAATCTCATTACTTGATGGGAACTTACAGATTTTTGATTCAATCCACAAACATTGAGGAAAGTAGATTATCTGCCATGGCTTAATGACGTTATCTGAAACCTGTATTTGCCACAGCAGACAACTCTTCTGCTTTTTGTGCTCTTATTGGAAAAGAATAAAAAATTAGCTCTAATCCTACCTTGTATATAGTCAGCAAAGGCTCACAAGGGACTCACTGTTCTTGATTGCTGAAACATAGATGTGACCTGCTCACAGTGTAAATCAATCTAAATTGCACCTGATAATATAAGACTATTTTCCAACACTGTTTGGAATTAAGACAGAAAGCTATCATCAGCAACATTTTGGCTCCTGCTGTCTTGGATTCATTAACTTTAAGGCCATCCTTTGACAGGTACAGAGTGGAAGAGGGAGGCTGGGAAATAGCAGCAAACCTCCCGCTATTCCAAAGGGAGGAACGATCTGCATTAAACAATTTAACTGAGGGATAAGTTACATCTAGTTACGAGAAAAGATGAGGAAAAAGATCAGGTTTGCTGACTGAAGCAAAGTTGAGTGGAGTAAGTTTAGTTTTGCTAAAGGAAAACAAAAGAAAGCAGACCATAGAAACCAAATTTTTAGAAAGTTTAGCTCTCATTTGATATGTGTGCGCTGCAGCCGCACTGCAGCAGGAGTTATGTACATAGTCACAGATGTATATGTATTTAAGAAATCAAGTCACAATATTGAATCTACAAGAAATAAAGGCCTGACTAAAAGTCCACTGGGATCCACGGGAGTAGTCCATTGACATTACAGGTCCAGAGTGCTATTCTGCTTGATATAGGTAGGGAATTATAGAATCACAGAATATGCTAAGTTGAAGGGGACCCACAAGGATCATCAAAATCCAACTCCTGCCCCTGGTCAGGACACCCCAAGAGTCACACCATGTGCCTGAGAGCATTGTCCAGAACCTTTCTGAACTCTGCCAGGCTCGGGGCTGTGACCACTTCCCTTGGGAGCCTATTCCAGTGCCCAGCCACTCTCTGGGTGAAGAATCTTTTCTTAACATCTAACCTGTACACCCCCTGACTCAGCTTCATGCTTCAGATCCTGTCACTGATCACCAGAGAGAAGAGATCACTGCTTCCCCTCCACATACCCTCATGAGGAAGTTTCAGACTTCTATGAGGTCTCCCCGCCCTCTCTTCTGAATGTTATTACACTAGTACATTCCAAAATATTACAGCTACATAAAGCTTCTTTTGAGAAGCTAGACAGAAATATTCTAGCATTCATCCTTTTTGTTGAATCTATTTCAAAAACATTGTATCTATTTCAAAAATGTTTTTGGAAACTGAAATTTACAGTACTACTCCTCACATCCCAGATGTTTAGGGGTTTTTGGTTTTTTTCCCTGCAGTTAAATTGTTCTTGGAATCATCCCCTTTCCCTTCTACCTTACCAATGTGAGGTATTTAAAATTAAAAACATCTTACAAAAATCTTCCCAGCATGACAAATTTATAATCAGTTAAGCGGTTTTCAGACCCTCAGATACTCAAAAGTACTCAGCATATCACCTTAGAAATTTTAATGATCATCATTAGGGCAGACACTTAGTCTAGTACATGCTGTGCAGTCTGGGAACTTTTGAATGAGGAGTGTATGATCCTTATTAGACTTCAGTATATTTTTCTTCTTGAGATTTCCAGAACCTTAGAATGGGCCTGAAAAGCAGCTCAACAGGCCTATGGTTAATCTTGTAATGAAACCTGTGTTTGGACCTCATTCTCCCCAGGTATTCTTATTTTTTATACAGGTTTTACATCTTCTTAGGATATATTTCTTAAGGGAAGATGCTTTCTTCAAATAATCTGTGAGACCTGATTGTACTGCGTGACGTTAGAGGTTTCTTTCTCAATAAACATTTTTATATTGTAAATGGTTTGCAAGTAGATGCTGTATTGTTTTCAGAAAATACTTTATCTTACCCTGTGTTCATTACTGCTGTAATGATGTGCTTTCACACATGCTTTGGCTTTGATAGCCGCTTTTTATATTTAGCCCAGTATGACCCTGTATCAAGCATTCTGTTTAAGACTGTACAATAAATGTCTCCTTTTCTTTCAGATTCTAATTTCATCAGCTTAAAGAAGTTCTTTTCAGAGTGATTAGGGAAAGCAGTTCCTTACAAACCATGTAAGGAATAACTATCAAATAGCTAGAAATATGTAACATTTTTTTTGTTCATAATGATTAACAAAGTTTTTCTAAGGAGAATTTCCATCATTAAGGGAGCTAATCAACAACTATAGATTATTGTGGTTTTCTTTAATGTGATTGACAAAGGTTCCCAGTTCCCCTGTTCTTCTGGAACTTGGTTTTTCAGTAACTTTTCATCACAAAATTCTAACTAATGAAATACTTAAACACACTTATTCACTTTTGAATCCTTACCCGTGCTCACGAAATTAATTTAGACTATGTATATAAACATCTGCTACACCAGACTTTTATGTTCCTTCACATACATTATTGTCTTCCTTGAGAGGTGATTGATATTCCAAGCCTGATATTCCAAGTCAGTGTTTAAGAAGCATTTGAACTTAATGCCCTTAATAACATGCTTCAACTTTTGGTCAGCCCTGAATTGGTCAGATGATCACTGCAGGGCCCTTCCAACTGGAACTATTCTGTTCTATGCTATTCTATTCTAATTAAGCACTAACTGAAATTCTTCCTGAGTACCATTATGGTATCTCATTAATACAAAAAATAGGGAGGAGCAAACTATAACACTTTGGCTCTTGTTAAATGAAGAATCAGATAGCTATTTTATTTACAGAAAAAATATTTTGTACAAAAGCTGATGATCAAGATTTTTTTTTAAATCAACATGTACTGAAAATCATATTTAACAAAACATGTGTGCATCTATATATAGCTTGCTATGGTATTTTATCCTTGCAAAATCCTTTTTCTGATGTCTAAAACCAAGGCAGAATTTGCCTATGTCCATAGATCCAGAGACCTTTCAGTCTAAGGGCTTTTCAGCTCTGAAGATGTCTTTTTATGGGACATTGACAAGGAGCAACCCCTCATTTGAAAGACACTTTAAATTCACTGCTTCAATCCATATTACACCCAAAATTATCTGTGTTTTTCTCACAGATACCAGAAGCATCTAGACTCGCCCATGTGCTGTAAAGAAACATCTGCACGAATTTCATTTGTCCAAGTCTTCCCAACAATGTCGAAGCACTTATCTGTAGGTCTTTAGGGGCAACCCAATATACGGGCAGCACCTTCAAACTCACATCTGAAAAACCTGATATTTGATTTATATTTAATTTTGATTCATAAGATTTATTGGGGTATGTGGTGGGGTATTGTCTGGGAGCTTTCCCCCCTCCAGTACAGTACTTCTATATAGGCTCTGTCCTATATCAGCACTGATTTTTCAGTAACACATTTGTGCTATCACTACTAACATCTGGCAACTGGCTAAAGTGCTCGATCCTCTTTGAATGACAATTTTGAGATACTTACAAAATGTAGATTTTAGTTGCCTAGCTCTAAGCCAAGACCTGGAAAAAAAACGAGACTCACTATCTTGCAAATCATTTGGCCTCCTGCTCTTGAGCTCTGATCCACAGCTACAGGATAAAATTTTGAACCATACCAACGACTTTACATACCTAGATCAGATTAATTCAGCTTTCCACTAAGCAATAAACCAAGCCAGAGAAAGGATCTCTATAGATATATGTTACATCTGGAGTACAGGTAAATTTTTTTCACTGGTTCTAGTCCATGGCTGTGCTATAGTGTCTTTCTGGCAGGACCCAAAGGCTTATGCTTATCACTACACAAGTAGTCTGGATGCAGTTCTGGACCCAGTTCTGGTCTGCCAGTGCCCTGGCAGGCTCCTGCCAGAGCTATGCTTACTCAAGAAGGAACACATGCACAGCTAACAGCACAGTGACCAAACTAAAGTGCTTGGCTAAAGCCAAGCGACCTGGATTGTTTGTGCATCCCTGTTGATCACACAATGTTGCTGGAATGTTGCCCTCCCTGTTCTTTCATTTTCATATTGCTCTGACTCCTCTCATCTCATTTACAATAAGAGGTTTGGTCCACTCACCCATGTTTGAGCTGGTACAAAGGCTGGCAGTCAATTATGATAATCACAAACTTGGAATTTAGCTGTCTCTTACATGAAAAGTGTAAACTTAAGCAAAGACAAATATGTAAATATAGGAGATATATTTTGGTAGGATCTTCTGAAACTTATTTCCACCTACAGAGCAAGTTACCTGGACCAGAACTGGGGAGGAGGGGCAATGATTAACCTCCACTGGAACATTTAAATGACAATTTTAATAGGAAATTGTGGAGGTTCATTACATTGCATGTGTGCAGCGGTGGTCAAATCAGGGCTCACTTAAATAATCACCAGTATACCAAGACTAAAGTGAAAAACATTTGCATTATATTGAGGAGGAAAAATATTCAATATAAAATAGTATTATAGACAAGAAATTGGAGAAAGGATTACTTTTTCAATGATTTACACCTACAAAACAGAAAATACTGTTCTTGTAAAATAGAAGATTTTTTAAATTTCATAGATTATACAAAAAATCATAAAGGCAAGCAGATACAATCTGTTTAGAGAAAATTTTAACTTCAGGACTGAATTTCCCTATACCATAGAAACAATAGAAAGTGAGACTGGAAGGGACTTGAGAGTTCACCTGGCAAAATTTTAAGAAGGGACTCCATTTTCGCAAGACTTTAGCTCCCAGACAGACCTGATAATAAATGTCAGACACGCAGAATTGTTTAGCATCCAGTGGCATTAATCTCCAGATTTTCAACAACTCACTAGCTAATGCAGTGAGCTCTCTGAGAATTTAAGCACTTATCTGTCACCCAAATGGGAATAGAACATGTTAAAAAAACTGGCCTTTGCTGAGTGCATTGAACACTTCTGCAATCTTGTCATTAGTGCTTTTATTAGGATCAGGGCTTTGAACTCTGCTTTGAAGTGAGTGCAAAGCCAACATAGCCTCAAAGTAAGTGTTCACATCAGTCTTTGTTGCTAATGAGGTGAGTTTTGTATGCTAAGACAGCTTGAGATTTTTTTGTAGCTATCGCCTCCAAACACAGGTAGATTAAATTAAAGAAGTGGAGGCTGAAACTGAGAAGTACAAAAAACAACAACAACAACAAAACCCCCCAAAATGCCCCCCCAAAAAAACCTCAAAAAAACAAAAAACCCAAGCAAACAGAAAGCCAACCAAACAAACAAAACCTTCAATGATTAAAACCAAGCAGAATAATATTCATACACTTGCTAAAAATAGCTGTCTCCAATACAGTGTTAATACTGGGCAATTGTGCTGTTCTCACAAAACAAAATTTAGTGCACTGAATTGAAAAATCATTTATTTTGAAAAATTTTGTATGAACAATTTTTGTTACACTCAGAAAAAGATTGCTCTAAATCACTCCTCCCTTACACTAGGGAGGGAGGCATATAAAGCAATGTTAACTCTTAGAGTGGTCTATACCCAGTAGAGGGACGAAATATTCTATTCTGTTCTGAACTGAAATTGTCCCTATAGTACCCTAGACAACAAACAGTAGTAGTATATAATTTTTAATCTTGAAAAATAAAGTTGCTTCGGGCTTTTTAATGTGACTCGGTGTAGGAAAATATTTGGAAAAGGAAAACACTATTTTCCCAACTTTTGACAAGACCTGTTATTGAACAAAATTGCTATTAAATTAGAGCAAAAAAAAGTTTGAATATTTTATGTAAGAGCTGTAGTAGACAAAGCATAATTTCTGAAAAATAAAGAGTAAATTTATCATCCTGACACAACAATCCTGGGTTTAGTTGTCACCATTGACAAAGTGTTTTGAGGTCTCTAAGAAACTGTAGAGGTATTTCTGATATTAACAAACCACAAACCCAGCATTGTGAGAAAATTGACAAAGTACTTCATATTTCTGTACACCAAGGAATTTCTTTCTCCAGAAGAAGATGTTCAAAATATAAGGAATTACTAGTTTTCCAATAGAAGATTATTTTAATTAAAGTTGTTTTAATTTATATAGGATCTTGCTGAACATTTTACTTCCATTTGCAAATTTTACTTTTTGGCAATACTGTTGAGCCCTACAACAATTAATCATATAATTATAATACTTCAGAGGTTTGGAAGCTTTTTTCATATAAATCATGTAAAGTATAATTTATACTTCATGATATTTCATCTTGGTTGAAAAGTGGAAAAACATCACAACTATATTTTTTTTCCAAACTACATGAGCAAAGAAATTTTCATTCTGAGATTTTAACAATAACTCAAATCAAGCATTATTTGTACAGAGAAAAAGTAACACATGGAATACAATGGAGTAGTTCTGAGTATGGGCTCTGTAATTATCAAGATTATATATGCTGTCATGTCCTCTGTATATGTACATGTCTATATGTATAACTGTATACCAATACAGCTGATATCCATTTTTTTAAATAAATTCCATTTTTTGAATAATATGCAAGCAATGAATCAATGATAATAAATAATTATATAATACAGTCTCTTTGCTTGATATACAAGTATTTTTAAGGTCAATATGTTGAGTAGACATGGCTTTCCCGTTTTAAGTGTGCCAATAATCCCCACTGTGGTGTCACAATTCTCACAGAATCATAAAGGAGGAGAGGAAAAAAATTTAATTAATCCAAGTCTCTGCCAAAGGCCAGTTTCTTCAAAATCTAAACTTTTGCTGTTACATTGTCTGAAACTTTTTGCTTGAAAAATTCAGAGATGGAATTTCTTTGTGCAGTCTCCACAGAACAATGTGTGCATCCTCTTCTGTCAGTTTAAAGTTTTTCCTTAATGTGCAACTTAATCATTCTTGCTGCAGTTAAAGTTTATTATATCTTATTCTAAGAACAATAGCATGGATAACTGTTTCCTTCACCTATCAAGTTCCATTTTACATGTTTTAAGACATATCCTATATCTTTCCACATTTCTTTTCTAAAGGATAAACAAAACCTCTTTACTTGGTCATTTTTTTAAAAAAAATTCAATTACTTCGGAACACTTCTCAATCTAGTTTATATGACACCCAAATCAAGTATCTCTGACCCACTGAAGGGGAGGGTCAATCTTTGTCCTGAGGGTACAAAGCGTACCTGTCCCTGGACAGAACTCATCGAGCCAAATTTGCTGTAAAAGCATGTAACACTAACAGTAATGAAACTTCCCCCATAGCGGATTTACAGACACTTAAATGACTGGTCTGACCTGAGAGACTTGGTCATAGCCATCTCAAGGATACTAGTTCCAGTAGGAAATGGCAAATATATTTACTATGAGATAATGTTTGATATATTATGTAATAAAACTCATCTGGAGAAAACAAAAAATTAAGTTCATTGAGAACAAAAATTAAAATTAAATAAAGCAAAAACAATGTTGGATTTATACTTCAAAGTCGAGCATATAAAGAAATCCAGATAACTATCATTACCGTGAGCCTCTAATGCTGTAGTAAAATATATCTCTAAAACTGGAAACATTCACTTCAAAACAGCATGTAGACCATCCAGAATATCAACTCTAGAATGGGTCTATTCCTGAGGCTGGTGCATGATAGCAATATTTCCCATTTATTGGAAAATCAGTGGGGCACATGATTTATTATGAGAATATAAACCCATCAGAACAAATATCTTGCATCAGTGAATATTGTGTACAGTGCATAAAAGAGATGATATTGCCCAGCACCAGAAAATGAATCCTTAGAATGGAGTTTGGCACCTAAATGAGAAAAGTTAATTTAAATGTACTGCCATGAAATTAAACTTCACTTCCCTTTCACGAGAAACTACTGTTTCTCTCCTCTAATGTCTTAGGTTAAATTGGTGTCACAGCTAAATCTTAGCTCATGGTTAGGAATCACTGAGTAAAACAATACTACCCTAAGGCTGATATTTTGTATCCATGTCTGGTCTTTATCTGAAGTTAGAAGAGAGATGCATTTATTCTTTTGCTGTGGAGGGTATAAAGCAGTGAAGAAATTATATGTTATAAAGCACTTAAATCCATATTTAGCAAAGAAGTAACCTTGCTTCTAAATGTGCTGGGACAGGGCACATTTCTATTATGCACATATGTTCACACACAGTCACCTATACTGGAAGGCTTTCTAAGTCCATTAGGAAGAGGATAACATTCCTAGGGTATTCATTCAAAGAAGATCCTGAAAACCAAAAGTAGGTTCAACAGAAACTGCAGTGGGACAGGCTATCATAAAAGGGGAGCTCACTTAAGCCAAGGCAATTCAACACAACTGCCTTCAGTCTTGAGTCAGACAGATCTTGAGAAGTTCATCCTCTCAAACCACTTGCTATAGAACCTGCCACAGAATTCACTGCCTCATTTTGCCAATATAACCATCTGGGAAGTTGTGTTGTAAACTGAACTGACTTTGGGTTAAAACTGTCTACAAATGGTTTCTCAATGACCAAGAATAATCCAACACTTCCTATTTAATAAGAAAATTCTTGATACAAATATTCTTTAATACTTTTTTTTTAGAAATTCACTGGATATGCACTTTCAGTGATCTGATATAGGGTATGACATTTTACCTAAGCTTTTGAAGCTTCTGGATGAAGAAAAACTCTGTATCTTTGTATGTGTATGAAATAAATAAAAACTAAATCAATTATCTAATACTATTGGCTGCAGATTCTACTGAGGTAAATTAAGAAGTCTTTGTCGTATCTGCAGGTTTCCTATTAAAATGTGTTTTAATGATATGTGAAACTAAATTGCTTCCTTTGAATATTTGACCCCAGGTCTATACATCCATGGAAGACGCACAAAAGGGTGGCTCCATTAATTATAAATTCAGTTGATTTACATCTTTTTTGTATATTTAAGAGGGCAAAACTCTATTCCAAAATTTTCTGGGGCTGAAGTTGTCTTTCTTGGTTGCAGGTCTTCATGTGTCATTGTAGAGTTTAGTCAGGTTACAATTTGTCACATTCTCCTAGCTTGTCAAGGTCCTTTGAATAGCAGCCCTGGCTTCAAGTGTATCGACTGCATCCTCCTCGTATGGCCTCACCTGCATTTGGACAGGCACGCTTTCCTTCTCCCTCTCCAGGATGATACTGATAATGAGGTTAAACAGAAAATAAGGAACTGATTTCTCCCAAGAGATTCTGACTTGTTCTTCTTCCACCACTGGTAATTCCTCATTTTCTTGAACTCTGTCTCTGGGCATAAAAGGATAAAAACCATTGCTGGTGAAGACTCAGGTTAAAGGACATACACTACTTCAGCATCTATTGTGATTGCCGTGACTAATACACCTGCCTCGTCCAGTAGTACTCCCCATTTCCCTTGTTCATGTTTTTTATGATAATATAGCTCCTCTTGTGGCCCTTGATTTCCTTTGCCAGTTTTATCTCCAGTTAGTCGTTGATTTTCCAGTACTTTCCCTATGTGACAATGTTTCTTTATTCCTCATTCATGGCCCATTCTCATTTGCATCTCATATATGTATATATTTGCATTGTATATACATATATGTGTATATATATATATTCAGAGAAGATTTACATATATATAACCTTTCTGAATGGAATCTCCCTTGAGACTTGCCTGCTTAGGCAAGTTTTTCCTTACATCTTCTTCTTTTCTTTTGTATAGGATAGACCTATACTTGTTGTGCTTGGAGGAAGTTGTCCATTAAAGACCTTCTGAGCCTTTTTTTCACTTTAGAACTGCCTCCCACAAGACCTAACCTAATTCTCTTAAAAAGCCATAATCTGTTTTCCAGAAGTCCAAAATCCATACTCTGCTAATATAATTTCTGATTTACTCCAGGACCTTGAAATCCCCAATTTCTGTGTCACTAACTTTAAAAGAAACCTATAGTCTGTGGAGGGAGAAGACATTAAATACAGAAAAACACACAGAAGTTTTTAGCTTATCCAACTACATTTCCCTAGTAGTAAATGTTGTGTTCATCTCCAAGATAAATATTTCAAAACCACACTCAATCTGAGCACAAATTCACAGTCCATAAGGACACTCAGATTCACTTGGTAGCCAACCATGGAGATGAATGGAAGTTGGATGATCATCTGAATTTTTAATGATCAACAAGCTCACATCCTCATCTGTGGAAATTTAATACAGTTAGTCTGTCCCAATTTAATGGGGCATTTGCATTTTAAAATCTTGGAGCAAGAATCAATGAGAAAAAAAGAACATGTATGAGGCTTGCTTATAGGTCAAAAAATGAAAAAGTCTCTTATAACTGAAAATAAGCAGTTCACTGAAAACTGAAGAAGAAAATGTTATACATAGCTTAACTCTTTGTGCATTGGTTATAAAAAAGAAAGCTGAAAACATGTATTTGAACCACTTCACACACTTGATGAGAAGAAATGCTTTTCAGTCAGACAAGTCAGACAAGGCAAAAATTTATGGGTACCTAAAGTTGCATCAGAGCCAATGAGAGTCAGTCAAAGTTGTCATAAGGTGTGGTCTGTGGAGTCCTTCAGATCACTAGTCAGTTAGTGCCTGTCTTAGGACGACCTGCAATCATCATCTTGGCCCTGACTTTGGATGGCTAAAAGCTAAGCCATATGCAAATGCCTGAAGCGAATGTTTTAATTGCAGAGTGAATCTCACACAAGAAAATAAACTTTGTGAAAGTACTTACTAAGGAAAAGGCACTTTAGCTGTGTAAAGAAAATGAAGGGAAATGTCTTCTGTTGTAATGTGTCATGTCAGTGCACTTTCTCATTGCATATGTCAGTACAGCTTCTATTATCTCTTCTCAAAGAAACAACAAACAAAAAACCCCAAACCAAACAAAAAAACCCACAACCCCCCCAAAAAACACAAATAAAAGCCCCCCTCAAGCAAATTAGTGAGATGCCTTTGTTAATTCCAGATTAAACTGCCTAGTTATCCACACGAAAGAATAAGAACAAATGCAACAAAAAGACATCTGCATTCAAGGAAATCAAGAGAAAAGGGAGCAAGTATCACCTGTGTTTCACTTATTACTACATGGAAATTCACTCAGGACAATTCACACATAACAGCTGAGGCTGGTAGGGATTTCTGGCAGTTGTCTAGTCCACCTCATGATGCTCAAAGCAGGGGCAAATATATCAGATAGCACAGAGCCATATCCAACCAAGTTTGGGAAGCTTCCAAGGATAGGGACTCTACAATATCTCTCAGCAAAGGCTCAGGTGTTTGGCCATCCTCATTTACTTAAATGTCATTTCCTGTTTTCAGTTTGTGCTCATTGCCACTTGTCCTATACGTGGATACCATTGAGAGGAATATGACTCCAATCTTCTTTAATTCCTCACATGAGGTACTTAGACACATTGATAAAATCTCTGCTTGAGCCTTCTCTTCTCCAGACTGGATGCATCTGGGATCCAGAGAGATCCCAGTTCTCTCACCTTCTTCTCACATGACAGATGCTTCTGTCAATAATCATATTTGTGCCATACACTGGACTTGCTTCAATAAACCCATGACTTTCTTGCAGTGGGTAGCCCAGAGCGCTTTAGATGAGATCTCCCCAGCGCAGAGTAGAGAGGAGATATCACCCCCAGTGACCTCCTGCTCTTCCTAACACAGCCCAGGATATTGTAGGATTTTTGTATCTCAAGGGCACATTCCTGGTTAATATTTAACTTCTTGTCCGTTCACATCCCCTGGTCCTCTTCTGCAAAGGTGCTTTGCAGCCATTTGGCTCCCAGCCCGTACTGTTGCATGGGGTTATTTCTTTACATTTCCTATATTAAACCTTATGCAGTTCCCATTTCTCCCGCCTGTCAAAATCACTCCAAATGGCAACATAGCCATTTGGTATATCAGTCACTTCTCCAGGTTTTGTATCATCTGCAAATTTGCTGAGGACGCACTCTGCCCCACTCCAGGTCATTAATGAAGATGTTAAAAAGTGTTGATACAGTATTGATCCTGAGGTACACCATTAGCAATTGGCCTCCATCTGGATTTCACTCTGCTGATCACAGCAGTTCAGTCAGTTTGCATTCCACCTCACTGTTGATTTGTTTAGCCCATACTTCACCAGATTGCCAAGGAGGATGTTATAGGAGAAAGGATCAAAAACCTTACTCATTTTGAATTACTGTTTGAAAAATCTAATTATTTAAAAAGAAAAAAAATCATGCAGTCAAAAATTCAAGAAGTACATGGAATTTTTTTTTTTCAGTTCCACTTGCTCATCAAGGTATACTCTCTAAGTTCTGAAGGAAAAAATCTGAGTGTAACTTGCACATTACAGTGCACATGTACACAATAATTTTTTCTACCCATCACATAGTACAAGAAAAATTCCTATGATTTATTAAAGTTCCATTTCATTAATACACAATGAAAAGAAACAAATTCAACAATGCCCATAGATCTGGCTCAGAAAACAGCCTACAGAAAAATGTGTATATTTCTCTTTTCCTGGAAATAGCTAAAATTTCTATCAAGCAAGAAAAATTATGTATATAAAGAGAAAATACATTTGTGACAGTATAAAAAATTCAACATGCAATACCAATATGAAGAAACTATGTCACCTAGGACTTCTTTTCAGATTGACACACAGCAATGTAATATCTATTGATGGAAGACATGCAGTAAAAAGAGAAATTCTCGAACAGAAAAGAGAAATGAAAACGTAATATTGAAAAAAATCTGAACACTATGATTTTAAGTAATATTTTCAAACAATTTTTCAAGGAAGCCATCTCGAAAGATCGACAAGCAGATTTTCACCTGGAGTAAAGTAGTTAATGCAGCATCAACAGAGCAATTATAGTCAGCATATAAGACTCCAGGGGTTTTTGTCTAAGATATTCCAATATCTAAGATTTTCCAATGTCCTACCTCTCCATTCCTAGTGCAAAGAAGAGCTTTTTGTATGTATCCAAAACCAAATACTTTAGGGTTGGGATCAATAAGCTTAAACAACAATGAATCAAATTATTAAACCTGACTATGTGCAGGTAAATGAGGAAAACTGCTATTAAACATTAGTTAAGTACAATCATTCATATCAAGGAAGGTAACACCCTTTTCCAAGCTTATGTTCTCTTCAGTTGTGGGTTGTAAGATGTCTTATGATCACAGTAACTTATTATGACATTGCATATGACATTGATAATTAATATGCAAAACTCCATTCAAAAATCACTGCATTTATGGGTCATCTTAATCACAGAATCACAGAACATGCTGAGTTGGAAGGGATCCACAAGGACCATCATGTCCTTATTCTGGACAGGAACATCCCCAAGATTCACACCATGTCCTCGAGAGTATCGTCCAAATGCTTGAACTCCCTTCAGGCTTGGAACTGTGACCATTTCCTTTGTGGCTGACCTGTGAACCAGTTGCTCACCCATCACACCATGTGTTTATCCAGCTGTGTGCTGGACATTTTGTCCAGAAGGATTCTGTGAGAGACAATACTGAAAGCATTGCTGAAATCTAAAAACATCCCATCAGTCGGCTTCCCTCGATAATTGGATGGGATACCTTGCCACAAAAGGAAATCAGGTTTAACAAAAAGGGCATTTCCTCTCGTGAAGCCATGCTGGCTGTGATCAGTGACTGTGTTGTCTTTCAGGTGTTTTTCAATACTTCACAGAATAATCTTCTCCATAACTTTACCAA
Source organism: Falcunculus frontatus (assembly GCA_013398115.1). Lineage (NCBI taxonomy): Eukaryota > Metazoa > Chordata > Aves > Passeriformes > Falcunculus > Falcunculus frontatus. The sequence goes on along the minus strand of VZRV01003964.1, from coordinate 2,693,972 downwards.
GCACAGAAGGGAAACTCACAGGCCTGTAGTTTCCAGGGTCCTCTTTCTTTCTCTTTTTGAAAACCAGGACATTAGCCAGCTTCCACTTAGCTGGGACCTTTCTGGATTCCCAAGACCACCCAAAAGTCATCAAGAGAGGGTTTTTGATGACATTAGATAGATCCTTGAAGATTCTTGGATGAATCCCATCAGGCCCCATAAATTTGTAGAGATCCAGCTGGAGCAGCATATTGTTCACAATTTCAGGGTCAACTGGGAGCCTAGTACATATCTATTTTGTCTTACATATAGTTCCCTTTGCCCAGAATTAATATTTTGGTCATTTGGTATTTGCCTCCTTCCCATGCATCTGTAGCAACACTGGCACGCGCTTTTGAACTGATTATTATACATATGATTCCGTACAAATCCAGCTTGGGAAATGAAACAAAGGGCCCCAAGTTTTGTTACCTCGATCTGCACCAGCACCACCAGTGTTATCCAGAGTTACCAAGCACTACTCAGCACAGCAGTAGCCCTCCAGCAGAGGGGCACTTACCTGATAGTTACCTTGATTTTATAAGTGGTCTGTCATAGGCCTAGAAAAAGATCTCAGGCAAGGCCAAGAAGAAGTTTGATTTTCTTATATTTGCAGAGGTAGCTGTAGAAAAATTAGCCACATCTTTAAAGCATGATCAATTAGATTACAGTATAATTGCCTCTAATTGACTCTCTTAGAAGGTGTGAGTTATTTCACAGCAATTGGAACGGCATTCAAAATAAATCCCTCCCTGCTTTTGAAAAAATGAAACAAGCATTGGCAATAATAAATGCATTTCCAAACTTGTACTATACATAAAAGCTCAGTTGACTGGTTTAAGAAAGATCAGAGTCATTAACTTTCTGATAAAGAAATGTGTCCCTAAAGGTCAAATGAGATCTCAAGTCCTGAGCAAAGCCACCAAATATATAACACATCTGATATAAATATATAACATGAAGCAAATCTTACCCCTGCTTTATACAGATGATTTTATACATTCATTAACCCTTTTTTCTTTTTTTCCCCTCAACAGCAAGTCAATTTTCTCAGCTGTAAATCAGCCAACATCCCAATTCAAAATTCCTCCAAGCTAGGTCCCATGTGTGACTGAGGCTACCAACAAGGGGAAATCAGAAGCTGCTGTGTATTTTCACAGCAGATGAAGGGACCTAGAGGCTCCTGTAGGGCAACCAAGCACAACATACTGATCATTTCCCTGGCATATTCCACTGCAAGTTGAACTGTTTTCAAGAAAGTGTATCGGGAAACAACAAATCTGTTCTTCACAATAATGAAGAAAGCATATTTAATTAACTAAACTTTTATTTACTGCCATTTTCTGAAGAAAAGTTAATTGTATTGGTTAACAGCCTGTTACAGCAACAAGGCACTAGAAAAAAATAATTACATAAGCACAAATAGAAACTTGGACAGTATTCAGGGTTTATTACACTGCCTAGTTCTACCCTCTCTCACTTAAGCAAGCCATCCTTTCAGTTTTTCTTGTTTAGTCTTTGCATAACTTTTCCTTACTTTAGTGGCCCAGCACCAACCAAGAAAACTGAGAAACTTTTCCCTTAGCATCTCTTCCAGGTTGGTGGTTTCTGATTGGGCTATGGATCTGGAAACTGCGGTCCAGACTTCCTCAGCCTATGTAATAAATGTGTGCTTCTCATTTCCTCAATTGAGTGTTCAAGTCATGACGCAACCCCTAATCACAACTCTCTCTTCTCGCATTCTATATGAAGAGTAGTCATAGTCCACATACTAGAGAGACGACTTGGGCACTCGAATCAAGGACTGGCATTTCAGTCGAGAATCCAGCCTCAAAGAAAGACTTTTATTGCCAAATGTTGGTCAGAGCTTATTTTAGCAAAGAGGCTTTTGTGTTCCTTTTCGGCTGATGTGAGCAACCCAACTTCATGTGGTCGTAGTCATACATCTGATTTGAGAAATTAAAGTAACAATTGCTATTATTCTAAATTGATTGTTTTCATATTTCATGCATTCCAATGCTGATATATTTCACAAAAATGAAAAAACAGAAGGTCTGAATAACTATATAGTTCATCTGTATAACAGTGTGGTCGATCACATAAAGCACAAAAAAATCTTACTCCCAAGCCAGCTTTTTTCACTGAGTTGCATCATGATCCTGTGAATATTCTCTGCCACTAAAGTGGAAGCTACTATATTTGCACGCTAAACTATGGTCATTGTGAGTAATTTTAACTGGAACACCCTTTTACTGAATGGCATTTCAAAAAATGAACCTGTTATTCAAGAGAAGATGATTTGCAAAAAAAATTAAATAGCAAGTTTGATGAAAGAGAAGGGACGAACAGACTGATTATTAAAGGAACTAGAGGTTAAAATCCTTAGCCTGCCTGATTCAACATGTTCTAGCAGGAGAAAATCTGTTTTGGTTCACATAGAACAATGTAGTTGAAGCTGGATTTCCCCTGTGCCAGGCCAGTTCCCTAATCACATCCACATGTTTTGATACATAAACATTGATTTTGATAATTCCATTTCTGCTGCAATGTTCCAAAAGGTTTTGGTCTTGTTCCAAGGTGGAATGAAAACAAATGTTATAGTTTCTACGGAATGGAACTGCTCTGTGACACAAAGCACAATACATGTTAACAAAGTGTATTATACACAAACATTTTTTAAGGGCACTTGTGTACTATAGTGTGTGGGTGCTCTACACAGCTGTAAATGACAATTTAGACCAAAAAATAAGTTGTAGATACAAGCTTTATGTGATGACTGTGACAAAAAAAAAAAAAAAATTGTCTGCTTTGATACCTCCACAAGTTTGTTAAAATCTGCTTTGCATTCTACTTAGCAGACATATCAGCTCTCACTGGTGTTCTCTAGCAAATATAATGACGACTGGGATTCAAAGAATCTTGTCCACTAATTAGATCATTAGTGTACTAAATAAACATTGGCCAGGTACATCTGTACCTGGATAGGAAATTTTCCCAGAATAATAAAATATTGTTATTGTTAAGTCTGGTAATGGAAGGGTATGGGAAGTCTGGGTATGGGTAAGTCTGGTATGGGAAAAGCGCAAAAGAGTAGGAAGCAGGAAGATGTGGTTGTTGTCCTGCCGTTGTCACAACATGTGTCTCCCCCTGCAAGGCTTCAGTCCAGGAAAAGCAGGAAATTTTCCCTATGTTCACACAGTTAAAGACATTCCAGAGTGTCCTGGTTTTAGGTCCCGGTGATGCTTTTTCTAGTCCCTGCAGCCTCAAATCATGCTGTTCTGCTCAATGCTATTTTTTTCCATCTAGCAGTTTTTTCAGCCTGGATGCATCCTCTTTCAGGTTTTCTGTGGAAAATCTTGGTCTCAAATCATACCCGTACAGGGATGTATATAATCTCAGGCCAAAGAGTGCATTGACAACTGGAACTTTGCAGGGGCAGATAGACCATTTCTGGATGTGTCTACAACGAACTACAATTATTTGGTATAATGACAGCTCTTGCCAAAGCTTGCAGTAAAGCAGGTCTCATTCAACTCTCTCCATGAGGCTGTACTCTGAGACATAGTGACAGTCTCTTGCAAAAAGAGGCTTTTAAGGAAATCAAATGAATTGCAACATTTGTCCATATGAAATATCTAATGACAAAGCAAGGAAAATTATGACATACATATAAGATTCATTACTATTTAAAGAATAAGGGAACTATCAAGCCATTTATAAGTATAGGTGTGGGCATATCAACTTGCTTTCTGTTATAAGAAAGTACTTTTAGAGCTTCATGTAAAACCTTAGTTAAACCATCTTCAAATTTGTCTTTAACTGAATAAAACCTTTTCTTTTGTGCCACATCTGTTTTTGCTGTTCCTAAAGTTGCTTTGTGTTTTCCTTCTAGAGGAAAACCGTAATTATTGAGAAATAATGTTCTTCTACATTAAACCATATATCACATACTCAAAAGCTCAGTGCATAAAATCTTAATCATAGTAAAGGCAGTTAAAGAAATATGTACTTTGTCTATGTATTCATAATTTTTATGCAGTCTAACATAGAAACTGAACCTTCTTGGGAGCCAAGTGGAGAGAATAGAAAGTGAGGAGTATGAGAAAGGGTGAAGAGAGGAAGTTTTATATTTTTATAATAGGTACCCTACATTTGAATAAATCCATTTGAAATAATTTTTTAAAAACCCTGTTTCTAAAGACATATTTGATTTTAGCAAAAGAATTTTGAAAAAGTTTCTACGTTCTTCTCGAAATAAAAAGGTTTGTGAATATAAGAAATTACTATGGAGCAAACTAGCTGGGTTTTTTTCTGTAGACTCTTCAGTACTTACTAAGCCTCCACCCTGAGTTTCCAAATGTGTATATGGAACAGATCAGAATCATTGAAAATTGGACAGAAACACAGTTATATCTTTTTTTTTCCACTGACCTAAGCGTGATTAACACACAAGCGTCTACATTTATTTTCCCTTCCTGTCAGTAACCATTACTATCATGTAGGTTTTGAACAGATAATCAGTAACTGAAGTGGTACATCTACATATGTCACTGAAAGTTATCACCTGTAATTACAGAAAAAGCTTCCAAAATAAAGATTATTCTCTTCATTTTTTAGCTAAAAAATTAGCAGCACAAAAATATTTCACTTTGGAAAGAAGTAGTCTTACTTCTTTTTTACAGGTGGGAACGGTAGAACACACAGATTTTCATAGAGTCACCAAGTAGACCAGAATTAGAGCTGGTGACAGAAAGTGATTCTCCTGAACATGAATGGTCAAGTGCTGTACCCAGAAAGTTACACTGAATTTGAACGAGAAGAGTCTGCTGTTTGTAACCTGTGACTATCAGACTGAGTTGGGAGGGTTTGTGTTTGGAAATCCTGGAACAGAAAGTTCAGAGGTAGCCTAGAAGACGTGGGGGGACTTGCCTTTTTTGTCTGATTTAAACTAGGCCCATTTATTTAAATACAAATAAATCTTAGCTTTACTTTGTACCAGAGTAGGTAGGAAATACAACTTCTACAGGCAATCTCACGAGAACATTCCTGCTAGCCTGGTTTCCATTATGTCTTGGTTGGGAAACACCTTAGCATTTCTGGAGTAACTGCATGGAAGGCAACATACACCTCAAGAACTAGAAAGGAGGTGGGTGATGTTTCAAATATTTCCTTAATTTCACAAAAATTTTTCTTAAAGAATACCATCAGGTCTTCTATTCAAAAACGCTTTGGAAAGCAATAGTAAACACCATTGCTGTGTTATCTTGAGATTGGTAAAATTCCTTCATCTAGAAATTTATATCAAAATCACTCTCAAGCCATAAGAAAACTTTCACTCACCAAAGCAGGCTTTTAATCAAATCTGTACTCTGAGTTTCAGAATCCAAAATAGGTTGATCATTTTAGTCAAATATATAACCACAAAAGGCATACACTCCAGCATTTATCAAGCTGACCTGGACTTTGCTTCTAGCATCAGAATGTCACATCAGGAACACAACTTTGTATTTATGAAAAGTAACCTAACCTTAATAATGTTTATTTTAATGGAAGTGAGTCAATTTTCTGTTTAGCTTTCTATGTAGGTGTGTTTGTTTGTACCTATACACATCTATATGAACGTACACCTGTAGCATACAGCGGCCAATGCAATCTAATGCTGTAACACTTACCAGAGTATCACACACGCATGCTGACATTTTTTCTGAAGCAACCTGCAAGCAATTTAACTGGGTCTTGTACTAAGAGTGCTGTATTTTATAAACAGACTCCTAAATTTCAAATTTGGTGCACTTTGTACATTCATAAAGAACATTAGTATTACACAGATTCCAAATTCCAAATGTCATTAACTCTTACTCTTTCATCAATAGTTTAACACTATTTGCCATAAATAGGTAGAAGCTCAGCTCTCAGAAGGCAAAGGAATGAGTTTTTTCTGTCAGTCAGGAAGGACACTCACAAAACCCATAGTTCACCAGTTTCAGTGAAAAGCTTACAAATGCAACATAAATGACAAAATATGCTGTGATAGGAGCAAAATCAGAATTTATAAATAGAGAAGTCAAAATTATATTTTAGACTTATTAAAGTCACCAATGAGAATTTTTAAAATCTGGGACTGACAAACCAGAGTACTCCAAAATTTATAGTGTTTTTATTTTTACAGATTCAGCGGAAAGCTGTGTTATAAATTGATCATAAGTACATTATTATGAGTATGGTTTATATCTATACTTGAAGCAGTAATCCCCCTTTTAGAGCTGAGAGAGAGAATTTTTCTTATCTGAATAATCAGATTTTATAAGTTTTATCTTTTCCATATGTTCATGGACAGGAAAACCATGAAGTCACTTGTGAAAAGATTTCTTAATCCTTTGCCTTCCTCCTTTTTCTTCTATTAAATTTTGATCTTTTAATACTCTTGAGCTTATAATCTAATTCCATATTCTAATTACATCATTAAGTTTCTTATAGTGTAATGTGTTCCCATGAAGATTTAGGGCTAATATATAGTAAAAAATTGTTGATCATCCTTTGTCAACACCCAGAAAATTCTCATAGAAAGGTTCATAGATGCATGCTTAGGCCATACAGCTACAAAGTGGTTTTTTTCAGACTGAATTTGTATCCAGAGGCATCTTTCTTGCCAAACATTTGCCAAGTGAAAATCAAACAAAAACAAGACTGTTGCTGCCTCAAAATGAGTAGTTGGTGACATAAAAGATTACTCATTTTTTGAATTCACAGTGTAGTAGTACATACCTTTTTTAAAAATGTACTTTTTAGACAATATTTTCCAAATTTATAATTGAAAAAATATTAATTTTTAAAATGTAAAACCTTTACATGTATTCTGTATTAAATGTGTAAAACACGTTTCTGTCTAAGAGCAAAGGAGAGGAGAGAATAGGTAATAGCTTTCTGGCTATCTGAATCTGGCTTTAGATTTTAAAAGTGAAAAAAATTTAAATGTCAGAAAATTAACAAAATCAACAAAAAAGCATTCATACGTATCTACAAATCAAGTCTCAGGTATCGTTGTCAATCTCCTCTGACAGAATCCAAATGCAAACCTACTCTTGTAGAGAAAAGATCAGGGAGGAAGCTCAGACACTGGGGCCCTAACCACCCATGTGGCTAGAAGTTAACCCACATCTGTCTCTGGCTGGGACTACTGCAGGCAACAATTTCCAATAAAACTTTTCTACAGCTACCAGTTACCAGGATAAGAGTTAATCAGTGCAGATATTAGATCATGGTCCTTTTTTTTTATTCAGTAATATGGATGTAGGCAGGGTCTTCCACCGCAGGCCAGTTACAGTTCTAAGCAGAAACACATACTCTGAGTGCATACAGGCTGAAGGACCATTTTTCTGGTCATAAAGTATTTGAGTACTACAATAATAAGCACTAGAAGACACAAAGAGGCACTAAAATCTACACCATTACTCAAAAAGTCTTTGCCATGCACTCCACTCTAGAATTCGCATTTGTGAAATACAGCCCAGCATTTCAGAGTGCCTCAGTCACTCACTGAGACATAAACGGGTTTTCTATGCATTATAAATTACCACAAAAGGGGGAATATTTTGTTATTTGATGTGTGTACAGAATGAAAAGCAGTTATGAACAGCGATGAACGAGATGAAGCTCCTCAGCCACTGGAGACGGCAGTTCCTTGCACTACATAGGCCCTCCAGAGCTGAGCTCACTCTGCTTACACTGCTTAACCTACATTATGTCCATTATCACAGCTACAGCTCACTCCTGCTTTTGTGTCCAACCATAATCCTGCAAATGCAAAAAAAGTAATAGGATACCTTGAGCCATATTTGTAAGCGCACTTTCAGGCCCAGTGCCTGGGCCACAGATTAAACAAATTTCTGGTACAGTTTTATATACAGTATGCTGCTGCTAATTTTGTGAGGCTTCTAACTAGTCACATCAGCAAGTCCTTGCGTATCAAAGACGGCAGATCATCTATACCCTCCAGCATTCACCTGCTTGTAACTTTGGGTGACAGAACACTTGTATCTAGAGACCTGTCAGATGAAAAACATCCCTCTCATCTGACTGGATTTCTAACTGGAAAATGTAAAGCCTTTTACTCTTGTCATTTAAAAAGAAAGAGTTTTCAACCATTTTTGTCAAACCAGTAATACATGCATAGCAGTCAAATATCTCAGTTTGATGTAAGCTCCTCCTTTCAAGAATCAAATTGTTCTTTCCCATCAGTGCAATTCAGTTGTGTTGAAACTTGCTGGCATGTTAAAAACTGGAAAGATAGAGATTTCTTTTTGTAAACCAAATATAATATAAGACCAAAAATTCCACATGCTACTGTGCTGATTTTATTGCTCGTTCTCTAGGCAGTAAGTATAAAAGGAACAGTCTAACTACAATCTTAACCACATTCATATTTCTATTCATAGTTTGATAAATAGATTATGTAGCACAAGTCACCTTAAAGATCCACCTCTCTTTCTAAAACTGTTTTGGTTTGTTGAGCTTTTTTTTTTGGTTGTTGTTGTTTCTTTTTTTAAAATCATGTTATCATCAAATTGCCCCTCTACCCTTAGAAGCACTGAAAATAATGAGGGTTTTCTGAAGCAATAATTGCCAGAATCCAGTAAAATACACAGTATATGAATAGGAGGACAAGAATGATTTAATGTATTTATATATAAATTAGCAAAAGTTCTTGCAATGAATGTAGAACTGGAAGAACATTATAATGATGAGGCACAGGTTTTACTTGAAGCTGTTGTTCTGTCTGTCTCTACATGAAGAGCAAGGGGAATGATAAATCTTCCTGCTCTATAAGGCACTCACAGCCCTTTCCTGGAGAAAGTCCCAAGTTCTCTTCTCTATAAAATAATAGATCTATTTTGTATATATTTAGAGTGGAACACTACTACTTTTTTTCCACTGACAATTTTTTTAGATGCATTCTGCCAAATGGTCACATACATAGTATTTGTAAAGTGAGGAGAGAGGGAGAGGGGAGAGCAGATAAGAGAAAGGGAGAGCTCATGGCTTCTTTCCATAACAGAAAAAAGGTTTCATGTGCACATATGAACAACAGATGCAGAAACAGTTAATATTCCAGCACTAAGCAAATGAGTTTATCTAATACCCTTATTATAGGAAACTATGAAGCTGTGAAAATGCTTTATCTGCAAGCACACCCAATCCTAAACAATATATTATTCTGGCTGTGCCCAAAACATACCATGCTAAATTAGAAGAGATGTTAAATCTCTTGAAAGGAGATATGCTGAAGAGATTTTAGGCTTTCTGTGGTTAGTGATTAAAAAAAAAAGATATTTCATAATGAAGCTGAGCTGTCAAAATCTTAAGACTAAATTAAAAAACCAGAAATATTTACAGTTTATTGCAATTCTGCCTGTACTCAAAGGGATTGCAAGCCTTTTGTGTGCTGTAGCCTCAAATATGCAATAAGATTTTCTGTGGTGAAGCTTTAAAACCCAACATGGTTAGCAATATGCTCAAGGGTCCATGCTTGTGAATCCAATTGTAGTGTTAGGAGTTATTCTTGCTCTCATGTTACCCACCCCAACAACTTGTGCTGCTAAGCAAACAGATAATCTCAGCTTTTAATCAAAGATAGACCTGAGCTGCATTAGACAATATTGTAGTGATGTTACACAGTATGTCAAATTAATTTTATATGCTGGCAAGGGTCACTAGAACAATAGCTCTATATATAATCAAGATGCTTCATAGGAAAACTGTTTACAAGAGGTAATTGCTAAAATTTGAGAAAATACTCAGTTCTCAGTCCAATGAATTTTGATTTTACAGTGCAGTATTGATTCTGCATTAATATAAGTCCCCAATCCCACTTGCTGCTGTAATCTTTATATCTCTCTCCAGTGAACAAGTCACAACCTTAGCACAATCATCAATCAAAAAAAAAAAAAAAAGGAAAGAAAGAAAAAGCCCTGAATACTGTTACTTATTCCACTTCCTCTATTGTAAGCCAATTCCACAGGAGACCGTAACTACAGATTAAAATGGCAACCAGTTTTAGCCGCTTTGCTTTTGTTCCTGTTCTTTTTCATATATAAGCAGCAAATATTCCAGATCATATTAGAAGTAACTGCTTCTTGTTTTCATATAAAGTGAAAACCCAAAACATTATTTAATTAATATATAATGAAAACACTTAGACAGTCAGTTATATAGCTGTTACAGCCATTCTTACACAAGAACACTGAGTTAAGAATAATTTGGAAATTATTTTTATTTTTATACGTTCTTCACTGAAGAACCTCTTTATAAGTTTGAGGCAGCATTTTCCAAAATTGGCAGCTTTAACTCTGGTTTTAGCATAGGTACAGATTAAACTTTCAAGTAAGTACAATAAAGCACATCCATGTCCTTGAAACGTAAAGCAATTCAAGCATCAAGACATTAGAAAATAGAAAATGAGGTGGTCTTGATTCAAGGTCTTCCATGCAAAATCTAGTTTAAGGGTAACTAATGTAATGAAGACTTCCAATTTTGATATAACATTATTTTCACAGAACCTTTTGTTTCATTCAGTACTTAGTAGGCATGCTGCTTAAAATACCTTGTTTTTTGACCAGTATTTGCAACGCATGCCATCCACATTCTGCAGTGGAGTACAGGATTATGATTTCTTTTTAAGAATTGCCATAATATATTTATTACATATATGCTTCATAAATATTAAATGTCTTCTGAAACCTGCTCTCACAAATTTCTGTCTCTGAAGCTGTTTAGTGTATTTTCTGTTTAGCTGTTTAGCCGAAACTTTTGATGGTACGGTCTTCATCAGTCCCCAGCAGTTCTTCATTCCACCTCATCACTCGCTATTTCATATTCTACAGTCTTGAATTTGACTCTTTTAGAGGGTAGACACCAGGACAACACATTCAATTTGTTAATTTCTCATTACTTATTTTCACTTCTTTTGCAGCTGCAGTTCATTACAAAATACCACTGCCCACTAATCAGTGTCCATGGGTAGGTCATATAAATGAATCAAGTAACATATTTTCTTACTTGAGCATGTACAGTCAAGCATCTGTCTTGTGTTTATGGGTCACATAAGTCAGAGATGGAAAATGAAAATATATACACACACACTACAGTTCAACACCAGCTTCAAAACAAATACACCCATAATTTATATTCCTCCTCCTTATTCCTTGCTCTCTTTCCTTCCCCATGAAGACTTTTTTCTGCTTCTTCCCCTTAGATGACCAGGCATCATAATTGAAAGCCGGGGACTAGGAGGGAGTGAGCCTTTCAGGGAGATAAGGCAGAAGGAAAAGATAACTCCCTTTTCTCTGTCTTCTCTCCCAAAGGAGACGGTGAGATGCACAGTTTAGTTTGGAAAGAAAATTGAGGATTTTAATTAATAATGAGAGTTTTTATTCAGTCATATTTTTTAAGTTATAATTTAATAGCTATCCTTTCTATACTATCTTCCACCTGGAAAGAAAATTATGTTACATGCATCTGTAAGGAATCCAGCAGCCATCATTTCCTTTCCCAATCAAACCCATTCCCATTTTATATACATGTGTATGTGTGTATATATATATATATATCTATAAAATAATCCTTTCTCATTTTCTTTTCCTTAAGACATCAATAAAAAGCCATGTATATTATAGCAAAAATACATCATTTCTGGTTGTTGGCCCTTTATCTTCTACAGCTGAAAGCATTTAAATACATTATTTTCTGCTTCTTAGTATATCGGCAACTTTCACTCCGGATGAAGAGGTGTGTCAGTGGACATGAGAAAAAGAAGAATCATAAACAGTGAAGTAAAGCTTTAAAACTCTAGAAAAACTTCATATGGCATTAAAAAAGGAGAGGCCAAATCTGTATGTAATATTGCTTGCTTTCCTCCTTGACATATTCTCATGCAAAGAAGGGATATAATACAGTAGAGCTGATTGACTCAGACAGGCTAAAAGTGAGTCTACTACTGTTTGAGAGTCTCATGGAAAAAAATATGCATGTAGGGTCAATCTGTGCTGACTTGTAACAAGGGTAATGACCCCCAAATAGTCTTCTATTTCCCACCTCTGAAATTTTGGTTCCAAATGTGACATTTTGACATTCCCTGCTGAACGGTTTGATCTGATATGAGGCAGAGTATTGTGATCCTTTGCTCTCTTAGGAAGAGAGATGCTCACCAAGGAGCAGTACAATCACAGCAAACAAACCTAATTTCCTTATAGATAGGAATGGAATAGTTGTTATCACATATCTTGTCTTTAAAAAACATTTCTCTCATGTTGAACACAAGCTTGGTAAAATTGTCTCTATGGTATGTGTACACAAAATTACTTGAATAACTTACACAGAAACTACCAGCAGCACGTCAGCACTCCTTTAAAGCACTACAGATTCATTGAGGTTAAACAGGGATATACACGGAGAAATTTGATTAAACAGTACAATTCCAAATTTGGATATTTCCTTCACTGAGGAAGACAGCATCAAAATGAAAAGAATGCAAAGAAGAGTTCCTTCTCTTTGACAGGCACAGTGACAATCCTTTTCTGGGCTAGCTTTTAGAATATGGCTTGTTCTTTATTCCCTTGTAATGATAGATCATACATACACTGTGCAAGAGGTAAGTTATTAGGTGAAATGATGTGACTTCCACCAAGTTCAACTTAATAAAGGTAATAGAACTGTGACTCACTCCCATTTCTTCCTTCACTAAAAAACACATAGAGACTGGTGGAGATGATGTCTAAAACTTATTAGTCACTCAGTTACAACTCCAGTTCTATTAAAGTCAAGAAAATACTAAATAAAAAGAACACTGTAAAAAGCAAGTTTAGATTCTGTAAGGATGCTGAATAAACACTGCTAATATTTTTGAATATGAAATTCCCAATTTTAAATTAAGTAATTCCATTTATTCAAAACTGAAGAAGAAATAAAAAGGACAAAATTAAAACAAAACAAAATTAAATGGATTGGTAGTAAATTAATAAGGTCATAGTTTTTAATAGCTGGTTTTTAATCCAGCTTTGGAATGTTAAAACAGAAAAAAAGAAAATTAGAAACATTACATGGTAGAAGTTACAAGAATAATTAAGAGTTTAGAGAGATAATCTCTTAAGGAAGTTGAAGGACTTTGTTTAGTCTAGAAAAGAGAGACTGAGGAAGGAAGGACATTGATAACAATCTTCTAAAAACTAAGTACTGCCATTAAGAGAGAGACAATCAATTGTTTTCCAGGTGTCTGGAAGCAGAATTAGTAAGAATCAGCATAATTTGTAGTAAAAATGATTTATATTAGCTAGCTTGGACATTTTTCCCCTCCCTGAAACATACCAATAGGTATTCTAGAGACACTATGAAATCTCACTTTTGAGGTGTTTAGGAGAAGCTACCACATACTGTGGTACAATCTAAGTACACTTAATCCTGCAATTTGCAATAAACTCTATCACCACTTGAGGTTTTTCCCTGGCTTATTTGTTTATCATTCTTCAAAGGGCTAGCACAGAAAACAAACAGAAACTACATACTCACCCCCACTTTTCAAATGCTTAGGGACAAGACTAAGTAAGCGCCACAACAAACAACCATTGATTTTGCTTACACATAACAATACAGGATCTCCTGCTAGTGGTGAATACACTGTCAATTGGAAATAGCAACAGAAACCTACTTCCCTCTGTCTCAGAAAGTGCTCGGAGGAAGACAAAAGTGGGATTCATACACGTACAGCAGGCCTTCTGGCTCTTCTACACTAAAACAAATTTCCTCCAGTCTATAAAATCGTAACAGTCTTTCTTAATCAAAAAACATATTAAAAGCAATCAAACAAATAAACAAAACCCATGAAAGAAAAAGAAATATGGGAACTAAAAATATTGTCACTTACCTTAACTTTAAATAAATAAATGTTTGCTGGAAGTAATCTTTATGCTTAGATCTTCCCAGAAGCTTTTACTGGGAAGTCATTAGCACACAGTTGCTGCAACTTCATTATGGCTTTGCTTTTGCAAAAAATTATTTTGTGAGTGACCACAAATATGTAACAAAGCATATTGACTCCTTGTGTTTTAAATTTTTTATACAATAATTAGTTTGACTGAGTTTAAGAATAGAGCCAACTAAATAAGAACAGAAAGCAAAACAACTAAAAAAGAATAAAATCAAACATATTTGCTTTGATGTTTTTTGAGGAGTATCAGGCATCAAGTAAATCTAACAAAGCATGTTCACTAATTAAGACAGTAGTTAAGAATTCCAACTTACTGTGTTACTAAAACTACTTGTTATTCATGACTATAACAAATAATGGTTAAAATGTTAATGTGATTCTTGAAATAAAATTTGACTAACAAAATTTAGGTTTTTATTAAGATATTTGCATAAATAGATACAAGAGCTTTTAAGGACAGAATTTGTGAATTCATCTAAGTGAAATACAGTATTTTGACATATGAAGGTCAACTAAAAAATTTACTTAAACTAAATGAACATAAAAACGATCAATCAACATTAGTCACAAAATTATTATCAGCTTATTTAAAAATGCACATTTATCAACTCATCCAAACCTGAAGCAAGAATATTCTTCCCAGCCCATAACCTTGTGAGTTGTTCAGTGTTGTATGGGGCCCCAAAAGGTACTTATATTTTTGCTTCTCAAGAAACCACTGAATTCAGACTATACAGTATTCTCTTTAGTTGTCTTTAACCAACTACAGAACCCTCTAGAGCAAGACCTCAGTTTGCCCCCAGTCTAGGTAGGTGTGTAGAAAATGTATAACTGAGGACATGTGAAGTGTCATCACTCACAGAAGGAGGCAGACACATGAGAATTCTGCTGAACTAGAGACCCTGGTACAGGGAGGTTGGGCTGGAAGATGGCTGTCAGTTTTTCTTATTAAGAAAGGACTAAGGTGAAAATGTGTTTAAATGTGTTTTCAGTAGTTTGCACTATGCAGTGCAGTAGCATGTTTTATTTAGAAAAGAAAAATCAAAGGTTTGGGGTATTGTTTTGATTTTTTTGTTGGGCTTTTTTTTTTTTTACAAAATGTGTTCTTCTGTTCTATTTTAGTAGAGCATTTGAAAATATGAGTCAAACAAGCATTATTCAACACTCAGGTTCATTATAAAAAGTGTTCAAGAGGCATCTGGATGTGGCACTTGCAGATATGATTTAGGGGTGATAATGATGGTGCTGGGTTGGTGTTTGGACCAGATGATCTTGAAGGTCTCTTCCAACCCTGATGATTCTGTAATTTTGTGAAGGGCAAAAGTGTCATGCATTGGCAAATATGTGAATAATAAAACACGAACAACAATAAGAAAAAAACCAAGCAGTCCTGAGTGTGTAGTCCCAATAAAGATATTCCCTAAGCCATGAGGTACAGAGTTGGGGAACGCGACCAGGACATAACACAAAAAATCCTCGTGCTTGGACAAAACAACCAGCCTTCAAACTACAGACTTGGATACACCTTCCAAAGAGAGCAGTGATGTGGATCAAAGCCTGGACTGTGCCGGTAGCATTAATTTAAGAAAATCCAAGTCTCTGCATAGGAAGGAAAGTTTTTATTGCTTTAAGTAAATTTTAAGGATATATATTTTTTTTAAATTGTAAAAGCCATTCTTCTTTAGCTCTCAAAAGGAAACAGTTATACTTAAACTGCTGTGAGATTTATCAGACTGCATCCCCAACAGAACACTGGTTTTTCCTCTATGTTTCATTGCTATTTTCTTATTCCTTTGTTTTGTCTCTCTTAAAGACTAAATCCCCAAACCACCATGAACTTGTAAGATCATAGACTTAGATCTGTTCTGCCTTTTATGAACTTCATTTAGTGAAGTGACATTATTCATTTTCCAAGATCATTTTGTGAAAGTGTCAGATGAATTATCAAGATGTTACCTAGGTGTCCTCTGCTGCAACTAGCCTTAATTCTTATTCAAGCCCCAGCTACTCCATCAAAAATTATTCATTCTGTCCATTAGCTAAGCCATTCCTCTAATATTACTTAGTTTATCAATGTTAACTGGAAAATAAAAACATGCTTATTCTTTTACTGGACCAGGCAAGACTGCCACTGAGAAGTGCATTAATATGGCACGTTGGGGTTTTTTCCTTCTTTTATCTTTCTGATTACAAAAGTTATTCAGACACTTTTTAAATCGAAAACTGCAATATGCATGAGATTTCTATTCATTTCTTTAGATGATAGTAAGCTAGAAAAATAGCATTTAGGAAAAGCTTGTAAATGCAAGAGGTATAAAAAAAATTTTAAAAAAACTTAATAAGAAAAGTGGTTTTAGAACTTCTAACAAAGTATCTAGGACAAGAAGAGTAGTTGCATTAAAAAGACATGGCTTAGAACTGGTTTCACAAATACAGAGTAAAATCATGGATACTGATCAGATATTAGAAAACCCAGCAAATTTATTCAGAAGACTATAGTAGAGGGTATTAAGGACCTAATTCTGCTGTAAATAATTTTCCAGGATTTCCTATCACTAAACAGTAAGAACCAAGTATGTTGAATCCTAACGCTCTTATTTGCATTTCCTAAAATATTCATGAAATATAGTAATGACAGAATAGGTCCATAAACTTCAAAATCTAACCTACCCTAGACTTTTGCAATCATTCCTGTCTCACGGTATCAGGAATTTAACAGTGCAAACAGGTGAGGAAAAACAAGAGTCTGAGAGACCTCAGGCCTGGTAACAGCTCTGACCGGAAAAATTAAAGACTTGCCTCACAGAAAGGTTTTAGAAAATGTTGCAAGGATCAATTCCATACATTTCTAAAGAAACGTATTTTTACATATGTTGACTAAGAAGCTTAGATTGTTTCTACTGATTCTAAATGTTACGTTTATTGACGACTGGCTACCAGAAGGTTGATACTCAGGTCTCTCTGAACATCATTTTTAAAATTATATTTTAGTTCAAATGTCCCAAAATAATGGGCTATTTGCTGCAAATCTCAGCTTAGGTAGGTTATGGTCATTATAGAATATTATGGTCATTATTTCCCTGTCCAGCAAGCTAATGATCAGATAAAATATCATGTAAATGATTTTTTTTTTCAAAAATGAGATTGTGTTTTCTGATTTGGGGTATGACAACAAAAGGGAGTACAAGAGAAGAGAAAGAGCAGTGCAGAAATGTCATATCTGTCTGACTACCAGTGTAATATAATAAACTGAGATTGGCCAACAGATTTAAAAATTATTAGGAGGAACCAAAGGACCAGAATTCATTCCCACAAGCATTGTTTTTTTCTTGGGAATTCAGCTGAAAATAAAATCATACATTTCAGTTATAGTACCATGTGATGGTTCCAAAAGGAAAAATAATATTTAGTTAGGAGATGCAATAATTTGAAACTTACTGGTATTTTTTCTTCTGATTTTAATAAATTGAGTGGTTCCATACTGATGTGGCAACTCATCCTATTTAGGAAGAAATGAAAAAGGCCTTTGGTTCAAATTGCCTGCCAAAGCATCATCATTTTCACTGCAGTACATTTGTTTTTTAAACACAGTGCTGTTGAGAAAAACAGAGACTACTTTGTCAAGATTATTTGGGCTTTCTATATCCAGTGATAAGTTTTGTGACACTAACTTATCTCCAAAAGCAGATCTACAGGAAAGTCATTAGTGTTCTTATTTCACCACCTAGACTAGAAAAACATAATGGAGAGAAAAAGTTATATTTCCACACATTTAAGAATGATTATCAAAGAGCATAACCTGAGTGGAAAGAAACACTGCAAACATGCCTTTGAAGGCTTTCTCGAGACCAGACACAATATAAGGAAACAAGTGTAAGTACTACATATTCTGCAGTGGATCTCTCAACATGACACAGCTGGGAAGCCTCGGAAAAGAAGTTCACTTGTTGAGTATTACCTCTACACACAGGAATGAGATAACTCTCTTAATGAAGAGGTAACTAAAGAAGTGTTCACTCTGAATAAAAGTTAACTCTCCAATTTCTGCATCATTGAATTGCTTTTTAATTGAAACATAAACAGAAAAATAAGGAAAGCAACTCTTACAACTTAGATTCCTGTGTTGTTAAAGAGCAATGGCTAACTACATCATTTGAGCAATAAGAATAGACTCCAAAGAGGACTAAAATAGTGTCTTTGCACATAGGGAATTTTCAAAGCTTGAAGCATATTGAAAAATAACATACCCGGTAAGAAAAAAACATAAAGACAGCAAAAATCTTCTTTCAACTTCACAGGAGCTGCAGGAGATTAAATACCAAATGAAATGCATTTAGGAATGTTGCCAAACCATACCTGAGAAACAAACCTAGTTCACCTGCTTACACATGGTCTCATTGAAATAAAGGCCCTTTGTCCACAATACACACACAAATCTAACAACACACTGAAACGTGGGAAAAACAGTGCAACACAGATGAAAAAAAAAATTCTCAAGCATAGAAGCAGTGTCATTTAACAACAGATGTTTATTTTGGGTTTTTCTTGTAGGGGGGGAGTTGGTTTTTTTTGTAGGGTGGGAATTTCCTATCCAAGGTACAAGTCACTGTTTTAATAAAAATATTTGAGGAAGTACAGATTAAAGCAAATCTCTGCATATAGGGGCCACACCCCTCCTTTAATAAAGGTCATGATGACCTAAAATGCTGTATTGTATTAAATGAAAAAAAAAAAGGGAAATAAGAAAATTGAAAATTGATTCATACACAGAACGAATTGCTATCCTTGGTGGAGCTGAACTTGAGGTGTGTTGTCTTTGCTTTCTTCCACTCAGAGGCAGCATAAAAATGACCACCACAAGCTCCTGCTTGAATGGACTGTGCATTGAGGACTGTTTTTCTCCTACCAAACTATTTCCTGAAAATCATCAGTCCTTGTTCTTCACTGAGAATTTTTGATACAGTTGTCTAAATGATATTCAGAAATTTCCCCTCCATTTCATATAATTTTCTCAGAGAATCACACACCTACAGCTATTTCTGTCACTTCTAGTTGCAACCAGAAATGGAGGGTCAAACAGGTCCTGCCAGCTGAATACAGACATAATCAAAAAATGCAAGTGAAAATAAGGCTGTTCCTGCCATAATTCCAACTGGTTTATTATCCAGCACAGAAACAGAAACTAAAACATGCAGAGCTTTTCCTTTTTTCACGATCCATTTATTTTTCTCTGAAAGTCTTCACCAAACAACTGCAAAATGTTTGTTTTACACTCAAAAGTCAAGTTTTGTATGTCTATGATCACTTTTGTTACTTCTGCCTAGATTCCCTGCAGCCAGTCTCCCTTCCTTCAACAGCAGCACTCAAAAATGGGCTCAGTTTAGAAAGGTGGGAAGATCACTCATAAGTAATTTTTCTACTTATGCTTTCTCTTCTATAATATCTTTCAAAATCACAATTTGCTAACTCCTGCTTACTCTGCAGTCCTCTGTATCTTTAACCACTTTCAGCAAAGCTGTGACTCATACCTGTCTCATCCTGTAATTCCATAATAGTTTATGACAGTAATTGTTTTTGTCATCTTCCAGCCAAGTAATTAAACACCAGACAAAACATCTATTGGCCAGAAGATGATGCTCTAGTGGTTACAGATAGAAACACTAGGCTAAGCTGCTAGAGGGTGACAGGTATTCCATGGGCAAAAAAATAATATAAATAAAACAAAGCCTTGCATGATATTAATGAGTCGACTAAAGGGGAAAGGAGCACTACTTATACTTGTCTCTTGTTTCCCTGGAGGGAAACAAACACAAAGTGCTGCAAACTGAGTCATCTGTGTTTGCTACTGCTGCTGACAGTACAAGCCCAAAGACATGTGAACTGCCCCAAAGAACAGAGCAAAAGTTTCTGAGAACTATGATCCCCAGACTTTTTTCTTTTAAGCTGGACTTTTTTTTCTAAAAAGAATTCTGAAGCAAAACCAATCCACTCAGAGTTTACCAGCTTCAGCTAGCTAGAAAATGAAAGGACACAGCTTCCTTTCACTTGACCTTCCCAGATCCTGTGAACTTTGGTATTCCATTTATTGCTCCTGTATAGGAGGCAGGAAGGCCTCTATCTGGCTTCCTGCAGGGTATACCTCTATTATCGTTCTTGAGCAAATAGACTGAAACTTGTTTCGATGGGGCTCCAGGGACGACAAAATCTCACTAAATTATACACACACACTTGCAGGCCCAGGGTTCTGCAGGGAAAATCATTTAGAAGTATTGGCATTTGAATCAACCTCCATGAGTTGCCAGAAGTATGCTGATAGTAAACAATCAAAACAAGAAAAAAAAAATCAAATGTTTCATCCTATGCTTTTGAAAACACAAAGAAGAAAAAGGCCTGAAATCACTGACAGTATCAATAAATTAAAAGAGATCAAAACGTTTGTCAATAAATGAGGTTGAAAGTCACTGACGGGATAAAAATAGACGACCTATTGAGAAAAGGCTGTTTACAAAACCATAAAGACTGCTTTCTGGAGCCTTGTTAGGGGTTTTTTGTTGGCTTTTTTTTTCTGAAAAACAAAACCACACATGGCAAAGGGCATGTAGCCACTAAACAGAACTTAGTGATTACACAACAGTGCCATCATATGTTCAAAGCTCATGCATTTCAAAATGTCATCTGAGAATCAAAGTGAGACAGAGTAACAGAAAATAAAATAAAATGCCATGTTTTAAGTACATGAATGGTGTAATACAAAGAGCTTTTGTGCAATCAGAAGTTACACATTTGATGATGCAGACAGTTCTGCTGGGTCATTAATAAAACTCAATTTCTATTTAGCTCAAAAAGCTCGTAGGAGACTCAGAATTGACGGTCTGTGTGCACGGAAACCTGATGAGCACGGTCACTGGAGAGAAATCCCCTATGCAAGCAGCCTAGAACGTCCACACATAGCTTGTATCCTTCTCTTTGTAAGTGGTCTCTATTATTATTGGAGCTGAGAAATTCGGTAGATGTTCTGATTCCAAACATTCCTGAAGCAAACAACCCCACAATGGGCTCTGTTGTCACTTTCCCTAAAGAGAATCATTTACAGCCAAGCCTGTGGCCACCAAAGTGAAGCACCTTCAATGCAATTGAGACTTCTCAATTCTACCAACTCTGGTAAAACTTCACTGCAATCTCAGATCTGTTAAGGAAAAGAGGATTCTCCTTAAATGAGTTTGAGCATGAATAATCAAACCAGCAGATAAACCCTGAGCTTTTATTTGGTTGGTTTTAGACCGTTCCTGACATTTTCAACTTTAGATCCTCTATAAGGTTTTTATAATTGATAAAGCTTGCTGTTTCATAAAAGCTGCCAGCGGAAATTGAAGATTTTCACAGTAGGATATTGGGCAGCTGGAATTTTTGGCACCTGAAAAAGCAAGGAAAGCAGCTTGCAATTGAGAGATAAGCACGCTAGCTGGATTCTTTTGCTCAAACATTTGGAATAGAAATTGTAAGTAAAAGTGACATTTCTCTTGTTATTATGAAGTTCCAGAACGACTACACGATACAGCAATGGACACCACTCACACATTTAATGTTTCAGGGTTGGGGTGGGTTTGGTTTTTTTCCAAATTCAAGAAGTCATTACTGGTACAGTAATGGTGGTTCAGATTTTCATTTTCACTTCTTGATATTTTCAAAATTATTATTCTTGATCAGTTGTTCTGGAACAGAGGCATTTAGAATGAAGGGAGTCCACTGCACATACCATGGAATACGTAAATCTTTAGGTTTGTTTCAAACCTAACATATCCAATCCAAAGTCTGTTGAATACTCAGTTCTACATTAAGTGATTCTTAAACTGAAAATGTAAAACTAGCAATTGTAAAAAATAAAATTTGACATAAGGCATGGCAAGTAACAAATTGACAAAATTTTCCCCGCAACTTGTGATAACAGACTGGAAAATCATTTACAAAGAAGGGCAAATACATATTGTGTTCTGCAGTATATATATAGTCTAGTAGAGTTTATAACTTTTATTTAATAGTTGCGGTACTATTATTATTATTACTATTACTACTGCTATTGCTATTACTATTACTATTACTATTATTTTATTATTATCTGAATACCTGGGGCCAATATATATTTTGTACAGGACTGCAAAGATAAATTAGTAAGTCTTCAGTTTGACAGTAGTTCCGTATTATGTGGCGGACTTACCATGACTTACATTAGATAAAAAAGCAACAAGCATCATAACTCATCTGTGTATAAATTTTGATAAATGAATAAATTTAAATACTACTTCATGCAATTTTCTCAACTGAAAATAAATTTTGAGAAAGTTTATCCAACAACAGACTTGATACAGGATTTGCTATGATGACATCAGAGCAGCATTGTTAATGCAAACTTTTAACTAGTACAGTAGTGAAGGGATCAAAAAATTGAAAGAGCAATATTAATCTTTGAAAGAAAGTGAGATAAAACATAAGTCGATGTAAGTTTTCTAAATTGTAAAGATTATCCAAAATTACTGCTCTGCCCATAATTTCATGAGTTATCTCATCCACCAGCATCTAATTTGCCACAATCAGAATCCTGCCTAACAGTGCAAACATAGTGTCAGAGAAACAAAAAGAAAATAAAGAAGCATTTGTACAAGTATCTTGGCAGAATTTCATGTTGTCTGTTGGGTTAAAAAAAATAAAGAGTGATGATGGTGAGGAAATAATAATTCTAGTTCTACTGTAAGCTGTTGCTCTTTCAAGCTGTTCGCTCTTCAAAATACTTATGCTTCCTGGTGCAAAGAGAACAGAACTTTTACATATGGGATTGCTCACATAGTTGCTTTGTTTTGTGTTTGCTAGACAGATTAGGTGTTTCCAGAAGAGTAAGGGGTCCACAGTATTTCAGAGAGCAAGAAACGCTGTTTTGATAGTGTTAATCATCAGTAGCTGGATTTGGCTACTCAAGTCAGTTGCTACTCTCATTTGTCCCACTATCCAAAGAGGAATAGTTATTATTATGGAATAATGGAATGCAAAATTTTAATATTAGGGAGAAGAACGTTTTAAATTGGTAAACTTCATAAACTTTATGAACATTTTTCTTAGTCTCCACCAGATACTGAACCAACCTAATTGCACAGGGTTACTCTAATAAGAAAACCTGATTTACATGAAAAAGCCAGACATATAAATCTATATAGTGCTATGATCTTTTGATTTTCATTTACTGTTTAAACTGTTTTTTAGGATAAATCTATACAGCAGCAATTTAATAAGCAAGGTTATCCATCATCTCAAAGCCACAGCTCCAGTAACGTTACTACAACAGTATCAAGCCTGTAAAATAATTTCACACAGTGGGAATCAGCTAGATTTGTATGATTCATGGTGTCAATAATTATTACTCTCAAGAATGCAATATACAAGCTTTTACTTCAGCAAATAGGAAACAGTTTTTAGGGATAAAAATCATGGCAAACTGAACTTGTGCTGTAGGAAAAGAGCTTTGAGGAAGACATATCCAGTCAGTAGGGGCCAGAAACAGACATTTAACAAAAGATATCTAAGCAATCGAAGTACGTTACAAAAATAGCAAAAGACCACCTTTCATCTTGTTTCAGAAATTAGAACATAATTGTCTATTTCCAGACCTTTTTTTCTCAGATAACACAAATGCCTTCATCCTATCCCCAGCTCATGTGAGCCAGCACGTGCTCATCTCATGAGAACTGCACCTACCAAAGGCCTGGATCCTCACCTATACTACAAATCTTAGTACAATCGGCTAAGATTTAGTCTAACTTTGATAGAGAAAAGCCACAGAAAGATGTTTTCCTTTCAAAGACTTTTATTGTTTCATCCTGCTTTTGGTTTTGTGCGTTAAGGTTTTACGTACTTTCACAAAGACTCAAATTACAACCCTGTAAGTGCAAATTCACTCTCAGTTATGTAAGCTTTTTTTCAGCAGTGCTGTTAGATAACTTTTGAAGAAGTGAAATTTGATCTAAAGGCTTTGCTGATGTGGAAAGGTTTTGCTAATACACCCTGTGGGAACAGCTGACTACTGCCTGGGCTGTGGGAATGATTGTGATTTCTGGATGGCACTATTCAGAATGACTCCATTCTGAACATTCTGGTGTCTCAAGCTATTAAACACATCCAGAAAAACAATTCAGAAATGTATAAAATATTTTTTTACCTCTTCTCATATAGCAGATGACCTATGTCCCCCAGGTTTTCCACAAGTTTTGGTGTGATTTTTTGCTGGTTTGTTTTGGGTTTTTTTTCCAGGGGGATGGGGGCTGGGAGGTTAATATGGTCCGGGATTTTTTTTTTTAAAAGGAGAAGCTAAGTTTTCTAACATTTGAAAAACTAGATATTAATAGCTAAGGAACTATACACACAGATTCATGCATGTAAATTCTTGGGAATATAATCATGCTGGCAGAAATGTTTAGTCAAAAATAAAAATCCTTTAGAAAATCACATCCATTTCAGAAAAAAAAAGGGGGTAAAAATATCAGTGTTGATATATTGAGGAGTAGTTCTGAATGTTGGAGTGTATAAGATGGGATTTTTACAGGGAGTGAAGCACGTGGGAAAAAGGTTCAGGGGAAAAACTAAAACAAATTAACTCTAAAAAAGACAGAAGAATGAAGAAGTTATTAACCACTGAAAAGACTTTCATTACTTCTTTTTCCTTACATTACTTAGAAACTTACTGAATTTATTAGGCCACTGTCAAGGTTAAAGACTATACTTTTTTTTCCCTAGCCATGTTAATAATTCCAGTGTTACAAAATTTTCACCTCAGTATTACCAACTCTGGTAACCACTATAAATTCTGTTCTTTATGTATAACCATAATCAGGTATTTAATATGTTTTAGAAGTAAAGGGTAAAGAGCCCACTCTGTACTTTTTTATCATGATTGGAAAGGTGAACTTAGAAGACTAGGACATCTCTTCAGAATAAAATATTGAAAGAACATTTTCAAACACAGTTCTATAAAAGGTTTTGAAATAGACAATTTTTCTAAGGCCTTCAGAAAAATTAATTCCCATATTAGTTCTGCAAATGTCTGCACCTATTCCCAAAATGACTGTTATTAAAATAGGATGTTAAGGAAAGTAACATAATTTAATAGAGCCATGGAAATAAAAGATGTGAATTTCAATAATTATCACATAACATTGATAAACTCAACCCATCTTTAAACAGAATGGAGTTTCATCTTTGTTCTGACACACACGACCTTATGGTAATCTAGAATACATTCATTTAAATAAAAGCACAATATTTATCCAGAAAAAGATTCTTTTAAAATATTATTGCTTGGTCTTATGAGGTTTTACATTTATAGAAGATTGAATGTGTTAGACAGAAAGACATTAGATATAAAATATTAATAATTTGCCTTAGAAAACTGGTTTATGTACATAAGTTCAATAAATATACAAAATAACATAGAATTAGCGGGAGATCAACTCAACATATAGTGTTTAATTTAAATATCCACAACTGACATATGAGAAAGAAACTTGGTTACAAACTAAGAACCTGATCCTGGCTGCACAAGTGTACTCTGTTTTGGAAACAGGCTTCAAGAGAAACAAAAAATAATCTTATAATTTATACTGTGCTAGATGAGGAAATACCTTTTTGCAGGAACACCATAATTATTGTATTTGCCGTGCAAAGAAGATTGGCCTCAATATATAGAGAAATGGGCTGACAGGAACTTCATGAAGTTCAACAAAGTGCAAAGTCCTGCTTCTGGGGAGGAACAACTCCAAGCACCAGCATCTGCTCAGGGCAATCCAGCTGGAAAGCAGCTTGGCAGAACAGGGCCTGGGGCTCCCAATGTGCCAGCAATGTGTCCTTGCACCAGAGAAGGTGAGTGATGTCCAGAGCTGCGTTAGACAAAGAACTGCCAATAAAGAAGTGACCCTGCCACTCTGCTCAGCACAGGGGAGGCCACACCTGGAATACCGTGTGTGGTGAGCTCGGCCTTGGTGATTGCCGCAGTCAATCATTCCAGCTCTGCCTCGGAGGCGTGGGACTCCGCCCTGGAAGGGGACCCCGAGGGCGGCACTGTGGTTTGAGACCCACCCACCTTTCCAGAATGTTCTATACAGTTCGATGCCCCATTGGTTAATGTTTGTTATACCCTTCCCTTAAAAATTTTGATTGGACCCTGGACCCATGTATCTGCCCCTTACCCTTCTCCTTATTGGTTGTGGACCCTGGCCCCCTCCCAGTTCTCCCTTCCCTTAAAACCCCTTGCACAGCCTCAGATCCATGGAGTTCTCCCTCTTCACATCTTGTTCTGGGGTTGGCTTGCCCTACTCTTCAATAAAGGAGACCATGGGGGATACCCCCTCTCGCCACCCTCTGCCTCCTTCGCCTCTTTCTACTCTGCACCTTGCCTCGCCTCTTACCAGGAGCGGCTTCAGCTCAGTGTGAGGTACCCACACTCTGCCCTGCAGCAGAGCCCCCAGGAGGGATCACAGGAAGCTGGCATCCTCAGCCGAGGGCAGCCAGGATCCGCCTGGCGACAACCGTGTTCTGTTCTGGGCTTTTCAATATGAGGAAGCCATGGAGATACTGGAGAGAGTTTCACGAAGGGCTACAGAGATGAGTAATGATCTGGAGCATCTGTGCTATGAGCAAAGGCTGAAAGAACTGAGCCTCTTTAGCCAGGAGAAGAGAAGGCTCTCATCAATGTGTACAAATACTCAGGGGATGGTCTAGAGAAGACTGAGACAGACTCTATTGAGTGCTATTTTCAGTCAGTTTAGGAAATTTAAAATTCTGTTCTTACAATTTTAGAAGAAAAGAAAAAAGAGGGAGAAAGGAGAATTCGTTCTGTCACTACAGAACTGCCCCAAACACAATATCTAGAATGATTTATTTTTCTTTTCAGATAATAATGAGGAATATGCTTGGATGTTCCATAATTTAATCCTTTAGTTGGACTAGTCAATTCACAAAGAGATCTAGCCTCTGTTTTGAGGTGATTTCTAAGTCTGGGATATTTTGCGGCTTTTATATGGACCTAATTATCTGTTGTGTAATTAGTAGATTTGCAGCTGAGGAACTTGAAGCTAGAACAAGAAAGAGCCTTTTCAGAGAGATCAAGGAGAAGTCTTTTGACACTGCATTTCCACTAAAAGTTTTACTTGGGAGGTCAGAAACTGAGACAGTCTAGAATCGTGGGAGTTCAGAAGAGTCTTAGTGTAGGGATGCCCACAAACATGAAAATAATTAGCTGTTTCAAGGGGATTGTTTTTGGGGGAGAGAATGGGTTTGTGTAATTCCTTTTTTTACTAGTTCCACTAAAGCAAATTTTAGAAGCTCCACATATATTCATTTACCAAAGGAAGCCTGAAGAAAAAAGAATAAATATCACCAGAAAGTAATACTGTAAGATCAAAGAATAAAATACACAGGGAGAAATCCTGAAGTTGTTATTCATCCTTCTGTTCATGGAAGTCAAAAAACCACATGTTGAGCAGAATTTGCAGATGACAATTTTTTTTTTTTAAATAATGAGTGCAATTTTGTTAAAACATTACTGTCTCAAGCTATCCTTATTCCTCTGAAAGGAAGGATTTCCAGAAGTGCTTAACATGATTTCTTTTTGCTTCAGCTGAAATTAGTAAAGGAGCAGAGGCAGGTCAACAGTGAAGAACTCTAAAAAATTCCTTGCCATAACTTCAATAGATTCTATTTCACATGCTGTAGTCAGGAATACCAACCAAAGCTGGGTGAGAAAACATACAAGATCCCACAGTAAAATTAGTATGCCGTTTCTTTTTTAACTAGAAGAGCACCAAACTAGATTGTTTGTTTGGTTTAGGTTTTAACAGAAGAGAACAAAACACGAAGACTATAGCTCTCAGTAAGACAATTGTATGAATTTACAAGATTAATCAGAATAATTAATTTTAGTTGCACATTATACTGATCGTGAATCAATTGTGGAACTTAATTTTTTTGTTTTGATATTTTAAAGACTGCACACACAAAACCTGGTTTTACCACTCCATAAAAATAAACTTCTGGCAAGACCACTAGAGAAAGAAACAGGGATAAAAATTACGTTCCCACAAATGCCTACACAAATATTTCTGCTGGGAACGAGGATGAAACAGGGTGGAGACCAGCCTCCTTTTCTAGAGTTACATATCATTGCCCCATGAATTTTCTAAAGAAAGTACAGAGTATTGAAGAAAATAATGAATTTTCCGGGTAAAAAATGGAGCTTCAGAGGTCTCAAATTAAACATCAATTTGTATTTAATTTATTTAACAGTTTCAGTGGTGGAAAAAATTAAATACAGGTATAATGTTATTACCATCACAGTTTTTTGAGTGAGTGCAAATTTTAAGTAAAAACATTTTCTTGCATGTTTTGCATCAAAGCAATGTTTTTTGTGTAAAATAGGAAATAAATTTAAAATAAAAGTTAAAAGTATATCTTATAATCAAAAAATATATCATTTTGGGTCAGTGGAAGAATTTCAAGTGGCATTTCTTAAACAAGTTTTTTGGGGGTTTTTTTTGTTTTGTTTTTTTTTGGGTTTTTTTGTTGGTTTTTTTTTTTTTTTTTTTTTGGGTTTTTTTTTTGCTTTTTTTTTTTTTTTTTTTTTGGGTTTTTTTTTTGCTTTTTTTTTTTTTTTTTTTTTATCTCTGAAAAAATATCCAAACTCTCTAACACCAGGTTTAAAAAAATTGCCCAGGTTTACCCATCAAAGTGCAGCTGGACCAGCACAGGATATGTTCTGATGCATGCCAGGGTCTCCTAGCACCATTAAAACAGCCTTGCAGTTTCAGGCATAAATGGTATTTACTTACATAGGGAGTTCTTTCCTATCCTTAATTTTCATTTGAACCTGAGTGTGGTCTGCAAAATTGGCTCAGCCTTCAAGTTACACATGCATATGGTCCATCCTCACTAAACTAGGTTGTCTGCTTCTCCCTTCTGCACAAATAGGGCAGGAAAAGCTCAAAAGAAGCTTTGCAAGATGAAAAGAAAGGCAATAAAATGCATCAGCTTACGGAGAGCAAAACAGTGATCTGCTGGCTAAGTGGAAGCCTCCCTCAGTCCCCTGGGACTGTCAGCAGCATCTACAGCCACAGGCACATGCACCACCAAGGACATCTTGCCATTCTCCCAGCCACCAAGCATTTCTGAAGCAGTGTAACCCATCCTTCTTTCTGCAGCCATCATGACCTGAGTCTGAACTCCCAACTCCTGGCACTCATTCTTTGGAGGGGTTCCTTGAAAAAGCCTTATGTCATCATGTTACAGAAAGATAATGTTCTTCAGATCCTCATACAGAAAGTCTTAGACTGGTAAGAGTACAAGGGAAATTTTTTTCCTATTTTCCCTCAAAGGGTCTGAAATGTCCTGGAATACTGAAAAGGCAAAAGAACCTATAACCTCATGATATGCTGAAAGCTCAGACTGAATATTTTCACAACCAATTTATGAAATCATATCCCCTCCAAAATGAGTTACAGAAATTTACCCAGAAATAATTGGAACAATTAAGAAAAACAAGGCCTCCTTTTTGTAGTAGAAAAATAGCTTTTCACAGCCACAAATGTTATAGAGCCAGGCTTTTGATCATCTTCATTATCAGGAAACTCATTTCTATACACTGTGTTTGGCTGCACAAAGAAATTATACCAGAAAAATTATGTCTTCCACTAATGTAGACTCTGATGACTGATTTCTTCCACTGTGTTAAGACTTGGAAATGGCAGATTGACATTGTGCCAGTTTTGTTATCACCTATTTGAAATGCAGGGCTAGAATTCTAGGTGTCAAAAAAGAGAAACACTAAATAGGAAAGAACAAGTCAAATTGTTTTTTCTCTCCAAAAGGAAAATACTAAAATCACGCGGCTGTTTGCACTTGGGACACCAGGGAAGCTCCAGAGAAGTCTTGTTTCTTACTTGCATCAACCCACAGTAGATGTATTTATGGATGAAATTTGCTGGCTGCCTGAACATATTTAAAATCTGAACTACCACAATCAGAGTTTCTGCTCTTTCCCTTGTTAGTCCACTAATAAAGCAATGAGGTGATTTGAGAAGTCATATGGTCAAAAAGCCATCTTTAAAATGGATTTTTTTTAACAAATTACTTCTCTGAACTTGGTTGTCATCATAATCTCACAGGAATACTGGCCCAAGTGTAAGGGAAGATGCAGCAGGAGTGCTGAAGTTGTGTTTTAGATTAGATTAAGATGCCTTACAGCTATATCCTAAACCCAGAGCTTTGCATGCACTTTAAGCAAGCAATCCTGTTATGAAAAGCAGCCTCACTTTAGTCCTGGCTGTTAAACCCTGCTCTGCACTATCCTTTCTCTTATGGCAAGGCATGAGTTTGCATCACTATTTGGTAAACTTGATCCAGACTGGAAACACCACAGGTCAGCTCTTTAGCTCCACATCATTGCCACACAGATGTTCATGCTGACAGGAAGGGAGGGAAGTGGGCTGAGGGTGAGATTGCGTCTTCCAGAACATGACAGCATGTTTGGAGAAACTGTGAGCTGTCACTGACCAGGGTGGTCTCTTCCCCAGCCCCAGCTGCTGTTTCATTTCCGTGCATGAGATGTAACTAATCCACAGCTGCAGGATGAGTCACTTTAGCAACCTAATCTAATGGAAAACTAATTTTTGTTTGCTTTGGGTTTATTCTTTTAGTGGTGGGCTAAATTTCTGTCATTGGATCTGACTCAAGGGAAATACTGGACACATGCAGCCAAAAGCAGGAGCAGAGAAGGGAAGGAGTTTCTTTTAACACAGCTCACATCTACACTGCATTAGGGATAATGTAGTATCTGACACTGACTGAAAGGCAGAAAGGATCTGTTGACTCCTCCATGCTGTCCAGTCTATTTCGGGCAAACTGAACTCAGTGGTAGTTTGCTGCTGAAAGTGTTAGAAATTCTGGAATTCTGGTGTTACTGAATGCTAGCATCATTTCCAATAATTTCCATTTTCCCTTTTTTGGAATGTAACAGTCTGCTTATATCAAAGACTTATATTAGAGATTTCTCAGCAACAGAGAGGTTTTATCATTATCACCTCTCGCTCACTGTCAGCTGTTTGCTCCCACACTTCTCTCCTGCCAGTTATATTGACACAACTGTTTAACCCTTCCCTTAGGCAGATCTGTGAAATTGTCGGGGTTAAGGAAAACAAGCACTGCTTAAAAACACCTCAAAACTAAATAAATACTGGTTGCCTTTTACATAGATAATTTGTATATTCATTCAAATAAGCAATTCAGTATTTACTTATGCCAGCAGAAGCGTGGGGATAGAAACCTCCAGCAGAGTTACAGAAATATTAAAGAGGAAGAAAGCAAAGGACATCATTTATCCCATTCGGTTTTGGTTCCAACAGAATCATTCATATGTCCTGAATATGACTTTTATTACTAGAGCTGTACAAACAAAAACCACCTTTCTAACCACTTATGAAGTGACTGAGGGGTTATACCACTTATTTTTCAGTGACAAAGTTGAGAAGTACAACTTCTGAGGTTAGGCAATCCTGTCTAACCCACAGAACTCTGACAGATGTGTTGAAGTCATAAGAAAGCAAAAAATACTATTTGCCTTGTACTTTGCTCTCCTCATCAACTGACAAGTCAAATCTACAAATATTAAATCAGTCGATATTACAAATTCCAAGTTCCATTCACAATGCTACTAACACAATTTCCCCCCTGACTCCCACCTCCTTATAGAATCACGCACACACACAGAGCTCAGCACAGACACAGACTGGCAAACAACAGTGGCAGCAGCACTGTATGACATTTCTGGAGGACAGATTAATTATCATCTTGGAATAAACAGTACATCATGACTATGAGCATGAAAACAAGATCAACTTAGTTATTTAAATGGAAAATACTTTGAAAGTAAAAATAGCTACTTAAAGTGATAAAACTGTCAGTTAAATCAAGTATTTGGCTCATACTGTGTATAATACAGGAGGATATCTTAGGCCTCCATAGACTAGAAAAAATTAGTCCAACCTCAATGGGAAAAGTAAACAGCCAAATTAAGGTACAGGCTCACTCTGTTTCTAGTACAAGAACAATGTAGTCAAAATGTTTAATTTAATTTGAGTCAGTAGAATTGCTGTTATAAGAAATAGATTATGCCCTAACAATAGTGGTTAATGGATCAGTTCTTCCGCACAGAGAAATTCAATAATGTTAAGTCTTAAAAAAAAATGAGTATTAAACATTCAGTTTCTCCAGAGTCTTAAGTGCTTTCTCTAAAAGTAGAAATCACTTAGAATAATAAAATATGCACTTCTAGTGCAATCAAAGTATCAGCTTCTCCTTTCAATTTTTATATTAGTGACACTAAGAGAGTGTTTACTGTACTGATAGGTGCGAACCCAAGATACTTCTTTCTAAATAATTTGCAGCCTGAAGACATAACAGGAGCAAGAGGAGGAGCTGTTAAAAAAGGAAAGCATTGTACCCAGTTGCTGAAGATTACAGATCATGTTCCACATGTTACTAGCATGCTTTTCTTATGTTTGGAATTTCCCCTTAGATCCATTTTAAAATCTTTTTCTCCCTTCAAAATCAATGGCAAAAGTTAATTTTGATCCTAATACTTACAGTTTCTCAGATTTTATTATTAAGATGTCTATATGGCCCTTTTCCTAAAAGGATTTGTTCTCAGCTTTTGAACATCTCCAGTCATCTTAAGGTAAGTATCTGTATCCTAAATGTACATCTACACATTGACCAGACCATTTTGATGCCCTAAAACAGAAAAGGCAGCATAGAAATGAGTCTCCTGCACCTAAGAAAGCACAGCTGCACACAGTTTAGGCCACTAAAGGGCTTCTGTTTTCAACTTCTATTTTTTAACTCTTTAAACTCTTTTTTAAAGTGTATGAGTAACTCTAATACTATATAAAAAAAGAAAGGAAAATATAATTAGTGAAAAAAAGAGATGTATTTAGAAAGGGTTATCTGCATTTTGGTAAGAATTCTTATTTCTTTAGCTAGCCAGCAATTTGAAATACAAGAAAAGGTTCTCTCTACCATGAGTACAACAGTGGAACAAAACTGCCCAACTTGTGCCCAAAGTTACTTTCACCTTTTTCCATTCCAGAAGTAGCTCAGAGGTAAGCTTTGTCCCTTAGAATGTCATGCAGCTCATCTATGGCCTTAAAAATTAAGTTCAACAATTTGAATTTAAAGTGTTAACAATTTGTTTGTTAACTACATTCTTTTGCAAATTAAATTAACTACCTTATAAAAAAGATTTTACTGGTGATTCTTATTCAGAGCTTGCCTCACTGGTATTCTCCTCCAGTCACTGCAACAAAATGATACATCTGTTTTAATTTTCATATGACTACAATTATTTTAATTGTGGGTTGTTTTTTTTTCCTACTGACACTGTGTGGCAAAAGAAAATATTTGGCTCTAAGCTGTATTTGGATCACATGGCTTGCTTCACAGTAGACCTCACAGATCCTCGGCTATTCAGGGCTCCATCATCCCTTCAGGCATCCTGCATAAAAAGGCACCAATCATTTTCCATACCAGAACAACCCACCACTCCAGCAGCCTGAAAGAAATTCTTGGTGGAGAACAGTATATCAATTTTATATGGTTTTAGACAATAAAATACTTCCTTGGTGAAGTGTGTGCTTAGCTAACTTATGGTAACTTTTTTATTCTTTCTATGTGCTCCTTCAAGATGGGTCTTGGAGAGCTTTTAAAAAATTTTACTCACATATTGTATGCTGGGAAGAAATTTTCAGAGCTTCTGAAACTTATAATTTAGGTGAATTTCACAGCCTAAGGGCTCATTACAGCAAAGCCAGCTAGTAAAAGTGACTAGTTCTGAATTGTTCATAAGATGGATGAAGACATGGGTTTATTGGAAACTGAGAACCTTGTGACATATGAGCTACAGGTTAACAGTAACCATAAAATCTGGGTCTGAATTTAAGTTTCACTTATAATTTTAGAGGTGTGAGTACACACCTCTAATTTAGCTTATTACTGAAAGCAGAGAAGGGTTGCAATTTTGCACAGTAAATGCCAAAGTTGATTAATCTTCAGATTTAGGCTCTGCTTATGGAGGTAAGCAGGTCTGAATCTACATCACCCTGGGTCCTGAGCTGAGCAAACGCAGTGCAATGTGTCCCTGAGCCAGCACATGGCATCCAGGTTGCACTGTATAACTGATGAGAGAGGCCTCTAGGAAACAGTCAGCCTTAGCACTCACTCATACATTTTACATAAATTGACTTTGAACCAAGTCCTTTCCTTGTGGTTATAATTTTCATCTTTCTGTATGTCAGTGGCTACTCAATAAACCACTCCCATGGGGAGTGCTCGGGCACATCAGAGTCTTCAGGCAACAGAAGTTTTATTCCTCAGGTTTTTGTTCTTTTTCCATTTGCATAAAAATATTGATAATAACTCCCTGCAAATCAAAGTGAACTCCCTCAATTTTATATTTTAGCACTGCCAATTAATACCCATCATTAGGTGAGGCCTAAGGGTCTCATCCAGGATCCATTTGCAATGTGCTATTAAAGCTGATTACATAACATTTCCCAGAACTATGAAGAGAATGAATTATACACAGAAGCATTGTACTGGGAATGGAGTGAGTTTTCTTCATAATAGCTAGCATGGTGCTTTGGTTTGGGTTTGCAGCCAAAACAGTGTTAATAATGCAGGGAGGTTTTGGTTACTGCTGAGCAGTCCTTACACAGCACCAGGGTGACGAGGCTTGGAGTGCACAAAGGTGGGCAGGGAACACAGCTCTACAATGACCCCAACTGACCAGAGGGATGTTTCACACCATAAAACATACCTCATAATAAAAGCTACAGGAAAGAAGAAAGGGGGAGGATAAGGAATTTTGGTGTTTGTCTTCACAATTAAAAACTACACGACAGAGACCTGCTTTCCTGGAAATGACTACGAACGTACCTGCCAATGGGAAGTAGTGAATGCATTCCTTATTTTACTTTGCTCGTGCACACAGTTATCTTTCCCTATTAAACTGGGGTTTTTTCAGCCTGCAAATTTTCACACTTTTACCCTTCCAATTCATCCCTGAGGGGGTGTGAGTGAGCAGCTGGGTGAGACCTTACTCCTCACCAGGGGTAACCCACGAGGGTCTAATCTGTTGTCGTTGAAATCTATTAGGTGACATAATGACTTGTGAATCTAATTCTTTTCATGTATCCCCAACACATTTTACCATTCCCCCGTATATGAAATCTGTAATTCTGAAATGTTTCCTTTTTACTTAAAACAAACATTCATTTCATCAAGTCACTATATAACCTTTAAAATACATAAAATATGCACTTTTCTATAAAAAGGTAAAAAAATTGAGCATTACTTTATGAGCTAATTAAACATCATCACTTATAGTTTTACAGTATTAATAATATGTGTTTCGTTAAGTCCTAAATTTAATAAAGGGAAATTAAAACCATGTGTTTCGTCACTTGCCCATAGGAAGCAGCAAATTAGAGCAACAGACAGAAGGAAGTTGTTGAAAAATGTAGACTCCTGATTAAATTCTTAAAAAGTAAAGAAGACAGTCTAAAATTATCAAATGGAAGTTTACAGGGAAGCTCCTTTCTGTAAGAGTTTATAATAGATTTAAATGATAAATTTCTGGCTTGCACAACGCTAAAAAAGCAAGACACTATAACACCAAAATCATGGATTTTAATTCAAGCCCTAAAGTGAACATGATGCAAGTTTATCTATTGTTTTTCCCCTTACTGTTTCCTACAGCCTTCTGAGACAATAGGCCATTGAAATGGAGACCTAAATTTTCTCTTTGGTAAATTTAACCTCCACGGGTTTTGTTAAGGTTTCACTCCCTTCTGCTTTTTTTCCTACTGGCTTTGTATAACTGTCATTTCTGCATCCTGTATAGCCTGAAGATGAATATGAAAAGAGGCATTGACTAGACAGAAGAAAAGAAATTTAATTAGGTAATTATATACTCAGCCTGGCTCTTCTATTATACTCCCTCTCCCTCGTTTTTATTTTGGCCATGACCATTACCCTGCTTGCAGGTTTTATAGACCACAGACCAAACTAACTCCTCCCTTAGAGAGACAGTCTGTTTTCTCTCACTTGGGAAATAAATCCTTCCCCACATTATTTATTTCCTATATTACTGCTCTTCATCTTCTTTAAAAGAGAGAAAAAAGAAGATTAATTAAGCCCAGTTGTGCCAATACAATTTGTGTTTCATTTGATATAGACACACCAGAGGAAGCTGTTTGCACATACATGAAAAATGAAATAACTACACAGGAATAAAAGATTGCAGCATGCTGAACAGAAGTTACAGCTGCCTCAAGAAGAAGCAACAGTATTTTTAGGATATCAGTTAAATTAAATACTGACGCAAAGTCATTGATGGTAGGGAAATTATCATCTATTGACACTTTAGCCATGTCAGGATTTAACTTAGCCTTCAATTTAGTGCCTTCAACAGAGTTTTGTAATTCTCAATAATAAAATATATGCCAATACATCTGATATAAGTATAGTGGTATAACTCCCATCTCAATGTTTATTTTGGTTTCTAAAACACTTTTTCCTTGTATCTGCTTTGAATTTACCCTCTATTACTTTAAAACTATTACCCCTTGTCTTATAGCAATAGGCCTTATTAAAAAGTTTGTCCCCATCTTTCTTATATCTCTTTAAAAGAAAGACCCCCCCCAGACCCTTCTCCAGGATGAACAACCCTAAATCTCAGCCCTTCCTCATAGGAGAAGTGCTCCATCCTTCCGATCATCTTTGTGGCTGTCTTCTGGTCATGCTAAAACAGATACATATCTTTCCCATGCTGAGGACCCCAGAGGTGGATGCAGTATTCCAGATGGGATCTAAGAAGTGCACAGTGGAGGGGCAGAATCATTCCACTTGAACTGCTGGTCACACTCCTTTTGCTGCAGCCCAGGATACAGTTGGCTTTTCAGGATATGGGTGCACATTTTTGGCTTAGACACAGATTGTCATATACAAAAATTAGACTAAAATTATCCTTTGAACTCCCTCTCCTTGCCCACATATAAGGATCCCAGATTTCAAAAATGGCCTTGTGTTTCTTCCTCAGTAGTCAGGTTTCTGGAGCATGGTTTTCAGTTCCCCTTCCAGAACATCTCAGTTTAAACATGACAGTCAGTCACAGTGTGCCTTGAAAGTTGCGAACTACCACCAACTGCAAATGGTTGAAACCAGTTTTGCATGGATAGCCAAGAGACAATCTGTTGGATTATGGTAATCTTGTCTGTCAAAACAGTGCACTGTCAACTCCTGAGTGTACAAAGTCATGTTACACCTCTTTTCTTCTCACAACTGTTTGCTCCAAGTGGCATGGAGAGATAACTATGAATCTGAGAAAGCTAGACATGCCTACTAGTAGCAGGGACAAAAATCAGAGCAGAAGATTAACAAGGAAGAAGCCAGAGAATTAATAGAGAGCCTCTACACGATAACCATACATTCCATTCACAAAATAAATACATAAAGTGCTTGGCAATGATCTTACCTCTGTATTGCAATTGTTTCATGTCTTTTTCACTAGAAAGTGAAATATTTGATATGTGAAAGATAAGAAAGGTGGGAAAGTGGGTAAACAGGGATAAGTCAGTGAATACAAACATCAACATTTGGAAGCTGTCACTAACATGCAAACAAGAAAAGCTGCCAGCAGCAGTGAGAGCCTGGATGTCAGAAATGTTTGTTTTTCACTCTTGTAAAGGGCTCTTTCTGTGAAATTTAATTACACAATTAAAGTCATAAGTGTTTTCTGCACATGTAAGATCCACAATCTGCTGAGCAGAGCAGCTCTGTTTTGCAGCTTTATACACAACAATCTCTGGTGTAGAAATTGTCTCAAGCTAAGCCCAATGAAATGCTTATATCTGACTAGGGCCTCTAATGGCTAGTAAACAAAGACCCTCCTTTTACAAATACCACAGTATAAATGGTGCACACTGGGAAACATGCACATTCCCTGATACATCTGCACATGGCCGTGTGAATGGACAGCAAATGTATTAAATTTGCATAACAACATCACATTAATACCTCTGCTAAGACAAGATTCACCTGGGAGAAAATCAAGCTGTGGCACTTGCGTATGAGATGAGGTTAATTCTCCAAATGCCGTCAGAAAGAAAAAGGATTTAATTTATAAACCTCTATTTAACTCTATCTCATTCTAGTACCAGGAGTTTTCCTACATAGATGCAGCAAGTGTGATGCTGTGTAGATGAGAATAGGAGCAATAATGACAAGAGTAAAGATCCGCAATTCAATATAAAGATCGGAAAATATTGCTGCCTATCTTATTACAGCATCATAGCTTACACACAAGCACAAACGTCAGCTGCGCTTAAAAAAAGTAATGAAGACAGGGATCACCATAGGAAAATGGCTCAAAAGGCTGCACATGCAGGGAGTGTGGGAACCAAAAGTGAGAATACAAAGAAGTAATTTGCAAAAGCGGCAGTGTTCACATTTAAATTTAGAATCACATATGTCCCTTCAACTTGGACTTACATTCAAGTCCACTTAAACCAACCCAGGATAACCTTCTGTTTTCTGCTCTCTAGTAAGAATTATTTATTTTAAAATCTCAAGATAAAGCTTCCAACAGCACAGATCTTATACCATGACAAGCATATATTTTCTGAATGTTTAATTTAACTTTCCAACATTTGGCAAACATCATTGTGGACCAGGAGATCATTTGACTACATCTATTTCATTTTGATTAAAGAGATAGCAGTATAGATACTTTTTTAAAGGAAGCAATTTCTACAGCTGTGCACAGACTCACACAGTGCAAAACCATGATTTTCCAGCTGACATAAAAGACTTAAGTTTTAAAACCAGTACAGAAACCTTTATCTGAACAAAAGTTTACTTTTTTGACATAGCACTCAACTAGTGCCCGTAAATTGCAGTGATGAATACTAGTCAGCTGTAAGTGTCCTACTCTGGGGAATGGTGTTTCATAAAGCTGTCCTCCTTATGAGACAGTTTCACTGGTACCTTTGACACTGCTTTTGAGAAAATGTGTCAAGAGTTTAAAAATTGGCAAAACACGAAACAAAAGCAACTTAAAAAAAAGGCATAAAGTCAG
This sequence comes from Falcunculus frontatus, assembly GCA_013398115.1. Classification (NCBI taxonomy): domain Eukaryota; kingdom Metazoa; phylum Chordata; class Aves; order Passeriformes; genus Falcunculus; species Falcunculus frontatus. The sequence goes on along the minus strand of VZRV01003964.1, from coordinate 2,654,757 downwards.
TTTCCCAAACTCATTCTTTCTAGTCTTCCAGATTTATTAAATTTGCTATATCTTTAATTCCTAAAGTTCTAGTATTTTTAACTGAATTGTGGTATACTTTTTGGGAATTTTTTTTTTTTTAATACAGGCATTTGAAAAACAACAACTAAACTTGTTCTTTTTATGAAAAAAGGCTGTGTAAACATTTTCCCTATAATGTGGAAACCTCTCTTCCACTCTTGCGAAGTATGTGACTGGCTTCTGCTTTCACCTCCAGTAAGCTGATCTCCCTTTCCCAGTTTGAGAAACTTTATTAAAGCATTGTCTTTATGTTATGTTTATTCTTTGGAGTGTAAAACTTTGAATTTGGTTTGATTAAGAAGACTGGTGTGGATTTTTTTCAATGTTTGAGCATTGTCATTAGGATCATTTATATCCTTCAGAGAGAATTAAAAGAAAAGGATAGCATTGCTACTTCCTCAGTTCCCCTTTCATCTAACAGGATAGTCCACCAAACAATAAACAAATCATGTATATCTTTATTTATTCATTATACACTGTATTTAATATGCCTATAAACTTACTAGCTTATTCATCTTCTGTTCGCTTGTAAACTGAACCACACAGCATATACAACAATGATTTAATAGAGCATTCAGAATATATTTCAAAGAGATCTTTCTGTGCATCAGGAAGAGTCAAGGCTTCTGCTTCAAAATATATGCATATATATTTCTTCTGTGTGAATCTTGGACAAAATCATCACTGCTGATACTCTTTTTCTCTTGTAAGGAAATAAGTAACAGTGCCCGGAGCGCTGTCATTTATTGAATACCTTCCTGAAAGGAAAGGGATTGACTGACTATGACTGCTACAAAATTCCATCACTGTAAATACCAGAATAGATTTTATTTCAAATAATAAATTTACATAAAGGAATTAATACTGTCCGACAGTCATTTCCCTCCGAGACATGTTAGCTCAAGGCTATTGACTGGGCTGATTACTGCTAAATATATAAGACACACTGAACACTCTTTAAGAATAAAAATTGAGAACAGTTTTGATGCTATGTTCTCTGTATCTGCCAATATATCTTAGCATATTAAAAGTGCTAAAGTAATGCCAGATTTTAAAACTTTCCTTGTAAGAGGCAGAACTTGCAAATTTGAAGCAACTTCTCTACCCTTACATTCCTACCTTAGGGTCTTCCCATTGCAATAGTCAGCTCCACACAATTGAACAAGCAAATTCATAGTGGTAAGCTTGGGTTTTTCTTGGTCAAGATACAAGACATGAGCTTGGCCGGGACCTTAGATAGTATATAAATAAAGATGTCTTCTCTTGACAAAAAGCAGTGTGGCCAGCAGTACCAGGGCAGAGATCATCCCCCTCTACTCAGCACAGATACGGTCTGCACCTCAAATCCTGTGTTCAGTTTTGGGCCCCTCACTATAAGAAGGACATGGAGGTATTGGAGTGTGTCCAGAGAAGGGCAACAAAGCTGGTGAAGGATCTGGAGCACAGGTCTTATGAGGAGCAGCTGAGGTAGCTGGGCATATTTAGCCTGAAGAAAATGAGATTCAGGGGTGACCTTATTGCCCTCTACAACTCCCTGAAAGGAGGGTGTAACCAAGTGGGGGTCAACCCCTTCTCCCGAGTAAAAAGTGACAGGTCAAGAGGAAATCAACTCGAGTTGTCACAGCACAGGTTTAAATTGGATATTAGGAAAAATTTCTTCATAGAGTTGTCAAGCATTGGAACAGACTGCCCTAGAAAGGGGATGGATCACCAACTCCTTTCTTGTGTGTCATACAGTGATTTATTAAGCAAGATACTGTGCTGGTCACACTTTTATTGCAGTGATTCTACATGCTGCACATCCACATTTTAGGAATAAAAGGCAGAATACAACAGTACTTTAAAAAAAATGTTCATATGATCACATAGAAATTTTATAGGGGGAGGAAATGTGTGGGGCAGGAAATCATCTGGAATTCATGCTTCCATAAGACAAGGAAGAGACCTTCCCAAAATAAACAGTAGTAAATTATTCTAAGTTGAGTGCAGCTTGCACATAATTAAGACCTTGCATTCTAACTTCAACAGCCCCGGAAGAAAACAATCGTCGATCGCCTCAAAGCCTGAATTCAGTAGCAGGAAAATCTAAATATGCAAAGCTCAAGAGTGCTTTGTTCAGTGCTGTTGCTGCAGGGCTCTTGTCTATAATCTAGCAATTACAATATTTGCCTAGTAATATGAACAATTCCCTATACAGCACTCTGCAGCTCAGCCTGATGCAAACAAGCTCAAGTCTCTATGCCAGATTTTGTCTTCAGATACACATGCAATAATCCTTCTGATACACGTAAGACAAATTCCTTCCAAAGGAAAAAGTGAGAATTTTTCCACAGGCTTGGATCCTAGTCTCTTGTCAGCATTAACAAGGGTAAGGTAGAGAAAGAAAGAGAGAAAGCATGTCACTAACCCTCTATAAATAAAGTGATAAAATAAAATAATAAAATAAAATATATTTGAGAAAGCTAATACTGTGAGGATGAAAGTTACAGTGCTTAACTTAAAATGTGTTAAAACAGCTATTTCACATCTTGAAGTTTTATAAGAGAATCACATTCAGCAAGATTTGTAGCTCTCCTTGGAAGCCTGTGAATCTGTAAACCAAGGTATAATTTGATCAATGGCCTAAAAATGTAGGGGTTTTTTTACACTCAAACTGCAGCTGTATAACACCAACAATCTTCATTTCATTTGTGTTTTATAGAGTGCTGTTTCTGTGAGAAAACATGAGAGAACATAAATTTCAAAAAAAAAAGTGAGCAGAGCTAGAAATAATTCATCATTATTTTAAGATACCAAAGGCAATACGTCTATAAAATGCTATAAAATGTACTTTTTATTAAAAAAAAAAAAAAAGAAGAAGAATAAAACAAGGTTAACTTTTAAGACAGAATAATCAGCATCTATGAACAGTGATTCACCAAAGCAGTTTTTTATACAGGAGTCTTAAGAGTAATTGAAATTAAAAATTAAAAGCATGACTTCACATGAAGTTTTATACCATATTTTCTAAACAAACATGAAAATTTTGGCAAAAAAATTTCTAGAGATATATTACCGAAGGTAATTAGATATTTGCCTGTGGTTTAATTACTCAAAAGCATACTACATTTTCAAATAGCAACTAAGAGAAATCTTTATTAAAAATATGTCTTAATTGTAAACGGTTACAGAATACATTCAGAATTCATCTCTGACACATCTTTACAGCAGATACACTTGTACACTCAGTGCTGAGCAAAACACATTCCTGAGGCATCTTTAGTTCACTGATATTTTAAAACCAATTTAAATGTCCTTTTTAGTCCAGACTCTCTATTGAATTTCAGAAATACACTCCCAAGTATCCCTATTCTTTTGGGGTTTTTTTTCTGTATGTGAAGAGTACAAGAAGATTCACTTTTGTCTCTTGGTTAGAAAATTCATAAAATTTTCTTTGAAAAATCTGTTTATAATTTAAGTGAAAAATACTAATCATTCTTACGTACAAGACAGTACTGTACTGTGTAGGAAAGAAGGAAAAAAAAAATCAAACCAAACGTAGAACACCATTTAAAAGACCAAATGCAAAGTAATGCTTGTCAAGGGTCACAACACAAGTGCAAAATATGATGTGACCAGACTGACACACACGTATTTTCTCATCTGCAATGCACTTTCTATACAGCTCATATTTTTGCAAACAAAATTCAATAAATAAAAGCAGCCACACTTTTAATCTTTCCCTCCAACACAGAAATTCAGCTTCATGCTGAGAAGTGGGCATGTGTAACCAAAAGTTTTTGAAAGGTTGGACAAATGAACTTCTCAGCAATGAACAGATGTTTCTGCTCATGCAGAAAATGAATTTACCACTAGCTACTAATCTTTGTCTCCTCCAGCTGCTCCATTGTATTCAGTAGTAAAGCTTGACCTGATAATATCTTTTGCTCTTCCCTTGTAATATCCTTCAAGAACAGCAAGAAAACAAAGAACAAGAACATTCCACTCAAAAAAATAATTAAAAGATCAAAAGGATTTTTATTGCCTTTTGAGATGTCCTTCAGTAATTCTTGGCAAGACATTCTTTTCTTGGTAGAACACTTTAGGATAAAATTGACTAAACTCTTGCTTAACTCCTTGCATGTACTGTTTTTAAAACAGTTTGTTTCTCTAGAGGAAATGAAACTACTATCTTAAGGCTAGAGTTCCCATAAGAATATGAAATAGTCGACAAAAATCTTTCAAAAATAGCCTTTACAGAGCACCAGAGAGTTCAGGACAAACAGTATTCATCTCTCATTCAAGTGTCTACAGAAAGTCTTGTCTGTGGACATCTATAAACCATGCAAAAATTCTGGTCTCCTGCTAGGGTACATGCACACAGAAGACTGTCAGCTGTCAGCAGCACAATTCCACAGTTATTCTGTGCTGTACACTTGCAGCAGGTGTGCAAGGAAATAACCTTGAGAAAGTAATGAAAAAAAACCTGAAAAACAGTGATGGATGTTACAAAGGATTACTAGATGGCAGTTCAATGCCTAAAAGTGAGGGAAGATTCTGCCATTATAGTTAATTCTGAAAGAAAATTTTTGCTTCCCAGAAATATTCTCTTTTTCCTCATTTCTCCAGTCAGCCTAAAAACAAAACCTGAGATGTTTCCTCTGTTATGTTTCAATTCTCTCTCAGAAGAGGTAGCACTTTATAATAAACATACAAGCAAAATCTCTATGCATTATTAAGATAATAAGTAAATTTATTCAACTACTAAAATAAATTTAAAAGTTATTCTCATAATAAAAAAATTCATAACAAAGTGTCAAACTCCGAAAATATATGAAGACTTGCCTATTAGTTTTTAAGATCAGTCTGGTATAGCTATATATTCAAGTTAGGACATTCATCCTTCTTTCTTTGCGTGCTATGATCCTTCAAACATGTTAAACATAGAAACAGTCCTCTAAAGAATGTATTTTATTGGAAGAGAAAAGGGAAATGAAAATCTACATCTTCCACTTCATCAACAAAAACCCAAAACAAAACCATAAAGAAACCCCAAACTAAATAACAAACAAACAAAAGGAGTTTCATATACTTTCAACCAATTTCAAAAACATCTTAATATACCCATAGCTGAATTGTTTCATCTGGAAACATCTGAATTGTTTCACCTATCTTGAATAAACTTTTATTGGAATTATTGAAAAAAAAAGTCCTAAGATGTTACAAATTAAAAGGTTATTGCCATCAATAAATTATTCAGACACATTTTTAAATTCATACTGTTTCCAAAGCATTTACTTTTGGATACATGTGTTAGTATACATTTTCTCAGTTTGCGGTAGAAAAGCGGAGCCTGTGTGGGTACCATGTGCCACTTTTTTCAGTTTATAAAACAAAAACTCTGCTAGTCAGAGTAGTTGCAGGAATTTAAGCTCAAGTATCAATCTACTCTCCAATACAGTTACATTGTTAGGAATGCACAAGAAGATAATCTTAAGGTACCAGGCACAGTTGGGGATTTTAGTTCTCTTTGCTCTACAAATATTTGAAAATCACATTCTGCAATAACTATCATAAACTCAACAACAAATTATACCTTTTTTTCCTCTGAGAATCACATTCATAAGGAAAGTTCAAAATTTTGTGGTCAAGACCAAGCAATAATTCTTATAAACATCACCAATTTAATGTTTCCCCTGGAAAACCATCAAATAGCCTTTTTTCTTTCAGAAAAATGCAACCTCTGCACGAAATATGTGAAGGTGAATTGGCTTATGAACTAAATCAGTCCAGACTGCAGATTTCATAAATATCCTATACAATTCTCCTCAAGCTGTCTGATTTTTACACTGACAGACCTATTGTATCCTGTATAATGATCAGTAAACATCTGTAGTTGCTCTGGCTTTATATGAGGGGCTCCTCAAATGCAGTGAAAAGAACAGGTGTGTTGAACCAAAATAAAGATGTCTGTGCCATAACAGGCATACATTACTGAGTAAATATAATTTCATGCTTGCAATTTCTGTTGGGAGTTTCTGTTGATTGGCTGGTTGGTTGGTTTGTTGTGGGTTTTTTGTGGACTTTTTTTCTTTTTTTTCTTTTTTTTCTTTAAGGAAAATAAGACAACATATCACCACACAAATGGTAAAAGAATAAAACTGGTGATGATGTATGTTTGTTGTGTAGCTGTTTCTCGCTTCTTATCCCCAATTCCCACCACTAATTATCTGAAAGACCATGGGACTACTTTATGAAAAGTAGGGTGTTGGAGAGCTGTTGGCATGCCTTTAAACATGGTATTAATTAATGTATGGGGTGTATTTTATTCTCTCAGATGAACCAAAAAAAGTTATTTAGAATTCCAGATATTTTTGCTAGCATCAGGCTAAATTGCAGAGCTACTTTCATACCATCTTTTGTGCCATGTACTCTGTGGTAATGGTAACTTTGGGTCACATTAGGCAGACTACACTCTGTATCTTCTAAGCTAAAAAACAATGAATAGAAAGAAAGTCTCATAGATGGCTATATTACAAATTTTTCAACAGCGTAATTCCCACAAATTTTTGTGGATGGATCTGTCTTGTAAGAGTTCATATTAAAAAAAAAATCTAACAGGAATGCCACTGCAGCAAAGAAGAATTTGCTTTTCTGTCGGCGACATCCTTCTATATCACAGTTGTATCGAAAGATTGTCAACACTGGCAAGGCCATTTTCTAGTAAAATTGACTTTCCCTGTTCCCAGGCTTTTGCTACCTAGATTTCCTGATGCCAGAACTGACAGATTTCAGCAGAAAGAGTAATTCACACATATCTTCAGCATGAGGGTTCAGGGTAAACTCTACACATCATGGTAGCAATAATAACTGAAGCATGACCCATAGGAGAGGTATGCATGTCATACTGGAACTGTGGTGCAGGTGACACAGTTTCCTTGGAATCTGACATAGCACATGGAGAAGATTTGTGTTTTTATGGTGTCCTGGTTCCAGTAAGTGTTGCTGCCCTGGGGAGAAGGTCTGCCTTGAAGGCTCTAGCGACCCTTCTGAATCCGGCACGTAGTACATGTGTCGAGTCCTCAGCGTAGCCGGTGTTAGGGCAGTCACTGGTCCAGAGGGTGACACGCACCCCTCGAGGTGCCCAGCACTGTAGATTCCCCAAGCTATCCCCGAGAATAAAGAAGCCGGGAGAGGGCTTTCTCATGTGGCAATTCCCGAACAGGGTTTATTTAATCCAAAGGGACAGGCACAAGAAAAAAGCCGAGGGACAGGGTTGCAAGTGGGTTTTAAGGTAGAGCAGTAAGGGGCGGAGTGAAGGGAAAGGACCAATAGGGAACAGCAGAGGGGGAGGATCCCAAACACCACAAGCCAATCCGAAACATGCAGGGGAGGAGTTACACTTGAACAACCAATAGTCAACCAAGCAGAACTTTCCAGATCATAATTGAATATACAATTAAGTACATGAATAAACATGAAATATGGAACCAATCAATAACCAAAGTGAACAGAACATTCAAGAACGGGGGAGTGGGTCTATACCGAGGCCTCACTCACAGACGGCCCCTCAGACTCAGAGTCCTCAGCCCATTGGATGGCTGCCAGGTGATGGGCAGCGGGCTGTCCTGCAGTGGGCCAAGGGACCACAACAAGTAAGGACAGGGTTAATTTTTGCGGTAGCCAGGTGGGGGCACAGCTAGGACCTGGAGGTTATCCTGTACCACCTCACACCATTGCCGAGAGCAGAAGGAAGGGATAATTTCTGCCGAGAAGGGGTTCCTTCCAGTCGAGTAAGTGTGGCAGAGGGAGAGGTCAGGTAATGCCAGTTCTGAGCAGTCACGTGTGAATCCTTTGCCTCTCTTGTACACTTTGTTATTGATATTGTAGCTGTTACTGTTCATTTTCTTATCTCATTGCTGTTTCCGGTAAACTCTTCTTATCTCAATTTGTGATCTTTACCTTTTGCGTCTCCAATTCTCCTCTCCAGCCCACCGCAGGGAATGGGGAGAGAGAGCAAGGGAGCAGCACATGGTTTCAGTGGCAACGCTAATTTGGGGAATAACATTCCTAAACATACAGACACCTAAAAAAGAAAATAAAATTGGGAGTAAAGTAGCATTACTTAGTACAAGCCATCCTTCCAAGCAAACTGCTCTCACTTTTTCCTAAGTATCCTAAAAAATGGCCTGCTAGAGGATTGATGCTAGCAATCAGTTTAGCCTGCATGTGCCTGGACAGCTGTTCTAACATGTTTTTAATCTATTTACACATAGTAAAATTCTCTAAGCTATGATAATCAAAATTAGTCTCATTTACAAAGAATTTCCAGAGTGTGAACAGGATGAATGCACATGTGTATGTAATTCCCTTGTTGCTGCTGTTTTAATCTGCATTTTGCTATTTATGGGGGTGCAGGAAGAAGTGCATTTAATTCCTGAGACTCAGAAACTGACAATCTCTGTTTGGCTTCCTGAAGGAAGAAATACTGTCAGAACACAAAACCAGTAAGCATTACTACTTGAAGAAAAAAAAAAATCCATCTGTCTTATTAAGTACTGTCCATTTTAATTGATCTTATATAAAATAAAAATCCATTCCAGGAATACAACTTGATTGTTCTAAGGATCTATGCTGTATATTTGTACAAGGAAAAAACCCATCAGGTTAAAAATGCGGCACCTTTTCTTTGAGTAGATGTTTCTGCTAATGGATTGCTGATTTTCATAGTGAAAAAGCCACTCTGGACATTCATGTAATAGAACAAATTAATAGAAAGGTTTAGGTAGGAAGGCACATTTACAGATCATCTAGTTCCAACCTTCATGCCATAGGCAGGGACACCATTCAGATATTATTTTTCTCTAAGCCCCATCTAGCCTGCTGTTAAAAACTTCCAGGAATGGGGCATCTACAGTTCCTCTGGGCAACCTGTACCAGTGTCTCACTATCTTAATCATAAAAAATTTCTTCCTGATGTCCACAGGCCCTGGAAATAAATAAATAAATAAATACATGCATACATACATACATACATACATACATGCATACATACATACATACGTACATAAACATACATAAACAAATAAACAAATAATTAAAAAAAGGTCTCTCTCCATCTTTCTTTTTAATCTCCTTTAAATACTGAAAAGCCATAATGATATGTTCCTACAGCATTCTCTTCTCCAGGCTGAATGATTCTAGCTCTCTCAGCTGTTCTTCTCAAGCACTGTGTTTAACTGCTCCATGCCTTTCTCACACTGGAGAACGCTGAGCTGGATGCAGCATTCCAGGTGGGGTCTCACCAGAGCAGAGGGGCAGAATCACCTCCCTTGACCTACTGGCTGTGCTGCTTTTCTACGATAGGACTGAAAGCACACATTGCTGGCTCAGGTCCAGCACCAGTATCTCCAAGTCCACCCATGCAGGGCTACTCTCAATGCATTAATTCCTCAGGCTTTACTGATGCTGGGGATTTTCTCATCCCAGCTGCAGAACTTTATATTCAGTTTTGTTGAAATTCATGAGACTATGAGATTAATATGGGCCCACACCTTAAACTTGTCAAGGTTCCTCTGGATGGCATCCCTTCCTTCCAGTGAATCAACTGCACCACTCGCTTGATGTCATCTGCAACCTTGCTAAGGGGGCACTCAAACCTGTCATCCATATCTGTGAGGAAGATATTAAGTAGTGTTGGTCCCTGTACGGATCTCTGAGGGACACCACTTTCAAACAGTTTCCACTTGGACATTGAGCCATTGACTATAACTCCGTTGATATGACCATCCAGCCAATTCCTTATCCGTCTAATAGCCCATCTGTCAAACCCCTCTCTCTCCCACTTAGCAGCCAAAATGCTGTATGGGACTGTATAAAAGGCTTTACATAAGTTTAGGTAGATTACACGGTAGTTCTTACTGTGTCTACTGCAGTCAGTCCACTGAAGATGCTACTTTATTTTATCTAGCAATAAAATAAAAATTGGGATGCTATTCCAGTTCCTACCACACTTAATATCACTGGGGTTCTATTAAAGGCGCAGTAAGGTTGAAGACAGGGAGAAAACAAGGATCAGCTGAAAGTGCTTCACCTATCTGCAACATACTTCTGAAACCAAAAAGAAGTTTGCAAGAGTATGAACATACAAGACTGGGAAAGACATTTATTTTGACTACATATCAGACTCATCTTTTAGAATTATTTTAGAAGTATCCTGACACCAGATTTAGGATAATTCTGAATATGACTGCAAATTGCTGGGAAATGACAGCACACATGCCTAACAGCAATTGCTACAACTTTGTATCCATCTCACCTGCTGACCCCCATGTCTTGGATTTCTCACTAGTCTCCTTGCTGGGCTTAGCTACAAATGTTTTGAGTCCCTTTTTCTATTAATTCAATCTTTTTTCTTGCTGCTGCTCTTGAGCTGCTTATCATGGAGCAAAATGATTATGATACCTGCAATGTGTTAGTCGCTCACAGCAATGTGCAACTCATTTCACACTTTTTGCATAATGCAATCTCTCTGCTTAATATGCCTTAAATCTGATTTTTAATTAGAAAATCAAAATCTTCAATTTAAAGTTTTTGGATGGCTTCATATCTATGGAAAAAAAAAAATGTGATTTGCATGATATTCATCTCATCCAGAAATCAGAGAAGAAACTCATTGCAGATGCAAACAAATGAGCTTTGGCATAATAAATGAAATCACTGCATTAATGAAGTGCTGTGGCTGAGATTCTTCATGCCTACAAATCTTGGCAATCTAAGACTTCTGTTTTCTTTCAAGGAGAGAATTCTGTGTACTTGTATTGCTTCAGAAGACCATATCACATTAAAGCTTTTCATACAAAACACTTCTATACATGTGCAGATATATTTTTGTTTAACGCTAGATTCATTAGTAGCATAGATTTGATCATCATGAGAGTTTATTTTTCAATACAATATATTGTCAAGTAATTGAATTTGAAAAAATACTTCTGGATGCGAACCACCCTGACTTGCACACTCTAGTTTTATCATGGTTGCCATTCTAAGCAGTGTTAAACCTACTCTCAATGTGTGTTGAAAGATATTATCTTCTCCTAAATAGCATTGAAGGCTTTTATTAGTATTGGAGAAGTGAAGAAATACATTTGCCTGCTAGAATACATGTCAGTTTTGAAAAGCTGTCCAATATCTTCAGTGCTTCTCAGCATAAATTACAATGCTCCCAGCCTCAAAGTGAAAATTTTGCACAGTAACACAAGTGGATTAAGAAACTAACAGTAGAATAAGTGCAAATAGTGCTCCACAATTAAGCAAATCTCCTAGAAGCTCAGGAATGGGTTGATGTCCAGCCCTGAAATGGCATCTGCAAAGTATGTCCTGGTTTGGTGGTTTTGCATATCTGATTTCCCCGTGATTTAGTTTGCAGCAGATTAGACTGGAACCATACAGTCTCAACATGCTAATCTTGGCAAAGAAACAGATCAAAAAGTTCCCATCTTTCTTGATCTCATCCCTGTTTCTGTCCATATGTTGCTTTCTGTCCTTTTTTTTCAGAAGGTTATCTTTTAGCTTAGATCAGCCTAGTGATTCAGTTTTTACTGAAGACAGGAAAAAACTGCTAGCACAGCCAAGGAGATTGTGAAATCTTACAGAGGGGTGAGAAGAAGAAGGAGAAGCCATTTCATGAATTACTTCATAAACTACCTTTGCTGTTAAATCCAGCAAATCCTGAAGTACAGTCCAAGTAGAGACCACAAGAGAAGCAACACAGCAGCTAAGACAGACTTATGCAGGTCGTCAATCAACTGTATTCATAGTTCTGCTAAGGTATTTATTACATGGGGCTGCAAAAAAAAAAGGAAACACTACATTCTGGCATCCCAGGAGCTGAGTGAACAGATCAGGGACATCATAGCTTTAATTTACTTATGGCTGGAATCTTTTCAAGACTACAGCCAAACAAGCAAGTACAGGTAAAAAACCAGTAAGTCCTAGTATGACTGATGCCAAACGCAAGTTCTTATGGAACACAGCAGGAGCACCAGAGGTATTTAAACCTTTTGCAATTTCGATGATACTATTACTCTTCACAGCCTGATAGCATAAAGCTCTTCTCTTCCTACCATTTGAACAGCTTTTCATGGACTGCTGAGCCCAAAGTGTGTAAGAGTATAGCAAAAGGCTTTAAGAAAAAAAAATGGCTGTTATTTTCTAAGCCCAAAAAGAGTTTCTTTTTCTCCTTCCACCCAGTGCTGCTCACAGAGAATGGTACAGACCCTGCTGGGATGTTCTCGATTCCAAAATGATAAAGTGAAAAAGCTAATACCCTCAAACTGCTACCGCTTTTTATTTTGTATTTTTAGATAATGATAATTTTGCCTTGGTACACATTAAATCTTAATGGGAGGATAGAGTTGTCTACAAATTAATCAGCGATGACAGATGCCACAGTCTAATTATAGCACTGAAATGTGCAAAGAACTGTAATGAAAACTGATTACTATCCACATAATTTCTACAATTTTAATTATAATAAATACCTTAAATGACTAATTATATAAGTAAGTCACATTTGCCTACTCCATTCCTCATTATAAAATTTTTATGGCAATGGAGTTGCTATGCTATATATTTTTGTTCCATTAGTTTACTTATTCCATTGTGACCTATTTCAAATGTCTTTTTCTGAATCAGAAAATTTAATTTGCTTGTTATTTCTGTAGGATGACGCTTAAAGAAGTAACACACAATATTTAATTAGTATTTAAGCCACAAATAATACAGAAGAAGAAATGCGTCTTTGACACAAAATTGGCTGCATAAGAGGAAGTGGCTTCAAGTTGCAGATTTAAATAAGGAAGTAGGACAAATTTCTCCATTGACAGGGTGGTCAGGCACTGACATAGGCTGCCCAGAAAAGTGGTCATGGTCTCTGGAAATGTTCAGAAAATGTGAAGATGTGGCACTTGGGGGCACAGTGCAATCGTGAACACAGCAGTGTTAGGTTAACAGTTGGGCTTGATGATCTTAAAGGCCTTGTCCAACCATATTCTATGATTCTATCTTATCACTTTAAAGTTAGAAACGGTCAATAAACTACCTAAGACAAACACTCTGCAAAAAATTACCTTTTTAGAAGCCTAAGAATATCCAGCAAGTCCTGATGTACGTCCACCATGAAGGGCTGATTTCAGGCCAGGCGAGAGAAAATACAGGGAATTGCAGATCTCAGGAACTCTTCATGGAAAGTGGTAAGAAGCATCTTCTATGCTATCTTCAGTTAAAACACTTAAGGATGATGATACATGAAGGAAGTGGGGCTAAGAAGGCCTGGAAGAACTCTGAAAAGAGCAAAAAGTGTTGTACAGAACAGAAAAATGTTCTTCCAAAAGAATAGAATTTCCATCCAAAGGAAGGAATATTATCTCCTGTGAAGACAGAGTTGAAAGAACCATACTCACATGGGCAGTGAAGTTCTTACTTGAGTTCAGAACTCCCATTACCACCTTAAAGTAGGGCACTCAAGCAAACAAACCAATTTCTGGTGAAGAGAGTGGTATATAAAATATCTCTTGTGCATTTTAGTGTCTTATATAGTGTCCTAAGAGTCAGAGATTTTTGGTAATTGAGGAGAAAATGGCCGGATAGAATCCCAAGAGGGCACTGAGTCCCTTATTAGATACCAAATCAGTTTTAGCAATGCAAAATTTAAATATAAGCAGTACTCCTAATACACAAAGGGCAGTGCTTGCAAGCGATACCTAGACGAGCGCACACACACACACACACACGAACATATAGAGCTCATTTTTGTCAAATGAAACATTTTCCCTGCATGCTTTTGGGCATATCATGTAGGAATATCAAGCCCCTTCTGCAGCCCTCCTCTAAGTGCAGTTGCACCCTCCCTCTGCATATACACACCCTCACATGCAAGGAATTTGTGTGCACATGCTAATTCAAGCCTATATAAAAATAGCATTATAGTGATGCTGCCTCTAGCTTTCAGAGGCTGGCCCATAAATCTTTATTGCTTGATGAAACATGCACTTCACCAAGACAGGCTTTGCACATGGTTGAATATGTGTCTCCTTTGAAAATAACACTACATATCCTGCAGTGTTCAACTCACTTTTTAAAAACCCATTCACATTGAACTATATTCCACATATGCCAACACCTATTCTGAGACTGAAAGACAGAAGAGTGTGTTCTGATGAGACAGGGAGAAGGGTGGGGAGAGATGCAAAATATTTAAAGCAGAAGTTCTGAAAACAGAAAAGTCTAAATTGGCCCAGATGCTTAACTGCTTTGAGCATCCCTGGGCATACAGCTTGTGCCTAATGAAGCAGCATTAGTTTAGCCTTTGGATGTAAGCAACACATTCAGTTGCCCCTGACGCATCACTGAAAATAATTGGACCACGCTAAAGGATACCAGATGAATGCCAGAGATATATGTCATTCAACATATAAATGTCGTAATTACTTCAACCAGGAGAAGAGATGCCCAAAATAAAACCCTTATAAAGGCTGGCAACATAAAGTGCATTCTCATTTTGAATATAAATGAATTTTAAAATAAAACTGTTTATTTGCTTCTTAGATTTGCAGTGTTCCCTCTTTTTATCCATAATTTACTGTCATTCACAACTTAATTTACTTTGATTCTGGTAAATTAGTTTTATTCTCTAAGCCTTCTTAGCAAGTCAGTTAGACAGATGGAAAACTATCAGTATTAGAACTCATATTCTTCACTGCTCAGGGATTTTCATGTGTTTTCCAAACAAGAATGGATGGAATAATTGTCCTTCTTTTATAAGATGATGCTTGACCCAGAAAGGAGGAGTAGCCATTTGACAGCATTAAAAATAAAGTTTTGCGGGTAAAATCTCATCTCTTCTGTTGCTGGTGAACTGGATGTAAGTTTTGTCACAGACACAAAGTCTTATACTGATTATTTCACAGTGACCATGGAGCTTCAGCTCATAAAAATTCTGCTTCCTCAGCACTCTTTGCTGCAGTCAGGTGTATTCTGTCTGCTGCTCCATCTAAGGACAGCAAAGAGCCTGCTCTGAGCAGGTGCAACAGCTTAGCAGGTGTAGCAGCTTAGCAGAAGCACTAGCTGTTGATTATTCTAGATGAAAACTTTTGAGTATGATCCTCCCAGTCAGTGAGATACCTGTGCAAGCATTTTACTTCACCGTGGTTCATAGAAGGAGAATGAGAGACAACGCGCATGTCTTGCAACAAGGAGGTTCAAACTGGAGATAAGAACCATCTTTTTCCCCCAGACACTGCTTGGAGTAGGAGATTGGATAGACTAGAGAATTCTTGATGTGCCTTCCAGCCTGAATCATGGTTCCGCATATGCAGAAGAAATAGGAATGTGGTTATTACTAGGACCTGCTTTGTGCATTAGAATGAATCAATACAGCAGTATCTACTGCTTCTCCATCTAAAACCAGTGACCCCGTTTTGCTAAAGGTTCTGATAAAAGCTGCTAGTCTAGGACATATGGATTTTTTAAAATTGTGTATAAATCTTTAGTCTTTATGAAAACAAACATGCATCACACAGACTAAAACATACATACCCCTTGCACAAACCTGAATTGCTGCTATTTCTTCAATAGCCATAAAAGGATTTCAGGTTATTTGAAGGAATACTACATCAGGGAAATCAGACCTTGATATATCCTTGGTTTTAAAGAAAACTAATTATGTTAGAGTCAAGCATCATTTTAGGTAGTATATATTGTTTGATTCTCAAGCCAACACATCCTTAAGGTGGGGTTTTTGTGGTTTGGTTTGATTTTCACCCTTATGTAAAATTTCTTCTCTCTTTCCCACTTCTATTTCAATGATTTGAACAAATATTGGGAAAAACTGGCTATGAAGAACCTGTCAATGTGCCACAATTACATAATGAATTCAGAAGAGGTAAAAGATAATTATTTTCTTGATCTCTTGATTATTATAAAAAAATCCATGCTGTTATTTGTAAAGAAAACAAGGAATATAAGAAGGAATGCTATTTTAAAGTTGACAAATCACCTGAATGGTTTGATAGCATCACTACTTGTGTGTTACAAGTAATTTGATAAGAGAGAGATGATTTTCTCAAAAGGAACTGTTGACTCAGATTCCTAGAAGTATTTCTTTTGGCACAAATGTGTATCTTCAATCCTCTCTAACATCTAGAAGTCAGTTTTGGCTAGGATAATAAATGCTTACTTTGAGCACATAGATTTTCAGCTTGTGTTAGAAAAGAATCGATCCAGTGTTTTATGCTGCAGTTCCTCAATGCTGGGCTGGGGTGTAAGAGGCCACAGTGTCAGTACTGGGACCAGAGCCCTTTATCTCACACACATTGCTCAATGTGACAGCAATGGATACGCAGTGAAGGGAATGAGCAGGAAGAAGATCCAGGCTCTGACCACAGCCTGAGATGTCAGAACCTGCAGAAAAAAGCATCAACCAATAGTAGGACTTCAGTCTTGGGGAAGTGCGGGGTGATGAGGTAAATGTAAATTCAGGTCTTTTCTTACCTAGAAGGCACTGGCTGTTTTGTTGCATAGTGACACATTTCCAAAGTGTGTCAGGGCATTCTTCAAGTAAGGCCAAATATGAGTGGAAATATCATGTGCAGAAGCAAGCTTCGGACTGGGTCTGCCACATATAAATCAAATTTTAACATCCTGGTGTTTCATGATGACACTCTGCTAAATCGCCAGAACCGAATCCTAGACAGTGTCATCAGAAGGTTGCAAGGTAGGGCAGAACACTTCCTCCAAAGTAGTCAAAAGACTCAGCATAAAGAGACTTAAGAATAACAGTTGTATTAGGGCAAAATAATTTTAAAAAGATCCATTATTAAGCTGTTAAAAAAAAAATCCAAGCAGATATTTTGCCACTATACAAGATTTAAAATCTTCACATGATGAACAGCTCATGAGTAAAAAAACAAGTTGTGGCAGCCATTGCCTGTTTAAATCTTCAAAAGGATCAAAGACTTCTTTGTCTTTTGCTTCATGCTCCTGGAATTGGTTTCAGACATTGTCAACACAAATGAAGTTGATGAATTTTTTTGTTTCTAATCCATACTAGTGATCAAAACACGTCTATTCTCGACAAAGACTTCTCAAGAAACAAGACTAAACCACTTACATATTCTAGCAGGGGAAGACAGTCAAAGAGAAGGCCAAGCTCTCAGCAGAGTATTCTGAGGAGAGAGATGATTAAAAGCACATGCTTCCAATTACAAATGCAGAAACAAGTAAATGAAATCCTAGAAGTTTTATTAACTGGTGTTATTCTAAAGCATTTTCTTTTGACAGACTGAACATATCATAGTTACAAACTGGTAGCTAATGGGAATCAGTGTCTTGACATGCAGTTTCTGTTTCAGAACTGCAATAGGCAGGCCCCCTGAGGTTCCTCCTAAAACTACAGGAGTGGAGGGTGGGGGATTGTTATTCAGAGCAACCTATTCCCAGTTTTACCATCTGCTATCTTATGTTTAATATTTACATAAAGCTTAGAGAAAAAAAGTAATTATGCATCCAGTAAGAAAACCATGCATAAACATTTCTCATAATATTATTTTACCAGTTTCTTCTCAGAAGTCAGTAACAGAAGAAAGAAGCCTGAATCCAGGAATATGCTAATTGAGGTGCACAGACATTAATCAAGAGACTTAAGAAGAGAGAAAGGAAAGGATTTGGTTTCCTGCACTGGAAGATGATATCCTGGTGCTAATTCACAGGAAATTACAGGAAATAAATAAGAAAGAGAAATGCAGATAATATCATCTGGGACTGAAGAAGAAAAGACTTGCCCCAAACCTTAACATGAATGACTTCAGTAAATGCCTTCCAAAACAGAAGTCAGGCAGTACCAAATGCTCCCAAAGATATACCAATCCCAAATTATTTTTTGGCCTGTTAGTCAGGTTTGAAGGCTGTCTTAGATGCAGAAACTGCTACGGCGAATCTTTATTGTTAAGTACATTTTAATAATTTATGAACTTTTTAATAAATTTGAATAGTTTTTCTACATCAAAATCCATTTCATTTTAAATCCTATTACATGCAACATGACTGAATAAACAAGGCATCCCTTCCTATTGAGTAGACAATTTTGGAAAACATCCTGCATCACCTTCTTTTGTTTCCCCTGATAACCAAGCTGTAAGAAGTTTTCCTATCTCCCAGCTGCACAACCAGGCTCTGTACAGTTCCAACCGTTTCAAGGGGTGAAGGGTCAGCAAGGAAAGCTATTGCTTGTAACAAAGCATGACAGGGAAGACGGAGATTTCCTCATTTTGCAAAACTTCAACGTAGAAAGTGGTACCTCTGGGAAAAACTGAGGGAAGAAGTGGCTCTTCACTTCCCATAAAGCACCTAACGTATAAATACTTAAAGAATAAGAGTTTAATAAATAAAATGCTGTTGATCTGCTGGCCTTTGCTACAGAGAGCTGTGGGAGTGGGGCAGGAACCACACTACTGACACTGACCAGCACCGAGATTTACAGTTTTTTCAGCAAAACTACCTCAACTTCCTAAACTTCCAGGTGCAACTCAGATAATAAAATGCTTGTCTGGTCTTGTAATCTTTACACATCATAAATCCCTACACACACATGAGTCTTAGCTCTGACCTCTCTTGTTTCTGAACAAAGAGTAGTTCTGGAAAAGTAAACAATTATAGTAGAGAAGCTGAGATCATTGTTGGGCCAATTAACGTGAGGTTTTCATAATTTCCATCAAAATGCCAATCATGTGTGGCTAATGACTGGAGCCTCATTCTCCTATGTGTATATTTTTCTTCCCCCCTCTCCCACCTTAGTCTTTATTATGTGCAATCCACAATACCCCACCCAAATTTCTTAATCGTAACATATCTCTTATTTGGACTTCATCCTAAAAAATTATATTTTTCTATGATATCTAGGAATACAGTGCTAAAATGTTTGTGATGAAGCCAAATACTTTACTCACATTGTTGCAGGATGGATTCAGGTCTGAACATTTCACTTGAAAGAGCTCACAGAGTCCTTCTGTTACCATGGAACACCTTCTCCCAGTCCACAGCCCAGAATCCTTCACTGGATATCTCCTAGGATATCAGGAGCAGAAAAGGTTTTACTTTTAAAGACTAAAGAAAACTTTTCCCCTTTTTGGGAACAGGCTTAATAACAGTGTTTTTACACACAGACTTAGAAAAGTGTACCTTTTTTCATAGCATTTTCCAGGTAAAGGATGCAAATGACTAAACGAACTTTGAAGAATATACTTGAATTTTTGCTTACAGAACTAAAAATAAAAAATTTTCTTTTCAGTGGGAAGACGACACTTTCATTTAATCTTCTTATCTCAGCAATCCTTTATTTCCTTTGTTTTATCATGGAATAAGGTATCCTGGAAGACAGGTATCTAAGCCTTAGGTATCTAAACTCTGGACCTTAACCAGAGATTAAATGAAACTGAGGTTTATTGAAAAATAAAGTATTTGTGTGCATTTTCAGTCTTTATTAAATCTTAGTGCACGTTGGAATTTTATCACAATCTTAGTAAAAAAAATCAACAAGAATTTTTCAGTCTTAACATTTTGAATTCAGATTTAAGCCACAGGAATCCCAGTTCATGGGAAGGATGGGATATTGGTTGAGGAATGGCATAATTAAAATCTAATTAGCTCCACAAAGGAGGCTGCTATGGATGAACAAAAGAGACTCCTTGGTGTCAGGGACAATAAAATACAGATTAGTTTAGAAAGTTTAGGTATTTTCTTTAGCTACTTTGAATTATAAGATATCCTACGTATGAAAGATAGACATTAATTTGTAGAAAACAGTTTCAGCAGAGGGTGAATAACAGTGCAATTATGGAGCTGCAGAAATCTAAATACTCTTTATCTATTGCTCTAGAAGGTATGCACTATAAAATTGTACAAGTTACGTTTAATAGAAGTCCAAAGCTATTGCTATCAGAGGGCAACTTAGTCTTTTCCAAAGCAGCCTATTAAAAGTGAAATTAGTAGAAGAGTGGAAAAAAATGATAGGCTTTCTTTGTCGGGGAGGGCATTATGGTCTGTGTGTGTCTTTTGGGGCTTTGGAGAGGAGTGTTGCATGAAAGTCAGGATAATTAAATTGATCCAAGAAAAGGTGAAGTTTGTGGGACAGACTGTGATGCATTAGGAATGTTTTCATTCTGCGTTTGTTCTTAAGTGTGACATTCACAGTCATCAGAATAGCCTCAAGCCAGAAATGTTCACTTTTTCATTTTCTGTAGTATCTCATGACCAGGAAGGCAGAGCTCCTGCGTGGGTAAAGATGATAATGCTGGAGATATTATCCTGTGAAATAGAAATATATAGGAGGTATACACTGCCTAAAAAGAAGCTATAAATCTCATAAATGACTGCAAGAGGAGTAGAGGGGAAATCTGGAGAAAATAGAATTAGGTACTGTCTTTTCAGCTCATTCAGTTTCAGGCTTCCAACACCTTTTTCACTGTGTCAGCCACAAAAAAAAGTATTATCCTGGGTATTTATTAACATTTCAGAAGATTAAACTGAGAATGATCACAAATACCTTATCACTGAATACCAAAACCCCTTGGTATCATCTAAAAGGATATTCTAAAACATATGAATATATTTCAAAAATTTACCAATAGCTCTGTGACTCATGTTGCATTTTGACAGAATAAGTATACTATAGACACTTTTAATAATAGTTATTAACATTTTAAAAGCAAGTGCACTTAAGCAATCATGTTACTATGCTAATTATCTTAGTAAAGTAAATACCTCAGTCAAAGATAGCCTACACTTTCAAGGTAAGATCACAAGGAAGATTATATTCATAAGTCCATAAATAAATTTAGCAGATAATCGAGTTAAATTTTGAGTTTCATGATGCAAGACAAGGGATCCTGCATGCTCCTTTGCCTTTGCAGTGTTCAGTTTTCCATCTACTCTGCCTCAGGGACTACCTTTGTACCTTTGGATTAATCAAGCAAATGTAAATGTTTGCAAAAAACCCAAACAAACAAACAAAAAAACCCACAAAACAAACAAAAAAACCTGCTGCAAATCCAAATCCTCTTATGGTGTAAAGTTTGTTCTACTGATTAATTATAAGAAGTTTCATCACTTGAAAAAAATCAATTAGGCCACTGTAGATTATGGAAGATTTAGAGAATATAAAATTTGAAACATAGCTAGGATATATTCTTAGAAAACACATCTTCCCCTTCTAGTTGACTTTAGTAATCTACAGTCAGCAGCAGTAGTTTGATTAAAAAAATACTTTAATGAATGCATTTTCTCTGCAAGTTCCGGGCATGTCAATTAATGTGTTCTCAGACTTTCCCCACATGATCTGGACTTCTGACTGATAAATTAAGGGAAATAATTGCAACAAATTCATGACTTCTCAGGGTGGCATCTGTTCTGAAAATATAAGCTGCTTTTATATTTTGTCAAAGCAAAGTCTATACATAAACAAAGTTCTCCCAGGTTTAGATCATACTGGACTCAAATCTCACAAGGGTATACATTAGCACTAGAGTGACATATGGGATACTAGCAGCAACTGGAAATTTTCAGAGGGAGAAAAACTATGGAAAAATATCCCTTGGATACTAGAAAAGAGAGATGACATTCTCATTATAAGCAGAAACAAGATGAACAGCTGTCTACCCCAGAGAACTAACTTTGAGAGACAGAGAAACCAGGACATAGTTTAAAGAAAATGTATTTCATGAGTCCAAAAAATGGTGTATGTCAGCTATAGATAGGAAATTCATCTGAAGCAAAATCACAGCAAAAGAAAAATCCTCAATACTGCAAAAAACCACCTAATTTATGACTATATTTATTTATCATTAATTATTATATTTCTTTCAAGTGTTTCAGGTTGTTCACAAGCATTTTATTACCTCCTGAGAAGAATATCTTTAAAATATGAAAACTGGGGGAGCTTAAAAAGTATTTGTTTATTTGGCAAGACAGAACTTAAACCTTGTATGCAATTCTTTGTATGTTAGATGAAGACGTGTCCCATAATATGAAAGTTATTATAGATTTGCCTGCTTACTATGCTTTCAGGCCAGAGAGTAAGAATGAACAAAATTGCTCTTGCTGTCATAAAAGTTTTGTAAGAATTATAATTTATATATATATATAAATATATATATAAATTTAGATTTATATTTATGTTTACATATATGTATATATATGAGATTTTTATGTGTCACTTTGGACAGATGACAGGAATTTGGTATTATTCTTTCATGAGAAGACACTGGCAGCCAAGGGAGCCATCCAGAGACACATTGTGGTTTAATATCATCAGCACATGAATTAAATGATCTAAATAGCATTAACTTATCCCTCTTCTACAGGACAGATTTTTCATGACAAACAGGCTCCAGAGTGACTTTTTTTAAGGAGCTCCCAAGAGAAGCTGATGCTTTTACAACAATGAACAACACTGAAAGTGTGCAAGCAAGAAGCTGAGTTAGGGAAGATGTGATCCTATCCCTGCATATCCTACAGGGATGGCTGGAAGACCCTGGCAGATAAGAAGATTTGGACTTCTTTTTTTAAATGGTTTACAAAACACATTATGCTAAACAAGATAACATTTTCTGAGACACCTAAAAATGCTGGAAAGCTGTCCCGCTTTTCCTGCGCTTGGAACATGTTCTTTTTTCATATATCACCTATCAGATCCCAGAGCTGGAGCTAACTAAGAGATGGCAGACACATTTGGAATTAAATTCATGCTCACTAACTTTGGAATATATGGCATTTTTGTACAGGTTAATTATATTCACCCTTTAAAACCAGTTGAGAGAAATAGGTATGTACAAGCATGATTCACTGGACTCATCTAAGACGTTCGTATTAACGATGGTTGACCTATGCATTAGAGGCCAATCTAGTCAATTAGCTCCACTAGGAGTATCTCCGTTTGGTTGAGATGAATCCTACATCACTACCAAAACCACTGTGCGCAGCTCATATTGTCTATATCCAAGTAAAGATATTGAAGGAAATAGCAAAAAATAGGTGATGAGCAATATCAACAACTTTCTGATGAGTAGATGCTTCTGAGATTACTCTTCTTGTCAATTAATTGTTGTAGTAATTAGACTGCTGGCAGATTAAAGAAAGGCAGCAATCATATAGTTTGAAAAGTCCCAGGATGAACAAGTGAACCAAGGAGAATAGCCAACTTTTTTTAGCCAGTCTGTCTTAATAAACTGAAGAGTATTAATTTTCCATGTCTACCCAGTAGGTCATGAGATGAGGAATATGTGTTTTCTATTCTATGTCTTTACTCAGCAACAAGAAATTAGGCAAGAAAGGCAGGAGATTGGCATGGCTGAGTCAAACAGGCTGGTCAAACTAAAGGGAAAGAAGCAATTGCAGAGGAAGTAGAAACTAGGACAAGGTGAAGCTGGAACTGAACCAGGCAAGAGATGCAAAGAATAATAGAAGGGGCTCCTACAGGTATGTTAACCAGGGAAAGATGATCAAAGAAGGTGTACCCTTACCTGATAAACAGTGCTGGAAAACTGGTAACAATGGATGAGGAGAAGGCTGAGGTACTCAAAAAACTTTTGACTCAGTCTTCAACAGCAGCCTCTCTTCCCACAGCCCTCAAGTGGATGGACAGCAGGAAGCAGACTGGGGGTGCGAAATGTGACAGCAGGATGGGGAGCAGAGTGCTTCCTACTGAAAGTAAAGATCAGATTCATGACCACCTGAGGAACCTGAATGTACCTAAGTCTATGGAACCTGATGAAATGCATCCCATAATCCTGAGGGAATGGGCTGATGTAGTTGCCAAGCCACTCTCTGTGATATTTGAAAAGTCGTGGCATTCCCAGTGAAGTCCCAGGTGACTGGAAAAGAGGAAGCATTGTACTCATCTTTAAAAAGGGCAGAAAGGAGGATCCTGGGAACTATCAACCTGTCAGCCTTTTCTCTGTGCCTGGGAAGATGATGAACAGATCGACCTAGAAGCTATGCTAAGGTACGTGGAGAACAGGGAGGTGATTTGAGCCAGCCAGCACAGCTTCACTAGGAGTGAGTCCTTCTATGATGGAGTGACTACATCAGCGGACAAGGGAAGGGTTACAAATACCATTTATCTGAACTTCTGTAAGGATTTTGACATGGTCCCCACAACATCCTTCTCAGTAAATTGGAGGCAGATGGATTTGATGAGTAGACTGTTAGGTGGATAAGGAAATGGTTGGACAGTTGCATCCAGAGGGTAGTGGTCAACAGCTCAAAGTCCGATGGACATCTGTGGTGTCCCTCAGGTGTCCATATTGAGACCAGTGCTATTTAATATCTTCAAGTGCACCCTCATAAATTTGCTGATGACACCAAGCTAAATGATGCAATTCAGATATCTGAAGGATGGGCTGCCATCCAGAGGGACCTGGACAAGCTCAAGAAGTGGGCTTATGGGAATCGCCTGAGTTTAACAAGACCAAGTGCAACGTGCTACACCTGGGTCAGGGCTACGCCTACTATCAACACAGGCTGGAGATGAACAGATTAAGAGCAGCCTGGCCAAGAAGGACTTAGGGGTGCTCGTGGATGAGAGGCTGGACGTGAGCTGGCAATGTGCACTCACAACCCAGAAAGCCAAACGTGTCCTAGTAAGAGCCTGATAGATTCTATACCTCAACAAAACTATCTTAGACTTCATTTCATATTTGCTTTTTGTTCTTTAACTGAAAAACAGAATCTCTTCACATAATGTCTTGTAATCTGTGTATTTCAATCAGATTCTTCAAAGTATAACATTGTTTCTTTATGAGAAGAAAAAGTATTATGAAACTCCAGATTTTTTTATGTAGGTCTTTTATATTATCTGCAGGAATTAACAGAAAAGTGCACTGAAAAACATAAATATGCACATTTTGAATATCCTGATCATATAAAACTCTCAAACTCCGATGCAGTTATGAGGAAACCAACCAATTACTTACCCTCTCTCCTGTCTATAAACACTGAATTTTCCTCATTAAAACCAAGCAAACACAATTGGAATGAGGATGTGTCAGGAGTTTTAGGCTAGAAATTAAGAAAACGTTCTTCACCCAGAGGGTTTTTGGGCACTGGAACAGGCTCCCCAGAGAAATGGTCACAGCACTAAGCCTGACAGAATTCAAGAAGCATTTGGACAACTCTCTCAGGCACATGGTGTGATTCTTGGAGATGGTGTTGTGCGGGGCCAGGAGTCGGGCTTTGATGATCCCTTCCAACTCCAGATATTCTATGACTCTATGATGTCAAATCTATATCAACCTTCACTTTAATTGACTATGGACACAAAATAATTACTGCTTAAATACATTGCAATTTTGCTGATATAATTTTTTTTTTAAGGGTAATTTCTTAGGATTTCAAGTTCCAGGTTTTTATTGGAATAATTAGATCCAATCTGAAAGAGTTCCCTTCTCATAACGATACTCTGAGCCAGTGACAAAAAAGGAAAAGCAAAATTTGATCTTGACAAGTTAGAAAACTTGACAAACATGTTTTCCAACAAAATAGAATTCATCTTTTAAAATTGGTTGCCACTCTGCTGTGCATGGCAGTAGAGACCAAGAGGGCATTTACAAATTATGGAAAGCAGAGTGCCGGTAGACAGTAAATTTTTATAGACATGCTTGACTTGAAACACAGATTAATTTATAATTAAGGATTATTTTCCTGGGTTTACTCTTTGAAGATATCTGTGGGGTATAACATACAAGAATAGTTTTCAGTGGAGGGATAAAGGTGTCTAAGTATCATTTTAAGAGCAAAATTGAAGTGTTTAATGGCAAAAGATTTTAAATGTTTTATGCTCCCTTAGAAGCTTTTCCAACATGATAAAAACAATTCATGAAGGACATTTTTCTAGCAGAAAAAGTACTAAGGCATAAAGTCTCGTTCAAGAGATTTCTGAAGGTACTTCATTTAAAGTCTAATAGTTTAGCCCAAATAGAGAAGCTATTTAAAACACTGGGGAAAAAAAAAAAAAGCTGAGTTACATTTCAGTCTCACTACTTTGTAATAGAATGAGCAGTCAAATGGCCTCATGTGGATGAAAGATATGTTGAAAAATACATTTCTTCATGAAAAAGTTCTTCAATGAATATCATGTTTTTATGCATATGGTAGTCCTGTAGTTTAAGCATAATGACAAATATTTGGAGCACAAAATTTTATTTCACATCTTACAATTTTAGTTATCTCAACTTATAAATTATTCATTGTGAATATTTTACTGCTCTGCTAAGATGTTGGAATTTGGGAAATTTTTTTTCTTTATGAAACTTCCTATCACATACTCAATACTACCTTAAACAAGTATATGTTAGATTCCATTATTTTTTAATGTACGGCCAGACCTTGCCTCAGTGTCTCCAAACTGATAATGAAACTACTCTCCATTGCTGTTATGTTATTGTGATTGTTAAGTCAGAGTATAGAGTGATAATGTGGAAAAAAGAATTAAAACATATACGGGTAAAAAGGTAGAGAATTTAAATTATCTAGAAATGTAGTGAACAGACATAAGAAATAATATATTATTGCTCGCGCTGCATTCTATTAAATGTTATTATCCAGCCATGGCACTCTCAGAAAATCTTAAAAATTTTCACTGGAGCTGAGACCATGTGAGTTATACTCACATAAACCAGGGTCAGACTTCCATTAAAGGGTGACTTTATTCACTATTACTGACCTGGTGAAGAGCTGTGGAGGTGACAATTTTCAACACACACACACAAACACTCCCTCTTTTTTCTTTCTCAGCTTTATAATATCTCACTTATGAAATGCAATGAGTCTTGACAACAAAAAAATATCTGTGTAAGAAGCCTACATCAAGCAGGCAAGCAGCACTAGTTTTGCAATTTAAGGTTAGAGGACTTTTCTAGATTCTCTACAATTCTGATCCTATATCCAATGGGATTTCATTTCAATATTTCCAGTACAGAAGTTGAAAAATAGTTTTGAAGCATACATCATTTCCTTCAGAAGCACAACAAAAATGAAACAAAAAAGCCCTGAGTACCAAAGATCACTATTTGGCTGTCTCTAACCTTGTGCCTAGACAAATTTCCTTGAAAATCAGATTGGAACAAAGAGAATTCAAACACCCAACAAAGGGTATTTGGCATAAATTGTCTGCTTTTACTGACCAATATACTCCACTTCTTTATATGAGATTCTCCTATTAAATTTCAGCTGTCACCAGCCAAAAAAATAAATATAATGTGGGGCTTGTGCAATTACCTTGATTCAACAGGTTTCTGTACTTGGACATTTTTACGGTCTCAAAGAATTCCTGTTCACTTATTGGTTTCCATCAGAAAGAGCGAAATAACAATGAGAGCACTGTTGTGGGGTTTTTTTTTCCCTTTATGTACAACAAATACATTTCCACAAATAAATATCTCAAAAGCACCATTCACAATTGGCTTTCAGCATGAAATAGCACAACACACAAAACACATTGGAACATTAGTCTGAAAAGCACTTTCACACAGTGCTTTTCAAATGCTGTGATAAGAGATCTTTTCAAAGCTGAAGACTGAATGATGGAAGCATATTGACTTCAAGGCAAGATCTGCCTTTTTTGTTATTCCATGTGTCATTACAAGCTTTAAACATTAGAACAAGATTTATATAAATGATACGCTCTGCAAGAACTGCCTTTACTCTAAGAGAAATATCCAAAGTCAGACAAGATAGCTAGGCAAAAAGCAGTCTAATTTAAAACCTGTCAGAAATAAAGAGCTCTCCTGGTGAGATGCTCTGTGACAAGGTCTTAGATATGAGACCACATCCAAACCACAACTTTCATATAGAAGTAACAGATTCAACTCAATTGCTTTTATAGCCCCTTATTTATACCAGAATTGAACTATATTTACTAAAGAGCAAACTTTATCACTATCTGTGGCTGAAGAAGCAAGTGCTGCTGGGTTGTACAGAGACTTAACCAAGACAGTAACCAGGGCAATTCACTTATTATACAGTATTCATCTGACAAAGGCAGCAGAATACTGTAATCAAATTCAATAGGATTACACCAGCAATTAGAACTAGAGAGTTAGATTCTCTGCTATATTATACTCTGCAGATTTGTACATCTACAGAATATCTACATGGGGAATTTCAAACAAGATCTGAATGGTGGCATTTTATTTTGTTGTGTAAGGCATAAGAAGCATATCACTTGTAGAAACGGTATTCTCTTTTTTACAGCCTTCTTGGATGATAAATATGGTCTCCTGGTTGAACATTTTGCATTGCTGAGTCCAGTTCCCTGTTAACACAGGCACCTATCACTCTCTCACTAGTGTATGTAGCACCATCTGCAAAGCAGCTCGTCTCTTTGCTCCAGTGATGTGATCAGAACCAGTTCTGGAATCTCCCTGCCATTGCAAATCAAAGCTTGTTCATGGCCAGTCTACACCTAACATGAAATAAGATAATACAAAAAAGCAAAGACCTTCATGATTATATTGTATTTAACAAATATTTCTTATAAACAAAATTATTTTTTGAAATGAGTACACCAATTTCCAGGTTTTATTCATTACATAACCTCCAAAGCATTTGAGGTTCATTAATGGCTTTTATGAGTCCTTCTACTCTTTCGTGTTGGCATCTTATCAAGTGGGTACCAGAGCCCAGAAGCTTCCTCTCCTAATCTGTTGTAGAACAGAAGTATTTTTCCTTTGTCATGGAGAAAGGCAATCATTTCAATGATACACTAGAGAACACATGCTGAATCAGCAGCAAGGATAAGGTGAGTTCTCCAGTATTCCCAGCCCCTCCTGTTTGACTGTAAGCTCTGGAAATCACCAACAGAGTGCAAATTCCTCATAAACACTAACCTATGGGGATTACGAGAGTGCTGGAGGACATTTGTTCTTTCAAGATCTCCAGAAGTCTCTCACAAAATGAATGGTACCTTTAATCATAAAACCTGTCCTTCCTCAGATTTCTCATCCATCCTCAGATTTCTCATCTCATTTTCTGCTGAACTCAGAAATGGTATGCAAATTATTTGTATAGCTGGCCAGTTTAGAACAGTTTCCTGAGACCTCAGTAGGGTCCTTACACAAACAACCCCTCAAAGTATTTCTTCCTATCTTTTAAAACAGAACAAAGTCTATAAGTACAGGAAATTCAAAACTTCTTCACTTGTGAAGACAAAACAGAAGTCTTAATGACTTTACGTGCTGATTTCTTTTTGAGGAAGACAAAATTCTATATATTAAATGAAAGTGATGATGAGATTCATGGCAACTTAATTCATACACTTAGGCTGGTATGCATCCAAAGCCATCTGACCTGTTTTAGGAGTTGAACTGGCCTGTAAATACACTTTTTTCTTTATTTTTATTTCCATCAGAAGGAGATGATATGGTAATCTAAGACTTCGACATTTAGGTTTTAAATGTCTGAGCTCTAAGATGTGACTCATGGTCAAGATGCTGTCACTCAGAAGAAGCGCCTGCAATGACAGTATTCAGCTTAACCTTATCCATCTACCTTCTTCCCAAGTGCCCCTCTAAGGCTAACATTAACATTGCCTCAATTGTTGCACATCTGAAGCCAGACTATCAAAAGGCTTGAATATCAGAGAATTGAAGGCTCGTGAAAACAAACACCAAATACAGTATTAAACTAGATTAATTTCTTTCTTCAGTTGATGCTGTGCATAATCCGGTCAGTCTGCAGACTTCTCAGTTCTGCTGTCCCAGACGTGGTCTGAGGATTTTAGTTCAGATATTTCTCCCAGGTTTCATAAATATTCAAGTGACAAAAATCCATGTTAATCCCAGGCCTGAAATTCAAGTGTCTGGAGACCACAGAATTCTGTGCTAAATTTTGCAGCAATCCCACGTTGTCATCACTGTCAATGTCAGACAGTGAGGAAAACAAGACTCTGCTCTCTTCAATATTGTAATTCCGTCCTCAAACTTGATAGCACTGGTACTGCTATTCAGTAATTTAGAACACAGAATAAGCCATAAACCAGGATCATGGCACTGGAAAGTGGAGTCAAAGGAGACCACAGATCTTAACTAAGATCTCTTTCATATTCTAGACAAGAATATGCTATATCCCTGTATTTCCCTCACATCAATTACTGAATTTATTCCATCAGAGCAAAGGAAAACAAAGAAGGAGAAGTTTAACCCCACTGTAATCAGACATCCCATTTTTACTTTCTTTTTACCGAATTTCTAAGTCAATCCAGATCCCAGCATCCAAATCCAAGAAATTCCATAGATGTTGAGAAGGATCAAGCAACATGCATAGCCATGTAATAGTCCCAGTGCACTTTGAATTAATTATAAGCCCAGCAGGAACTCGCAAAGCATTGCACAGAACAGCAACAACAATTATTCTTAACTGTAGGCCCGGCTGGCTCCCAATCTTAAACCAGCATGAGTTTTGCTAAGAACCATGGCAATACCAGAAAAATAAATACCTCTGCTTAACACAATCATTATTTACTTGCATCCACCCCACTGATGTAATTTAACTTGGACTCTCTATTCTATCTGCTCTCCTCATGTCTCCCAACCAGGGTATCCAGGACATATGACACTAAAGTATATGCTGAATAAGTGCATTGTTCCCACACTGTAGAAGATCCACCAGCTAGAGCTGGGAGCACTGCATTGAAAAGAAACATGGGAAAATCTGTCTAGATCGCTCTTATTTAATTAGTTTACCTCATAGACTGAAGATAAACTCGTGTATAATGTAAGGAATGTCATCAGTGATAGTCCCATCAGCACTGGGGACTATGATTTGTGTCAGGAAAGATGATCTCAGAGAAGGTATCTAGAATTTAATTTTTATAAAATGAATAAAAAACACAGTTTGCCACTCATAACAGTAAAATTTTCAAGGAATGGGAGAAAAAAAGGATACTAAAATCTGAGTGCAACTGAGTCAGAATATGAAATTTTCATGTCTCCAGGCTGTTAATTCAAGAGAGGGTGTAGACTGGCAATTGCTAAAAATTAAATGGAAAGTAAGTTGTGACATTCTGTCGAATTCCACCTGCAAGTGCAGCATACTGATAAAAATAAACTCAGCTCAACCCTTCTGTTTCCACAAAGCATGAAAAATAGAAGATTGAGGTTATTTTCTCAGTGTAATAAAACTGAACTGGTTTAATCGATTCAAACTGAAAAACATGTTTTGCAATTCTAACTAGTGTATTAATCACACTTCCTATATTCAGGAATGTAGAGTAACATTTTCAAAAATGTCCAAGACTTTTCACTGGCCAGACTAAGTTCTTATTAAAAGTTTGGGTTTAGATCAAATGAAATGTGCAGAACAGCAGTTCCCAACCATCAATGGTCCTTAAGTAACAATTCTGTGAAAGCAGCATTTTTGTAGCAGCCCTGCCTTGTATCCATCCAACTGTGTTCAATTTTAAGCTTTCAGTTGCCTCTGAATGCAAGCAATATCACAGGATCGTACACAGCATTTCCCCTCAATCTACAAACTGGCTCTGAAACAACTTCAAGAGAAATAAATGAAGTTAGATATGTCAGTTTTACAAAAGGTATCTTAGACTATTAGAGCTTTACTTTTTAGTGTGTGTATTCATTGTTCAAACCCAGTCTTCCAAGGTGATACATGAAGATGGATTCTAATTCTTCCATGAAACCTCACCAATTTCTGGGAAGTTTTTTCAAGCATATAGTCATATGACTAACATAGACTTACAACTCTTTGCACCTCATTCTTTCTGAAGCAAAAACAGATAGGAAAGTACAATTTGTCTCTATATTTGTCCTTTATTTGCTCTAATATAGCAACATTACTCTTAAGATTCGTTGTACTACCTTCTGTTTGTTTACATGCAAAAAAATATTTGTAATATATTGGAATTTCTTAAGATAAACACCAACATGCTTCTCTTCATATAACACTTCTTTAACTCACTCTTGATTCTCCTTTGTGCTTTTTTCTTTAAAGTTTTGCAACGACATATTTCAATTTTTTTGTATAATTATCTGGCAGAATGCCACTGCAGTGACTTCTGCAATCTGTGAGAGATCTTTGGAAAGTATTATTCATTCTGGAAAACAGGACTTTTTGTGACCTGGAGGAGTGAGATCTCTTGCTTGTTTCAAAGTAAAAAAAAAAATTTTGAGGAAAAAATTATTATGCTCTGTTTCCCAAGCAGAAAAAGTGGAAAGGGGGCAAAGAGAAAGTAGGTTTTTGAAGTTTCCATCAGATAGTATACAATTTGCAGCCGTTTCTGGTGAGATGCTAGTACACAAACCAATTCTTCTAAGATAATTTTTGATTCTCCTGTCTCTACCTGAGATTTACTGGTGTAATCTTTCTGTTGTAAGTATAATGCTTTACTGGACAGAATATGGACACATGTCTTTGCATCTACCTCACATATTATATGCTTAGGGTAGGGGAAGAGGAATTGAGATGAGAGAGTGGATTAACTTACCTATTGCACCAACTTTAAATCAGTATAAATTTCCAGTGCAGGCTACACCTTACCTGGCTTCAGCAATCACACTGTAGAGTGTAGGAGCTTTTCACACAGCAGTAAGAGCCAGACTGTTCTAAACTCTTGCAAGCTCTGAGAAGGCTCTGGGAAAACTGGGACTGAGGCTGAGAAAACACAACAGTGAGCAACACCTCAGCTTTATGGGCAACCAGAAACCCCTGAGAGCAGAAGACCAGTTAGTGGAAGTAGACTATCCAGCCAAAATGGTAAGAAGGGCTTTAGTTTTGTGGGTAAGAAGAGTAAAATCTATTTTCATATACTTAAAATAAAAAAAAAAAAAAAAAGGAAATGCATTGAAGTGGCTTATATCCAAAATCAGAGGAATCTGTTTTTCCTTTACAGCACAAGATCAGTGCTGCAGCTGACCTATATTCCTAAAGGATGATTAGATCAAATGTCAGATTTAAGTGACCTAAATCTCCATGAATCAGGCAGACAGTTAAAACTGCACCACTGAACATGGAACATATCCTGATCATGCTAAATTGATGTGAAATTAGGCTGGAAAATATTCATTGCTATTCCATTTCTTTCAGATAGTCCTTTAAAGGGCTTGTAAATAGCAACCCACCTACCCTCAGAAGGAAAATTGAGAATTAAAAACTACATTAAAACACTCTAAAATAAGGAAATTATCCAATTAAGATTGCCCATAAAATCTCCCCTGTGTATGGTGATAAGACCCCTTGGTCCTCAGGACATCTGTCTCATTCATTCCTAAAAGGAGACTACTAATTGAAAGAGTATATATACCATGTCTTGTTTTGCCATAACTGCATTTTTTTTCTAGTAATTTTTAATTCAGTGACTGTAAGGACTTAAAAATCACAGTTGCCTGTCTCAAACACTGTTAAAACCACAGAGGAACTTAGTAGAATGGAGCAGCAGGGTGGCACTAGCTCCAGACAAGGGTTCCCTCTGTGGCAAACTGGGTAGAACAGCAACTGCTCCCTCATATCAGTGGTATTACCCCAAGTTATGGGACAAATGGCATCTGTGATCACTGAAGCCCCCCTTCCCCACATACACTCACTCCTGCCCCCAAATATGCCTCTGTGCATATATTCCTGGAACCTGGACTGTAAGTTAAGCCACCCAACAGGAACATGAGATAAGACAAAGGTGGTGCTAATGTCCAAACATGTTGTGGTTTAACCCCAGGCAGTGGCCAAGCCCCATGCAGCAGTTTGTGGGGAACTGCTTCCTGTGGGATGGACTTATATTAGAGAAGTTCATGGAGATCTATCTCCAGTGGAAGGGACCCCCTATTGGAGCAGGGCAAGGACTCTTCTTCCTTAATAGCAGTAGAAAAACATGTGATGAACTGACCATAACCCCCATTCCCTGTGTCCCTGCGCTGCTGAGAGGGTGGAGGCAGAGTTGAGGAGGAAGGAGAGGTGAGGGGAAGAAGTTTTTAAGGTCTTATTTTACTTCTCACTACACTTCTCTGATTTTGTTAGTAATAATTTCAATTAATATCTCTAATTCTAGTCTGTTTTACATGTGCTGGTATTTGATGAGTAATGTCTCTGGGTCCTTATCTCAACTCATGAACTCTTTGTTACATTTTCTCACCCCTTTCTGCTGTGGAGAGCAGTGAGAGAGCAGCTTTGTTTGATGCCAGGCCAGGCAGCCAGCCAGGGTCAACCCTATATATGACTCTGGCATATGGTCTTGTTTGCACCTGTATTCAGGTAGAGGCATCTCTCAATAATCAGATCATAACACTAACCTTAAAACTCTTCTCTGAAGTGGGTGATTAAATTCTTCTACTCATCCCATGGTGCTGTTCCTTCTAACAGGTGTCTGACAACTGATACTTTTCCTTGAACTGTCCCTGACTGACAACGACCGAGGAAAATCCCCATTTTACAAATATAGAAGTCAATGAGATATCCCAGCCAAATCTCTCCAATTATGTACACTTGGTTTGAGGTCCTAAATACTCGACTACTCTTCTAGATGTGTTTCACTGAAGCTTCCCCACACAGCGTGCAGGTCTCAGAGGGTGACAAGCATCTGCAACTACAATTCAAGGCCGTCAGTCAGGCCCCTGGAGACAAAGTATTAGACATTTGGGGATGAAAATAAGACTGGCTTTAGTGGCTTGCCTACTGTCAAAAGGAGCTCTGTGAACCAGGCAGAATCAGCAGTCACTTCTTCAAGGTTAATTCATATCATGTGGAAGAAGGCTTGGCTTGCAATGCCATCTTATTCCATACTTTGCTTAAAACTGAGCTGGGAAAGCCACAAACTGCAGTGTCCTTCACAGACACTAAAAACTTGAATCATGATAAAACTGGTCACAACCCAATGCTACACACTAAATAATTAAAAAGCAATCTTAATCCTAACCTATTCTGATTTTTAACTGTGTAGAATTACTATTTCCAAATTTAAGAGTTCAAGTGCAAATGAATAAGAAAAAAAAAAACAGAACAGACAAATCTCACTGTGTGACACCACACACAGCCTTTTTGGCAGTGTTTTGGAGAGGCATTAGGACTTTCACAAAGTCCTGCTTTAAAACACTGCTTGTTTCCAATCAGCCTAGTATCTCATTCAGTATCTCTCAATGTACAGCAACCCCTTTTCTAAAATATATGTAGAGATGCTGCATATAAGTTTTTAATTGATATAGAATTGCCTAGTTGAGGAAATGTGAGCATTTTTAGTTGCTCTAAGCAGGCTTGGATTTAAGACTAAGGATTCACAGTCTAAAGAAACATGTCTCCTTAACTTTTCTGGTTGTTTCTGAGATCTATTTTGAGACAAGTCACAGAGAGAATCACTTGAAATAGTCTCACCACAGCCTCAAGTTACTGTCCTGAAATATCCCTCAAGTATTTTCTCCAAAGCTGGCCTCTAAGCCTCTGACCATAAGAATGCCTTTGAAGCTCCATGGCAGGAATTGTGGAGTCTCTTGCTGGTGTTACTCAGAAATCCAGTAATTTGAGGAGCAGATCTTGAAAACAATTCTGTAAAACTCCAGACAGCTGCTTTGTTTTCTCCCGGCGCAGCTTTATCAGGCTTGTTTGTTGCTTATGGGTTTTGCATGTTCTGTCCTGGTTTTAGGACTAGATGAAAGACGTTGGGACAATTAATGATTTCAGATGGTCCACAGAGATGCAGGCATACTTTCATCCACACAGTAGAGCAGTTGTCATTACAAACATTTCCCAGATGCCCTGCACAGTACAGGATGACAGCTAAGTTGCAGCCACACAGCCTTCTGCCTAAAGATGACAACACACAGTAGAGATGGTTAAATTTCTTTTCAGAAATTTTCTTTTCAGAAATTCATTTCTTTAAATGTTCTTCATCAAGCTTTTGAGGTAAGATCTCCTGAAAGCAGTGGTAAAAAGCTACATAGGCATGAAAAAGAGCAGATATCTTGTCCAGAAGTCAAATTAATATGAGACACTGAGTCAAGAGTAACTCTGCACCAATAAATGGAATTAATTTTCTTTATGCATTGGTATATGGTGCTGATTTGGTACCATGCAGGATCATAGATATCATATAGTTTATAGATGGCTACAGCAAAACAGTATGTCTGTCCTGTTCATCATGGCGTCCATTGATAAAAAACATGTCCCACACCAGACTGACAATTATCTGAAGAAGTGGCAATACAAAATGAATTGATAAAATGATATTTCTAATTCTTTTTGGGGAATCAAAACTGTCTCAAATCATGTTAATGTAAATTACTGTGGCAAATGTGACATCTCTGTCTGAGAGCATGTTAATGTAATTTACTATAGTGAATATCACATCTCCATCTGCTAAAGCAATCTGTTAAAATTCACTAAGATTATTATCTTCAAGAGGAAGAGGTTTTTAATCTTTCAGATTTTTGTTTTTAAGTTCCTTCTGATGGAAATATTATCTAACATATGATGCTGACTGATGGCATTTGATTACATTAAAAATGGAGTATGTAAATTCCTAGCTCTTACCAGCTCACTGTAAAACAGCATCTCGTAGAAAGTTAAGGCCAGAATTTCAATAGCCCAAAACATTTAATTTCAGACAGGATTTCTTCAGAAGTTGTAGATAGACAACACCACTATGAGAGTAGTATGATAAATTTTATATTTGCCTAAATTGCATCAACTTTTGACAAGTCTTTGCTTTCTATCAGAGACCAGAAAAACTCCAGAGCAAAATTTTCTACCTCAATAAGCTATGCAAAAATTTTTTTAAAATAGTGAAACAATATAATGGATACGATTATTTCATTACTAGGGTCATGCAGTGTTTAAAACATAAGAATAAATCTTGCAGGCACTACTGCTGTGGAAATAAGTTTAAAAAGTCTGAATTACGCCAAGGAATCACATATCTTTCCTAAGAGCTATCCAGTCTGTGCTCATTATGCCTAATCTATAATAATACGTAAGGAAGGATATTTTTACTACTAACTGAAAAGATTTCAAAGCCAAATCTAGGAGGACATCATGTAACTACACAAAATATTACAAGATTCTATTTCACAAAGGCCTAAAAGGGGTTTAAAAAAAGAGAATACTTACTTAAATGCTGAAATTTTTGTTGAAAACAAATTTCATTTTAGAATTTTTTAATTTAGCAACTAACAGGTATCACAGAAAAAATCCAACAGTATGGATTAGAATAGCACTTTTAGGAGAAAAATAGGATGCAATAGCATTTCAACAGCTTTGTTTAAAGTCCATTACACTGATCAAAATAGCTGAGTATCCCACTTTTAGATGCTTTTCCACTGTTTGGCTCTGGACTTGGCCAGAATGGATAGGGAGCACAGAGGGGCTTGAAGACCGAAGTAACACACCACAGAGCTTTGCAGTTCTGTGGTGTGTTACTTCAGGGATGGATAATAAAAATGCTAGGATCAGTAGGAAAAGAAACTAAGAGGTACCTACTAGGGGAACAGAAGGGTTGCTTAATTTCCCTCTCCCCTTTCCCCTCAGAAGATGGCTTCCTTCCTGCTGGTGACAAAGCACTTCACAAAGTCAGCTTTCAAAGTGAGACATCCACAATACTTATACTCCCTGTTCCAGCCTCTTTCTAACTGTATCTGGCTGCTGGGCAGCTTCTTCACTTTGGGGTATTGACACCTGCTGGCCGACATAAAAATAGCAAACTGTTTTCTCAGGAACACAGTCCCAGTGCTGGGTGCATATGGTTTCATGTTCTCTCTCTGCCATATGTTAGAAACTTTCTGATTCAAACTGGTTGCAAGTAAAAATCATAATTTTAAAACTATCTTTAAAAAATATCTGGCTTGGATTTTGTTTTACTACAAATGCCAAGACACCCTGAATAATGGAAACATTACCAAGTCTCTCCAAATTCCCCAGTATGATATAAACAACAAAATTATTCCTTAGTTTCCAAT
Organism: Falcunculus frontatus; assembly: GCA_013398115.1. Taxonomy (NCBI): domain Eukaryota; kingdom Metazoa; phylum Chordata; class Aves; order Passeriformes; genus Falcunculus; species Falcunculus frontatus. Next base: position 2,616,724 of record VZRV01003964.1, on the reverse strand, counting down.
TTTCATGGATTCCAATAAATCCAAACAACCACATACTACAGATTTTTCTGGAAGATTATCTGAAATGAAAGGAAAGAAAAGAGTCCATATATTGAGTTTTATATTTCTGCTCTTCCTTCTTTTCTGAAACCTTCACCTCTTCAATTGTTTTAGGTTTATTAGCTTTAGAGTCTAAATGAAGGACAGCATCCTTTTAAACATTTACACACGTTAAATATTTTCAGTGAAAGAATGGAGAGATTTGTGAGGGAAAAACCACCAAGGGTCAGTAATTGCACAGGAATTACATATGGCTAGATCTAAAAAAGTTTAGAATCTGAGATATCATCAGAGGACTTATTGATGTTGTTTCTACTTTCACTCTTCATACAAGTTTTCCTGGGCATCCTCTTCTGGTTATTCTCAATGGCAGGACATTGGGTTAAATTGCCTTTTGGTATGGTCCCATATGAACATTCTTAGCTACTGAAAAACGTCTATTAACAAATACATGATAAATGCTATGATCAGTGTCCTAACCCTTGCAAGTTTGGGCTTAAGGACAAATTGATTTGTATTCCTCTATAATCCCACTGAAATCTGAAGTTCACAAGAATTTTCTCCTTAGCTCCACATCAAATAATGTCCCAGTAAGTGTTACTCCTAATTCTAAAAATAAAGCTTTACACTAGATATCCGAGTATTGGTAGTCACTCGCTTCTGTCTTTACAGACTGAATGTTAAATACTCAGAACAGTAAGGCAAATACATTCAGGGTGTAAATTCTATTCTCATCTTAAAAGTACTTTAAATCCCGATGCAAACATCTTCATTTAAGAGATTGAAGAGTAAAACGCTTTTAATTGATGGCAGAATAATCCATAGAGCATTGACATTGACTTCACAACTCTCATCAATTTTCTTCAACATTTCTAAATGTTCCTTTTTAACAAAAAAAAAAAAAAAAAAGGAAACGTAGGAAGTGTTACCTTTGTTTCTCTCGATTTTTATTTTGGCTAAACTATTGCATTCAGAAAGTATAAAAATTAATTAGCCATGTTGCTGAGGAAGACTGTAAGATGATTGTCATCATATTTTCACTGCAGGCAAGATGGAACTACTCATTTTCACCATTTCAGCTCACTTTATCTCATCCAAACATTCTGAGCTACTGCAAACTGAAATGTCATGATGCATGACGGAAGGGACATTGTATTGCAGTACATTTTTAATGCCAGCTTTTTTACATTTCAATTTATACAGAATTTTCTCCACCTTCTCTAGCATTAGGAGTCCAGTTTCATACTCTCTTTCATGAGAAAAAAGAGAAGGAATTATAGCCATTTCTAGACGATGAGAGGCAGGAATTGAAACACTAAAAAGAATGAGGTAAAAGAGATGAAAGACGAAGAAAAATTCTTTGCAACCTTCAAAAGTGATAATAAAATGTCTAAATAATCAAACAATATAAATCCAAACTGTGAACAAATAGAAGTGTCATGTTTCTCATTGTTAAAAACCCATAGTCTAAAACAGGACAGGAAAAGTAAAAATCAATACTATCTATGGAATATTTATGAGGTGAGGGACAGAAGAATCCTAAGAAGAGCAGAGTGGTCAGGAGTGGGGCACTGGCCATCAAACAAAAGAACAATCAAAAACACCCTGCATTTTGGAAGACTCTTGTAGATGGAGGAAACAACCTTTCAATACTCCATAGGAACTGAATAATTTTCTTCATCATCATCAAGAAGATCTGCCCATAAAAATCCTCTTAAAAATAAACGAATAAATAAAGCCCAGAAATGAAGGGATTCCTTGCAATACAAAACACTGGTTATTAGCTTAGCAAAAATACAGACATGAAAGGGTGGTTGACTGTAAAATAAGCACAAACATGGCACGTGATAAAAATGACTGCAAACCACTGTGACTGGAAAGATAAGTTGTAACTGATATGAATGATTCTGATGTTCACAATGCTCTTCTCACTTGTCTTACTTTAATTTGCAATTCTTTTACTTACATGGTTCAGAATATAGCACTGTTTCACCCTCATCAATGGTGTCAGTTTCCAGGTCTTGCTGAAAGCAACCAGAATTGTCAGAATGGAGCTAAGGGGAAGTAAATGCATAATCATGACATCTGGGGAGTTAGCTGAATTTTCAGTCTGGTGTCAGAAACTCTGAACAGCCAAATGCTCTTGGTTATCTTTCCCTGCTTCTTAGCTGTACTGTTCTTGCAAAAAATGGAAAGGAATGGCATTTGGTTGTGTGTCATAGCTGGAACAATCCCAGATGACGCTTAAATATTCATTATTTAGAAGAAAAGAGTTCTGATAACACTGTTGATTTGCTAATATTATCATCCCTGTTTCCCCTACTGAGACAAAGAAACAAGGAGTGAGCTGACATGAATTTAATACACTTATCTAACTCAAACTTAACATACCACTTGAAACATGGTAGTTTTCCACGTCAGTTTGCAGCATATATTTCCACAACACTATTTCACAATTGGAGAATAGTATTCCTTACATTATTCTTCATATTCTTAAGGATGAAAGAAAGCAGCTGCATGGTTTGTAACTAAAAATCCTCAACAAATTAAGTACTGAGCGAAAATTCGCTGGTGTGGAAGCAACTATATGGAAAATGAAAACTACTGTCATACCTTAGGAAAATTCTGAATACTTCAAGTTTTGCTAATGTTTATGGTCCACACCTTTGGTTTCCTATCTGCTGACAGATGTGCTCCTTCTTTCTCATGCAGGCTTGTTTGGGGTTCACAAGCTAGGGATCCCAGCCCTATAGAAATGCTAAGTTTCAGATGTTCCCATTAAATACATGGATGTAAGAGAAAAAAGTGCTGCCGACATGATATCCTAGCCCAGAACTTTCTTCTAGAGAGCAGGACACCTGAGATTTCTGGATATCAAAGTCTTGTCTCCAGACAAGTAAGGCTAGGGTACTCCCACTGCCCCCAAAAGAATAATGTGGTTACCAAACTCTATTCTCGTGAATATATGGGGACTTTGTTCAGTAACTGCTTGGTTTAAAATGCATAAAATGTCGTTAGGAGCAAGGATTGTGGAGTGGCTCCAGCCCTTTCCCCATTATGCACCCTAACATTAACACAAAGTCATGCTCCCTCATGCATGTCTTCTTACACTGCCCCTTGAATCAACTGCATAATAGTTCAGACTTACCAAAAGACAGGAAAACCACCACTTCTGCCTACCCTGTCTGTACTGGTATTCTTCTGTAACACAGTAGATGTGCCTAGAACACACAGTACCAAGGAGCGCACAGACCTTAAAACGACTGCTTTACTGGGTTCCAATGAACCTCTTACATGCCAACAATAATATCACTTTGGTTTGCACTAAAGGAGACAGGGGTGATCCAGACAGTCCTTCCCAAATGCATTTCCTCAGCACTGAAACTCAGGTAAGGCAGAATTTCAGTAAGCTCTGACTGCGTGACACAAGCTGTTGGCCTATTTAGGCACCTGGCCCTTGGTGTGTGCTTCTGAGTCTCAGAGCGTGCATCACAGTACTTAAATCTCTTTTTGTATCCAGAACTTCTGAAACATTAACCAATATCTACTTAGCTGCATCAGCAAGCTGATTTTAAAATATTAACTGTTCTGTCCCACAATAGACTCTGAAATATCTTGTTTCAGCTGTTTAGAATTTTACAACTTGGTTTTAATTACCCTTGGATTATAATTTTCGTATCTTCTCTAATGTTAATAATTTGAAGAGCTACAAGACTTCCAGAGAGGAGAAAAGAAAATAGTGTATTTACAAATGCAATGATAGGACATCTTATAAAACAAGAAGAGTCCTTTGTTTAATTTGTATTTTGTGTTTGATTGCTTATATCTCTGCATGTGGGCTTTGCTTTTTACCTTTCTGAATTTCCAGGAGAATTTTGTTAATATACAACACTGACCTTTTGCAAACAGTGTGGGGAGAAATGGGGAAACATTTAATCAGTTCAATAGAAATTTCAATCACTTCAAATGTTTCATGCAACCCACAAAATATATATTAAAATGAAGGTTTCTAGTTTATACTGGTTATGTGAGGTGTGATACAACAGGTATGTATAAGCCTAATTTCTAGAATGTGAGCTTATAAGCACTAATTTTCTTTTCCCTGATAAAGAATACCACTTTAATGAAAAAGAAGCTTTTCCTATTAATTTGAAGTTCTTGCTTTTTTGAAACATTTTGCATGTAGTAAGGGAGTGAAGAGGAAGCTGAAGTTTACTTCTGAGGTTTCGGCGGGCTAAGACAACTAACCTACTTTTCAAAACTGTATGAAGAGATTCCTGATGGCCTTTGCCATGTGGCTCTTGGCTTTGGGAGTGTCATAGGAGGCAAAGTTCTGTATTCACAACATAGCTGCATGTACCTCTAGCTATGAGCCACCAAAAATTTGCACAAAATCTCTGTGTGAAGATTTTGGATCATTTTTTCTATTACAAGGAAGTTTTACTTAGAATGGAACTTTACCTTTTTTGTGTCCTGACATCACACAAAACCTTATACTTCTGGCTATGACATTTTAGTATTTTTGAACTCTGGTTAAATTAAGTGGTTTAACCAGTAAACTTGATCTTTCTTTGCAAATGAAGTAGGGAAGGATTATGATTATGTAAGTGTCTTGGATAAGTATTTCATACTTTTACACAGCTGGATCTAAATTGGTTCCTCCCTCTGAACTCCCTGGATAAACAACATTTGGCTTCCTAGCAACCTCATTTGTCCTCAGTCAGACAGAAAAATTATTGCAACTCAGTCTTAAAACAGTTTGATTTGAAATTATGAAAAATACCTGTGTTGCAGATGTACAATTTCTTATGCTGCAAAATCCTTGTACTGTGCAGCAGAAACAGTCGGGAAGAGATGCCCTAGGTACCCTACTCTGTTAATTTCTCTCCTGCTCCTTACCTTCAGTGAGGGGAAGTTGCAAGCATACCCAGAAAAAAAAGGAAAGCAAAATCCCTCGCCTTTTGTGCATAACAGAAACTTTAGGAGGGCTACAGAGATGTGACAGTGAAATGAGCTCAGCAGAGGCCAGCCAGATGGACAGTAGGCTGAAGTTCATGGCATGCAGAGTGAAGCTGAGAGCCAGGTTTATTCAGTTTTCAGGAGAAGGCAAATGATGACCTAGCTGGAGATGCTGCCTAACAAGGCAACAGGGGAATGGAGTCGGACAGTCCTTGGTAGTTCACAGCAATAAGGTGATGGGTGATAGACACATGTATCAGGAAAAGGATCACAGTGCAGGTGATCAGCCACAAGAACAGCTTACCCAGCTGATTAATGTTCCTCCTTGAAGGTATTAAAAACTTGACTGGACAAAGTCATGAGCAAATGCCTTAGACCATCCCTGATTTGAGCAGGGATTGGATGAGATAACCTAAAGAAGCCCCTTCATTATTCTATAATTCCAGCTTTTGAACATGCTACTCTTTCTGAAGCGGCTGTGTTTCAACTACATGGATGTGCTAGATGATGCCCATTGTACAGAGCAGGTCCCTCACTCTGAACATTAGAGTCACTCTGGGGCTCTGCACGTGACTTCAACAGAAGCAGACTCTAGTTTCTGTTCCAAATATTTGCATTTATTCATTGACGCAAGTTTACAACTTCTGATCCTCATAAAGAAATGCTTGAAGTTGTTTACTAACTGTTCTACTTGATTTAAGGCATATGCAAGAGCAAAGTAATCCAAATTCAAGTGACTTGAAACTGCCGTTAATCTCTCTCCATGATGAAATAGTTTGTTTCATCTCAAAATTCATTTAATATCTTTGCTTTTCTGTCCTGCATTTGCCTCCATCTCTACACTTCATTTTTTCCATGGTTTTTCTCTGACACTTCAAAGAAGGAAAATAGAGCAAGCAGTATAAATCAGATTAAGTTTTGCCTTGGTGCATACATTTTTTTTAAAAAAAGGACTAGTACGGAATTTCATAGTTTCCATGGCTGCTACTATCCTACTGAGTTCAAAACCCCAAGTGAACTCTTACAGAAACTCCAAGAAATAGTCAAACACAGGAGCCTGTGTACTTCTGAGTCCGGGTTTATAACATTTGCAATACTTGGGTTATGTATTGCCATAGTCTTATGCAGATATGCCACAAACTTCAATCAGACTTAAAATGACCTTTGTCAAGATGCACAGAATTTCGAATCTCAAGTTTTATGTCATTCTTTTACATCTTTTTGAAGTCCTTCACTCCACTGAGCTATAAAAAAGAGCACATAATAATTTCTATTTTAATGACACAAAAAGACCTGAATTTCTGCATACAAATACACACCAGGCAGAGAAGAAGAAAAATATGTGCATGACCAGAACAGAAGTATTCCCCAGGCACATTGTCTGATGATCAGAAACAGTATCAGTTTAGAGGGAGTCAATTATTGTTGTAGCACCTATAAGTCAATGAAAATATGACAAATTGCTTTAGGAAGAGGAAAAAGTGTCATAGTTTCACTGATGGCATTGAACTCCCATGTAAAGAGCATCCAATTTGTCTCAGTAGATTTCCAAAGCAGGGTATACATAGAGGTCATCCCTCTCCACAGTAGGCTGCCACTCTGAGAGAGTGAAGAAAATCTGTATTCTCCCTGTTTCTCGGTGTAAAATATGAACATATTAAGTCTGCTAGAATTATAAAATCAAGCAATATTTCCTGCATGTATTTGGACAGTGTTATTCAAAGATAGCTTTTGTTTAAGACTAGTATTATTTTCTATCTGAAGATGTTAGTAAATAAGGCATTTCTGCATGTGTTAATGACATTTTTAAGTGGCAGCTAATTTGTGTCTGGTTCATTGAATCATATTTGTTTGAAATTTGCATTTCACAATTTCACATCAGTTCCCTAAAAATGATACATTAAGAATATCTTTGTAAACATTTTTTCAATACCACTAAACATCACAATTTCTTGGCATTTATATGCAAACATCACAGGTGTAATCACGAGTAGAGTTCTGACTAGGCAATTAGTGTACTGTGGTCAAGGACAAGGATGTGGTGGAAAACAGATGAGATGGAGCTTTTTGACACCAGGTGAACCAGTGTGCCTTATGAGTGCACATCCAGAGGAATATCCAAGGTAGAAGATTGTAGTTGTCTAAGCATCCATGTTTCCTGCAGCAAAACCTGATGAATTTACTGCTTCCAGTAACCTACCTAGCCTAATTCCACCACAGATATTCTGAATATTCCTACACTGCTGTGGACAGACTCCAGCATACTAGGTTTTCTGCAGCTGGACCACATGCTTCTGGGGTAGAAACTAGACAATCATTTTAAGGATGACAGTATTACTCATGCTTCTACTCACCCAAACCCATTGCTGCACTGTGCAGAGCTTAGGTAGGAGAGCGAACCTGACAGAAAATAGAACATCAAATACTTTTCTAGTGATAACTGAATTTTTAATGGTGAAAAATTGGAAGTATACAGAATTTTTCAGATGAGGAAGCAGAGAAATTACCCTATTCACACAATGCAGGGAATATTGAGAAACCCATCTGAAACCCTTAATGCTGAGGTACATGATTTAAATGCAAGACTACTACTCTTCTCACATTAAAAAATGGTAACCATCTTTCAAACAGAGTTACTGGAGAGACCAAGGGAAAGCTGTCTCCAATCTTAGCAGGACTGATTTTTTCCTGATCTTGAATTCTCTTTCACTAAAATAAGTGAGAAAACTTTTTATGTCTATCTGCCATCCTTTGGATCTCAGTATGCAGGGCTGCACATCTCACCTTTAAATGCTCCGAACACTAGAAACTCAAACCATTAATAACTGCCTTTTGTAAGTGTAATTTTCAGAATGTGACCAAGGTATTTATTCTATTGACTACACTCTTTGAAGTGCATAGAGAGATATCCTGCAGAGACTAAAGCAACTCTATATACTTCCCATGGGTAAAACTGCTGTCATCTTTCTTACATTGCCACTAACTGGCCTGATTACCCTCACAATGGAGCCAATTTTGCACTGGAACTATTCCACTATCTTCAAAGAAGGTTGTCTTCATTTAAATTTAATCTGAGAAGGAGTGTCAGGCTCCAAACATTATTTAATCCACAGAAAATCACAAGAAAGTTGAAGTGAGTCTGTTTAAATATTAAGCTATTTGATTTCATCTCTTTTAAAGGAAAAAATCTTCTAGCACTGAAGAAGCAAAGTGAAGAGATTTGCCCAACATAATCATTTGAGTTACATAGGCAGTTTTCTCTACCCCATACTCCAATGTTTCTAAGTTCTTCCAGTTTTCTGCTCTTTTACTCTACTTCAAGGGAAATGAAATTAACACTGAAGAAAATTTGTATTTTTCAGGCCTGAGGTCTCAAACACAAAGCACTTTGAACACTCAGCAGAAATTCTGTAGAATTATAACAGTGTTACAGAAGTTCATCAAGGCAGAACTAAAAAACAACTGGTGAGGATCATTCAAAATAAATTAATGAAACATGAACTATAGTACTGGGATGTACCTTATATTAGATGTATTCATTAGCCTTTCACTGCTTCCTTTTCTATTTCCAAAATGATGTGACTTTGTGAGTGGAATCAGTATAATTCTGAGCATTGACAACACAGCACTTGCTCCAAAGCCCAGATTATTACAAAAATATATTAGACACGTGATGAAAGTCCTAAAACAATTTTTAAATAGAAAAATGCCCTTTTTTTTTTGGGGGGGGGGGGCGGAAGAAAGGTGTGGCCATTGCTTGCCTTCCAAGTTATTTTCTAAGGAGAAATAGCAAACGTCAGTTATCACTGAGTGTGTGTAACACAGCACCTCTTCCATGGAACAAAAAATTATATTTTCCTTTCATCCTCTAGATCCCAGACCTTCAGACCTGTCCTGCCTCCTGCCCCACTACTTTGATGAAGCACAATCCACCATGCAGTGGGTTGCTTCAGAGCTACGGACATAACAGCAACTATTCATAGATTTCTTGGCTGGCTGATTTCGCTTTCATCAGCTCACAGCCAACATCTACCTGCAGCATCAGCAGGAACACAAATTCAGACCTCTCTCTAATATCCTGAGTGGTTTATACCTTTCAGTTTTTGTCAAATTTGTCGAAACAGGCCAACATAAAAAAAATTACTGTGGTGAACTAAAGACTGGCAACATGTCCATATAAGCCTGATATTATTAAAAAGTTAGGCTAAAAGCATTATCACTTTGTTACTGCAATCAATGCTGTTCTGTTACACTTTGTCTCATTTGTATTGGGTAGCTGAAAAACTGCAAAATTACAGAAATTCTGAATGAGTATATCCTGTAAATCCTAACAAAAGGCTGTTTATCATTCCCTTGAAGTACTTTTCTGATTCTGGGAAAACTTTTCATGATATTCTAACAGCTTAAAGCAATGATCTGTGTAACTTAAACCTTAAATTAAAGCAGAACAAGGAAATGCTATGTTTGCAGTATTATTTATTTGACCTGAGATTGCCTTGGGGTTTATTGTACGTTTGGAGGCTGCAGAGCTCTGAAAGAAGCCTTTAGCAATTAGCTAATTTACTGTCTTTGGACATATCCTGAAAGGTAGAGATACTCAATTAATTTTTATTTCTTAGCTCGGACTTGGATTCTTTTATGCTTACATTGGCAAATGCAAAATCATTTATATGCAGAAGAAATAACAACTTTCCAAGAAAGTAGTGAGGCTGAAAAATGAAAGGACTAGAGCAGTTAGAAATAAGAGATTGCATGTAGGACTATTACTAATTTCACAGTGAGCAATAACTTCAGAAAAAAACCCATTATTGTTCAGTATTAGAAAATAGAATAGTACACATGAAGAATTTTTACAGCTGTGGAGATAGTACTGAAAAACACCTACTCTTACATAAAGTATTATCCACCTTATCCATGAGCATGTCTGATGGTCAGTTGGCACACATTTCCCACAGAAACAGCTTCCATCATTTCTTAATCAATTCAGTTCTATGGTTGAAGCTAATTTTCTTAAAATTCCATATCATACCTCAAGGAGATTAACTCGTCTGAAAGAAAATACTAAATTGATCCTGATGTATACTCTTTGTCATTCCAGTCTCTCTCCTACTCTTTTTGTTGATTAAAAAAAATCTTCCCGTGATTAAATAGTATTTCCTGTCAGATTCTACATGTGCTTTTTCAGAAAAAAAGTTTTGTTTTGTTGAAGCAACGCATTCTCATGTAAAAAGCCTTTCCTGTGGAAAATTCCCCACTAACTCTAATCCAATTCTCTTCCTCGAGGTCCTGACAAAATTCCTTCCTGCAATGCTTTCATCATAATCTCAAACTAGCCATGCTGCTGTCCTAGAAGTCCTGAGTCCCTTAAGTGGCTGCCCAAGAGGTATCTTGCCCATCTAAAAGCCAGTCAAAGCTGAAGCTTTCAACCTCCCTGTATTAAAATGCCTGTTCTTGAAGCTGATGTGAGCAGCGGCCACATGGCGGAAGTTTTAAAGCACTCAGAATTCTCAGATGTCCTTCGTGCCACCTCCTGCCCCGCAGCACATGTACAGCTGTGCAGAGCCGCACAGGGTCTGCCAGCAGCCAGCCCGGCTCCCCCCAGCCCTGGGACTGCACAGCGGCACCAGTGGGGCTGATCAGACAAGGCACAGCTTGTTGCCAGCTGTCCTCAGCTGCGGTGCCTCTTCCAATCGAACTCAGCCATCCTATGGCTTTGGGAGAAGCCATAGAGATGAAGAACTCCTCTTCACCCCTGCTTGCAAGTGTCGTGGGTTGAACCTGAGTTGATGGACAGACCTTTCAACCAGTAGCGGGGCTCTGCCTGGTGCAGTTTGGGAGCCACGAGAAGCAAAAGAGACCTCTATTCCTCAAATAGTATAGAGACTTTTAAGCACTGTAAATGCTGACCAAGAATCATCCTTTGTTATCTTTTGTGTGAGCTGGATGAGAGGGGGAGGTCGTGGAGAATAGGGGGTTGTGTTTTAATTTTTTCTTATTTCTTTTTACTCTTAACTGTCTTAGTGATAAACTTTTTCATATTCTTTAAGTTTGAGCCTGCTTTGCATCTCTCCAAATCTCCTCTCACAGGAGGTAAGAAAATGCAAACTAAATCTCTACATTAATTGGTGTTTCTGCCTGGTTTACAAACCAAGCCCACTACAGCAAGGCAGGCATTCTTAGAGCAAAAGCTGCTGCAAGGCAATGCTCTTAAAAGATATGGGTTTTTTTCTTCAGAGCCTTTTTTCCCTCCTACACTGGTTTATCACAGCTTAATTCTGATTTTGTGCCATCGCAAGCTCCAACAGGTTTGTGCTGCGCATATAAACTAGGAAGTTTACAAGCACCTAAAGGTGCACCAAAGATCGAAGGTGACTAGGCTTGACTCTTCAAATTTGTGGCATAGTTATAAGGAAGAGTTCTACAAAATATTTGTCCAAATTAATATCTTTTCTTTTGTTCTTATTGAAAAAAAAAAAAAAAGTCTGCTGTGAAACTGAATTGAAACATACCACCATCCAAGTTCAATCAAAAAGCAAAGAAATTCAGCAGCATTATAACAATTTGCTTAGCTGGGAGATGTAAACCACTGTAAATATAGTGTTTGATATCTATGGTATATGCAATACAATGCCATGTGAAAGCTTATTTATCTGACAGTGGCCTTAACAATAAATAAAATGGACTTGACAAGGACAGACGTGATGATGTGGCACTTCATTCAAACCATTCTTCTGTCTCAGGACAATGAGTAAGAATTCATCCATTCCTAAATGGGTTCTTCTAGCAAGAACTCCTATTAACCTCTTGTGAACCTTTTTTGAAATGAAGAGTATTGAAAATATTGAAAATGTTCTAAACCAGTAAATGGTGAACATGTGAAATAAATGTTGCAGAAACACAAATCCACTGGAATTTGTTCTTTGAAATTTTTCACTTTGCAAGGATTTGAAGGCAAGGACTTTGTTTCCTTCACAATAGATGTAATTTGAGTGATTGGTTGCGTGGTTGAAAAACAAATTTAGTATTTTTGAAATATGCTTTAAAACCCTAACATATTTGACCCTACTTCTGTTTATAGCTTGGTAACTGCTCCACTATCTTGCATTCAAAAATGCAGTAATTTTTTCCCTCTGCTTATTTTCAGTTTCCCTAGAAAACTATGTATCTTGTTTAATGATTTTCTTCTCAAAATATCTTTCAAGTAATTTAAAACTTTTTCTTTTGAATAAACAAACCTGTATGAAGAAGTGCTATAAAAATTCTTATCCCAGGGGGATGCAAGACTTATGTTCCCATCCAAATACAAATTCTCTTCACGGACACAGTACAGTCCTTGATTCACAAATCCTATGGGATTATTGCAAAGCATTAAAAATATATACACACAGCCATACTTCTAGTCAGTAAAAACACTGAGAGAAGAAATTATATAGAACAGAGAAAGGACATGACTCCTCAGTTTATGGCTTCATAGAATGAAACAGAATCCACAGAGAAATAAAGTGTTTTATTTGCTTAATTTGTTTTTATTCCCAGGAAGACATTTACTGAACAATTAAACAAACTCCAAAACAGTGTGAGAGTCCACTCATCATGACTCTAAACCACAGCAGAAATGGAGGGATGGTCTTTAAATTTAAGATATATTCTAGGATTAAGATACCACTGTAAGCAAGTGAGAAGATGAAGAATATTATTCCTCTTTTTCTCACCAGCAGATTTTGTGGCATCTGGATCCATCATGAGTCTGACATCACATCAGGTTTACCTGCTTGTCCTAAAGTGCAGCCATGTATAATCATCATATGGTCTATAGAACTTTCTTTATAGAGAATTCTCACTTCCCAGTACATAAATATCTAATTATTTTTATCTTCAAAATTCTGTGGAAATTGCTCTCTCATCTTGGATTTTTTTAATACTGAACATTCAAATAGCCTCTTGGCTCTTCCAGTCTTTGCAGTCTCATTTTCAAGAGCTTATTTAATTGCTAATTCTATTCCCCTTTTAATCATTCATACCATGTTCAACTCATGCATGGAACATAACATATTCTCTTCAACTAAGTCTCTGTTAAATTCAAGTCAGAACACTTCATTTTTTCCACATATGCACATATTTCTTGAATTTATAAAAATACCCTGCCTCTTTGACTACCTTTTATACCATTAACTCTTTTTTAGCAGAGACCATGTTTAATTGGTCTATACAGAAGCTGAATAAATATTTGTACATGCTGTAAAATCACAATGTCCTTTATATATGTTGGATCATAAACGAGCTCCGTATTTTCTGATCACAAAGATTTCAGGTATTTTTGAGTTTTCCAGTACATTTGGCACATTGGTGTTAGGAAGTGTATGTCTGTTAAGAGATATGGTGACTTTTGAATAGCTGGTCAAATGAGAAGGTAAGTGACATAACATGCCTGAATATTATGGGTATGCTTTTAGCTCATGTCACAATCATATTTTATGAGTCTAAGGCAGGCAGCCAATCGAGAGCCACATAAGTAAAGAGGCAGTCATCTAAGATGGCATGGCAGTGTCAGCTACCCTTCCCCCACTAAGCTGTCCTGACTACTGCACCTGAAGAAGTAATAAGAATGTATGTCAGTTCCTGATAGGAGTAAGGAGAGAGAATCTCCCAGCAATAACTTCAACCCTTCCGTATGTCCACAGTGCAAGACCAGCAAACTCAATCATCTAATATTCTCTCACCCTAACTCACAGCCTTGTTGTGACAACATGGAATAGATCCACCTCCTTGAAGCACTAAAATCCAATTTTAACAACTTTTCTGATAGATCATAATCCAACATTCCCACCCACCCCCCCCATTTGTATTGCATATGTCCAGTAACCATGCCTCGTATCCAGAGTGTAATAATTCTTTAGATAAATCTGACATCCAAAGTTAGCAGCCATTTTAGGATTTTTTTTCTGTTTACTTTACGAAAGGAAGACCCAGGCAACTACAGGCTGGTCAGTCTCACCTCCATGCCCAGTAAGTTTATGGAGCACACTGTGCTTGAAACTATGATAAGGCACATGGGAGATAAGGAGGTGACTGGGAATAGCCACCATGACTTCTCTAAGGGTAAATTGTTACTGACAAATTTAGTGGCCTTCTATGATGGGGTTGTAGATTTGGTGGATAAGGGAAAAGCAGTGGATGTCATCCACCTGGACTTGTGTAAAGAATTTGACGCTGTCCCTCATGACAGCCTTTTCTCTAAACCAGAGAAAATGAATTTACATTTAATGGATTGACCAGTTGGTAGATAAGGAACTGACTGGACAGTCACTTCCAAAGAGTTGTGGTCAACAGCTCAATGTCCAAGTAGAGATCAGTGATGAGTGGCTATGTGAGTTGACAGAGGCGGGAAGCCAAAACAACCACAAAACCACAGCTGAAATGTAAAGATTACATTTATTTCCTTACCTCACTAACCAGAGGATCCCTAAGCAACACCCAGGCAGAGACACACAGGAGGGAATGCAGGCACCACCAGGCTTAATCCATCCTAGCAAAAGTCAGGGCTGCTCTTTGCACCAGTTTATCTAGGGCCCGTGTAATTTGCCAACATGGTGTGACTTGCCCTGTGCTTTTTATGATCTCTGAGCTTCGATCTTCTTTCTTCCAGATTAGGGAGCTCATGCATGTCTGTGAGAGAGCCTCCAGGTCTCTCAAAACACCTGTATTACCTCTACACAGAAATTGTACTTCTCAAAAAACAGACTGAGGATAAACAACAATAGGCATAAAATAAGGGATTTACCACATCCTTATTCTCCACGCTTTGGCATTCCTAGCTGCAAGGCCATTTAAACAAATCTACCATCCTCCTCACCATTATTCCACTTTTAACCCTTTCCTCCCAAAACCGGTATTCTTCAGGGGCTGGTGCTGGGACCTACAACATCTTTGTCAGGGACGTGGTCAGTGGGATTGAGTGCACTCTCAGCAATTTTGTCAAAAACACTGAGTTGAGTAGTGAGGTTAACCCCCCCGAAGGAAGGGATGAATCCAGAGGACCTTGACAGGCTTGAGACGTGGGCCTGCGAGAATCCAATGAAGTTCAACAAGGCCAAATGCAAGGTCTTGCACCTGGACTGGGGCAGTCCCAAAGACAAACGCATGCTGGGTGAGGAACGGATTGTGATAGACTTGGGCAAAAGCACTGGGAGATGGTTGAATAGAAGCTTGACATGCCTTGGCATCCCATGCTTGAGCCCAGAAAGCCAACTGTACCCTGCACCAAAATAATTGTGACCGGCAGGGTGTGGACTTCCAGCAGGAAGTCCAGATGAGGCCACAAAGATGGTCAGAGGGATGGAATACTGGAACAAGTTGACCAGAGATGCTGCAGATGCCCCATCCTTGGAAGTGTTTAAGAACAGGTTGGAGGGGGCTTTGAGCAAGCTGGCCTACTGGAAGATGTCCCTGTCCATGGCAGGAGTTTGGAACTATATGATCATTAAGTTTCCTTCCAACCCAGGCCATTCTGTGATTCTATGATTAACAGTCTGTCTTTCCCAAAGGAAAGTACAGGAAAAACACAGACACCTCACCCCAACCACCCCTCCAAGTTATTATTTGAATTACCTTTGCAAAGATTGGAAAGTATTGAAGAGCAACTGTGGTATTCCATTTTACAGAAAGGAAAAGGCATAAAAAGATGGTGCGGAAGAACTCTACATTGCAGATTATGCTAAGAGCAGGGCTTGGTGACTCAGTCCAGAAGACAGAAAAGCTGTGCATCTTCCAAGATGAGAAGGAAATAGAGAAGGACACTCTCATCCCTGAGTGCTACTGCAGTATTATGCCTTCTGTGCTGTGACATTATGACTTATATGCATCACTGAACAAAATTTGTCTGCTAGAGAAGAAATCTCTATATTTACATTCTTGTGGCTTTGCTGCAGGACCTCTAAGACACCATGTTAGACACTCATCTGCATTGTCCAACTCAAGAATTTATTTGTCTTGATTCCCTTCATAATGTTGTGAGAAGAAAGGCATAAATGAGCTTAATCTCCCTTCAGGAGGCCTACTGCTCCCCCTTCAGATAGTTGGGATGAATCTCAGTGTCTGCACTGCTTTAAGACAAAGCAAAGACATGAGAATAAACATGTTACATTTAGATGACCATATAAAGTTTTTTAATACAGCATTTATTGTCAAATAAAATTCTTTTCCACTTTTTCATTTTTAAATTAATTGGGCAGGTGTGTGACAAACAGTAAGTCAACAGAACAGAGCAAATAAAATATAAAACAGGATTAAGAAATAATTAATAAAACAAAAAGAGTTGCCAAGAAAGTGGCAGATTATTTGGAACCTGATATTTATCAAAGGCTTAAGCATAGTAGGTGGCTGAGGTTATTGTATTTTTCTATTAAGGAAGAACAGTTTCTTGGCAGATTCTGTAGGCACTAAGCACCTCAAAATCATTTTTAGCTTTGCATGCAATTAGGCTGCTGAATCTAATGGGAATGCATAAACTCCTCTGTGTAGCTCATCCTGTAGGATGTATTTATCTCATGTTTTTGTGTTACATAGCAGTACAGAAAAACCTACTTGCTCCTATAAAAAAAAAAACTTAAGAAACATCTATATTGAAATGTTTGCATATTCTGTGTGAGCTACTCATTTCACTTAGAAACAGAAAAATGTAATTTTCAGTCTATGTTAAAAGAAACTGTAAAGACATTACATTATCTTAACAAACAGGCTTCTTCTCCCTTGAGTCCAGGATCATACTTCCACGCTTAGAAAATATTTGAGGTTTTTTTTACCTCTTTTTGTCTATCAAAACACAGACAGCTGAGAGTATATGAAAAAAAGTACATTCTTGTCCAGTTGACAGTGCTTCAATTATCTGACAATTTTTCCATCATTTTTGCTTAAGGGCACCACTAAAGCAGAAGCAGTGCTGAAAGCAGAGATTGGTTATTTGTAAAAAATAGCAGGACAAACCACTAGTTTCACTACAGGCTACACAACTTTTCAGAACAACCTTGAGATGAGAGAGTGGAAACCTAAAGTTTTACTGACACCTAAGATGAAGTTTGATTAATTTTCAGAAGACTGCAATACATACCTATAAACTTTAATAAAGAAGTGAGACCTTGATGACACAAGAGGTGCCTTCTCACACACTATCTACTAGAATAAATTAATACATGAAGAGTTTTAAATATTATCCGGCAGGAGAGCAGAGACTGCAGCAGAAAGCTCCAAATCTATAGCATTTGGTTGTAAATTCACCAAACTTGGCCCCTAAGCATTCAGCATTACAATCACAAAAGGTATTTCTGTGTGCCTTACACTGTAATAACCATTCAGTATTTATTGACTTAAAAGGGAAGTAAGCAATGAAACCTCTTTGCAGATCTAACGCAGCTCTTATCAAAGAGTAGAGCACTCTAAATTACTCACATGAAAAGGATGCACTCAATCTTTTGCCAGGGCTGTAGCACTACCTTCAAAACTGCTCAATGTGTGTATTGTTAAATAGCAGAACTTTTCAACTCATGATCTACGAACGAATTTTGCTCAGTTATCAGAAAAAAACATATCTATCCGAAAGACCGTTGTCATTCCTTGCTTGGTCTAAATAAAATTCTTATCCAAAAGTCTAGCTGAAGAGCTCTGACTGTGATTTGCTTTGTGCATTAGTGGTGCAAGAAGCTCCACTTACTATTAGAATTTTCCACTGCTCTTGCTCGTAGAGCACAAATTGAGATCCCAAAAAAGCACAACCATCAGCTTGTACAGGCTGCTTTCTCTTTGACAGATTTGACAGACCAAAGGTAAAAAGATTATAGAAGATTAATGAAAAATAAATTAGATTGAGGAAGCAGATGAAGGGTACCTGCTGTAACATCTGTTGTGATTTTTAAGCAGGACACAGCATTGGAGCTCTGACAGGTGGAGCAGGTCTAGTGGTCTCAGAACAAAGCTTTCCTGGATCTCAGGATTCTCTGGCACTGGCATGGTAGGAACCAACATGAAGTACCCAAGTAAGAATATAACTTTTAGTGATTGTAAACAAGCTGAAGAGAGAAATCAGAAGATTTAAGAGACATTTTGCAAAATGGAAATGAGAAATGAAGGAATTTCAGATCGTTACACAAGTAAAAATTAATAACTATATGGCTGAGAGCAAGACTCGCGGGTTTTCTGGGTTGACATTAGGTTGGGAGTGAAAAGGGGTGAGTTTTGCTAATCTGGTGAAAAAACATGTTTCTCACAATACAGAGGGGTTGAGGACGCAAAAGACTTGGATAGCTGGAGGTATGAGTAGATGCCACCCTCTTTCTTCTTACACATACACATAGAACGAAGTAGAAGAATGGAATTATCCTGGAGCTCACAGTTTCTAGTCCCCCTCTATCAATCAGGTGCCCTTAAAAATACGAGGTCTTTGCTAAAGACCAAACAGATGTATAAATAAACAGGAAAGTTTTAACTAAGAACTTTTCCAGGATTTCATCTGAAGGAAAAGTGACTACTGGTCTGCTGCTTTATAACTCTGGAAAAACTATAATTTTAAAGAGAAATATAAATCTTCTCTCTCCCTGATAAAATTTACTGCTCTTCATAAACTGCTTAATCATGAACTTACTAGTGCTTTTGATTAATGGCTGGGAAGAGAAAAAAGTCATATTTTACCCAAATAAGAAATGGCAGTTTTGTAGCAGTGAGAGCTGTAACCAAGCTAAATCTATAACAGAAAGGAAATGGTTTCTTTCCAGCTTGTACAGCACTGATTGAGCTTTTAAATAATAAATAAATCTACTTTCCCAAACTGCAAGAAACTTTGATTTTTTCCAAGAACAAGCTTAAACCTGATATCAAATACATTAGCAAAGTCTAATGCAGGAGGGGAAAAAGAAGTACTCTGTTTTAACCATCCCTTTAAATTCTTCAGGTGCTCTTCAAGGGGTTTTTTTTCCCTCCTTAGATACAAGTACTAGTGACTTAGAAAAGCAAATGTTTTACTGTATTTTACCACCAAACATATTACCTTTAGAATCTCTTCATCTAGGTTAGAGTCTAGCACACACTACTGCAGTCTAAGAACATTCAAGTATAACTCCTAATGATTAAGACACATTTTTTCAAAGACTTATTGAAATGGTAAACTTTAAACAGAAAACTAATTACATCACTTTTTTTTCATTTACAATTTCAGTGAAGGAATTCACCTTTTTAAAAATTATCCAAATTCACATATCTCGGGAAAACAGAATCACAAAGCATGAGAGGTGACGGCAAGTAGAAAACTCACTAGCGCAAGTCACTGTCCTTCACAACTGTGGTACGCCTACAAGAACCATTCCAGCGATACACAGGGACACAGGAGACAGACTGGTGTTTCAAATGGGTGCAAGTTTACTTCAGGACATTGAGTCAAAAAAAGTTAAACTACCCTCCTCCTTAAATTATGCGACAGCTGTGTAGAGGTAACCTTAAAACTAATGAAAGACTCTTTTGTGGGGAGGTGGGAATATTGAGGTTAAAGAGATAAACAACTAAAATGAAGAGAAATCAGGTAAACTTAAAAATATTGTTGGGGTTATCAGACTTCAATACGTGTAGGATTTTCTTATCTGTAGGATAGAAATGTCACAATTCAATGAACTGTGTTTCATTAGGAGAGAATGTGCAAGTAACAACCTATCAATTTAATATTTGCAAATAAAGAGCAACTTTTGATTCCCATTGCCCCCCGAAATATTAGTAAAATGGGAAAATGAATTCTTCATAGCATTACCTAAACATTAGTAAACCCCTTCCTGGAAGCATAAAGTGAATAGAATAGGTCAACTAAGCCAATAAAGGACTTTTTTTTTGCCATGAAATGCCCTTTTTTGAAATCTATCTCACTGTTTAATTGGAGTGACTCTAGCAACACTAGCCTCTACTGCTTCTCTTGGAGCTGATCACATTTTACCAGAAGTATAATCAATGTTATACTTGCAAAAGAGAGGGGCAGAAGAAATTTGAAGTGGAGCCTGGCTTGCTTATAGAGTCATTACTCTTCTGCCTTTTATTACTGAATCAAATGAGTTGCTAAATCAAGTCCATCATTAACACTAGCCCCGCAAGAATTGCAGGCCAGTCAGGTCATGACTACTCTATAGTCAAGGCTTATTCATAGAATTTTCCGTTTGATTTTCACTCCTACAAGTTTTATGTATTTTATCCAGTATGTGGAAATGAAATTATTAATATAAAATTTCCCATCTCTACAAGAGAAGTTACCAGTCTGCTCTGCCCTTCCCAAATAATGGAAGAGCAGGGCTGACATTTGTTCTGGCTGTCCTTCTAATTTTGTGTTAATCTTTGAGTTATAATAGATACAGCTATACTGATTAAACAGGAGATGTTGAGGATAGTTCTTTTCATCATCACTAAAAGTCAGCCTAGTACTGCAGAAGAGTGGGAACTGTGAATATGAATCTTTTTTTGTCAGAGGTCAGAACCAAAGACAGGTCCTGGATTTAAGCTTATGATAGAATTCACCAGATAATTGCATTAAAATATTTTCACTGCTCCCTTTCAAAATAAGGTGAAAAGAGAAAGCAGAAGCCAGTACAGCACTTGGAAGAGTTTAATTCTGTTAGACACTACTTTTCTGAGCCCACAAAGAGTTAATGTTTGCCTAATGTGAATATTTTCAGAACACACTATCTCATCAGAGGGAACTGGAGTGTTAAGTGTCATTCATAATGAATTAAAAATAATAAGAATTCCTATTCCTTCCACCAGAGGTTTCCTCATCCAAACAACTTATTTGTCAATCATAACAACTCTAAAAGTTGCAAAAAAAGAGCTAGAATTAAAAAAAAAAAAAAAAGTCTTGATCTGTGCATGGGGAAAGCCTTCTCAGACAATAATTACTTTTAAGGAGAGAAAAGTACACAAAGGAAAAATGTGAAATTTGGATGGACTGGCTGAAACTGGGGCAAGCCCCAGTGCAGTGCTTTATCAATTATATCAAACTACCTCTATGTTTAAAGTGCTGGGTTTTTTCTCTGCTAGGGCACTGTTTCTGCAGAACTCAGTTCTCAGTTTGTTGTCACGTTGTTGACTAGATGAGGTAGTTTGTGTTGGTGGCATGTTTTAAATATTTATGTTAGCAGAAACACAAGGCTTAGCACCACTGCAGTGGGAATAGGATGCTCTGAGGGTACGCAGAAAATATGATGGGTTTAGAGGAATACATTACACACTTCTGAGAGTTTTTCTTCTTTTTAAAACACAATGAATTTCAGCTTTCCAGAAGAGATGCAATTTATAACCAAATTTCTATTTCCATTTCCCTCAGATAGAAGTGTTAACATATACAAGCATTAACATTGCTGGCATGAAAGACCCTCAGTGTATAACCCTCTCTTCCTCTCCTCCCCACAGTGATCATTTGCTTGCAAGAGAGTACAGTGGCCATAGATGTTTTTCCTCCACACTTATTTCTGCTCTTCCCCATAGGCACCTGTCTTGCACCTCTGGGTCCTTTTTCATCTAAATTAAGCCATGTCATCATCTCCCCAGTTCCTCTTCAAGAAAGTATGTCAAGCTCTTATAACTAAAGTAATTGAGAAGTAAAATAGTCTTAAGGAAAAAAAAATAGGGGGACCGCATCACTTAAGTTATCCCATTTGCTTGTGTTTCTTAAACATATTATTTTTATTAGAAAGGGAATCTTCAAAACCCCACAAATACTGAACATGAAATTGCAATTCTATCCTGATCACCTTCAGATATTTTTCAGTGTAAGAAACTATTTCTTCTTCTCTTCCCCCCCCCACCTCCTCTTTACTCCTATAAGAGAATATAATTGAGGAATGTTGCAATGACATTGGTCAGAAACCAGGAATCAAGAATGAGATTATATATTGCAAATATTCTGAACAAGAGATACTTATTTCATTGGTTTGATTTGTTTTTTAGGTTTGGTTGGTTGGTTGGCTGTGGTTTTCTTGCTTTTGTTTTGTGATTTTTTTAAGAAAAAAGTCTTTTTTTAATGGGGGCTCATTTTTACCTCACATTAGATGGTTTTGAATTCCAAAATGAAGCATTTAGACTTACAATTTATCAAAATTTGAGATTCAGTTGTGGTTCAAGAATATCTCTTTTTCTCATGTACAATGAAGTTTCCTTTTCCTGATGCACTCAGATGTGTGAAAGACAAATTCACCCTATGTTTTCTTACAGTTTTATTTAAGGGAATGAAATTCTTTTCTACTGCTTTACCATCCTTGTTATCCATGTTATTCTACACAAGAGAAGCAATGATTAGTGGTTAAATAAGTAAATGATAACCAGCTAGTCTGGTGTGAAATCACATAAGTATAGTCACTAGAGAATAACACTTGCATTTTTCTTTCAAGTATAAAAATACATGTAAAGCAGTGGTTCTGAAATCAACACCACAATATCAAATTTTTTAACAACAAGAGGCATTCCAGATTAATGTTATTTTATAAAGCTAGAAAACAAAGCAGCAGAACTACATCTCTTTTAGGAGTCTTGACATTTTACTGAAATTTTCGACAGCCTACTATTTTAGTGTGTGCTTCCACGGTTCAGAGATCTTACTGCTCCTACTAGCATTTGAGGGAAAATAATTTTACCAAAGTGACTTAGTTTTCAAACTCTTGATGTAAACACCCTTCAAGCAGACAAAAACTACTTGTCCAATAGTTTTCAGTAAAAGATTTTTAATTTGGTGCAAAGGCAGTCCATGCAGCTCCACACTGAAATGCAGGTTCTAGTCAAGGAGTCAGACCTTTCAAAGCAAAAGGTTGTCTCCCCTCCCTACTTTCCTCTTGGGGTTTCCTACTGAAGACATTCAGCAAAGGAGCCCTTGTCAACTTTCCTACTGTAAACAGGTGCAGCATGCATTTGCCAAAATAATTCAACAGTACAGAAGGATGTTTGAGCTCATCTCACATTGTCATGGTCAGAGAGACAAGGGTTTCTTGTTAATTCTGTACCAATAATACAATGGCAGAGGCATGGTTTCAGCAGGGGCCAGTCTTCATTTTCGCCTTTGTTTGGGAAAACCACACCAGGCAGTCTTCAGGAAGTATTTTTGTTTGTTCAGTGGTGAATACCCTTTAGTGGGTAAAACACTGTCTCTTTTGTACACTCTTTTATTCATTTTGTAGTGGTTATTGCAATTTTTCAGCTAATTGTGACTCCATCTTCTAATCTCTCAAAGTGTATCCTCCACTATTGGAAGGGGGGGAAGTCGGGCAGCTTGAGTGGGTCTAATATTCCCAATGAGTTTTAAACCAGCACAAGCATATTTTGAGAAACTCTAGCACTTGAACTTCATATTTTGAACTACTTCAGTCTCTCTTGAAGTGCCTTACACACAGAGGGCTTCCCCTGGGAAATATCCAGCAGAGCACATATAGGCAATTTCCCATCTAAATGTTGTGGCAGAGAACTTATTCCCTGTTAGAGCAATCTATTTTTCTTCATGGAGATGAAAAACGGGAAAAGAAAGGAGACTATGACCCCAGCAGTACAAGGTTACTAAATGGCTACATGTGGCATGAAAGCACTGGTTTTTAGGTTGTTTGCTTCTGACACAAGAGTGGCCTCTTACACATTCCAAACCAGTACTGCTTACCCATGAAGGTACTTGAAGAAACCCTAACTTGCTGGTTTGAGGCCATATGCTCTTCCTGGAGGGGCTGCAGGACACCTAATTCTTTCAGTGATGTATCCTTGGCTGAGAATCCTCCAAGTAGGTCTTGCAGCTACCATTCTGGAGGGTCTGTTCCTTTTTGGCCCTAGGTCCAGAGATTAATTTTGAATACTCATTTAAGTAAAAGAGATACTTTTAAGCAGTACCTTAGCAGATAAAGTTTTCTCATGTGATGAGTCACATTTTAGGCAGTGACAATGATGTTACTAAAGAAATTCTGCCCATAAGGACATGTAAGAAATACAGGCATAAATATATATTGGTGGTGCCTTTTTTTTTTTTGCTCTGAGGGGAAAAAAGATGCCAAAAAGACAGGAAAAAAATAAGAAAAAAAACAGACATGCTAAGGGAATGCTACCTTCTACAAGTAGACGAGAACCTTTCCTTGGCTTTTATATGCCTGCAGATGAATGTCATAATTAAACATAAGGAGTTTTGCATTTATCTTCTGTCTTAAATCCCACTCCTTTGATTCACATGTCACTTTCATCAAAAGAGGTCACTAGCAAAAAGTGGCATCAGCCATTATAACTTTGGCAGGCTGACAGTCAATTTTGCCACCTCCTACAGCCCACACATCACATTATAGCATGATTCTATGATCTTATTGAAAGCTAGCCAGGATCTTGTGCAGGGTCTAGAAAATGAGTCTTTAGGATATGGCTCCCAACTTAACTAAGCAATTTTATATAGAGGAATGTGAAAAGGAATATGAAATAATAACATTCTGTCTTTTTTCAGCATATTGCCAAAGAAGAGTTCCGATCTCTTTTTTGTTGTAAGCTGAATAAATCCTATTATTGGATTTTACAAATAAAACTGAATTTGAAAGATGTCTGCATTCCTTGAAGGCCAAAATAATCAAGATTATTTTGTATTTTCAGATTTCTCCAGACCGTAAGACCTATTACTGCCTCAGACTTAGGATGCAGAGGATTTGTGCCAGCATATAAACTGCAACATATGAAAAGAATCAGTGCAAAATTAGATGAAGTAAAATGGTGAAGGAATCATCCTTTAAGTAATCTTTGTAATTTCTAGAGATACCTCACTGAATGCTAAAGTTATAATGCATACATCTGGCCATGACTGTGATAATATGCCTAAGGAGACATATTTCCATTGAAAGCACGAATTAATTTTCTTTATTAAGGTAGAGTTATTTAGAAGATAGTATTACCTCCGTTTAGAAAATAAGACAATAAGTAGATATGAAAAATTTGAGCTCCAAACCCCATTTTTTTCTGAGGAAAAAATAAAAAAGTCTCTTAACAAAAACCCTCAGCATTAAGGAAGACAGATAAACTACTGTTATAATTTTTGTTAATCCACAAAAATAGAGAAAATTGTCAAATCTTACACTGTGAAGAGGCAAAAATTATGAAAAGTTCTAGATTCAGCTTTTGTCTCACTATTCTTACAGAGCTCTAAAGAAAGATGTATTACTCTTAGCTGTCAAGATCCTTGAATCACAAATATAAACTGAAGAAAGAGACCTATGAAAAACATCTGCACGCTACATTTTGCATCATGGGAATATCTGAACAAAAGTGAAACTCAGGCACTGATATTTTTAACGTGTTACACATGACTTAATACAAAATAAAAATTCCAAGTGATTTCTACTATCTGTACATTCAAATAAATGGAGCAATTGACACTGCCTTTGGAGGAATGAAAAGCACTCCTTGGAATTCACTCTATGCCTATTAACTAAAATGGGAGTTAAATCTGCACTCACGGTGCTTTCCAACATTTTATTATGAGTTCCAGGCAAAAAAAAAGACTAACAAAAACCAAACAACCTCAAAGAACAGTCCTAAAAAAAGGAATCTCTTCCTATTAACAACTCTCCTAATTATTCAGAAAAAAGTCACGCTTCCTTTTGTATATTCTTATGATTTAAGTACTGCACTCTTTAGGATTAAAAATAAAATCCTTTAAAGAAAAGTCTTAGCTAAAGACTGAAAAGCTTTCACATATATGTCACATATTTTACTGGAAGACAAATATATCCTCGAAGAAAAAAAAAAGGGATAGGAGGTAAATCAATCATAAATACAGGATAGACTCCACCTGTAGCTAGAGAATGTATGAGACAGGCTTGAAATCCCTGCACCTTCTGGGGTTTACCATAAATACAATACCTAGTAAGCCTTGGCCAAAGCCAATGTAGCTAAGAAGCTAACTGGACACAGGCTATCTTCTTTTCTGCTGTACTCTTAATCTTCTTACTTAACTGTGCATCATGGTATTCAATTCTCTGAAGTGCTTTTAGCATGTTCAAAGTGTGGTAAAAATACCTAAATAGCCATTGCACATAGAAGAAAAATGAAATATTGAAGCAGATTAATCACTTTACCAGGGTCAGGACGTGAACTTATACCTCTATCAGTATCAAAATGCAAGTTTTGCTGTGATCTGCTTATTATTTACAAAATCAGATCATATGATGGGGTTTTGAACATTTTTTTAATTAGTCACAGACTAAACAAATATAACATTCATTAACTGTGGATATCCAAAATTATTAACATATTCCCAATGGTACTTTCCTTTTAATGTCTGGTACGTTCCTTTTGCATGCCTATTAATCATAAATTATATACCAGCATAAACATTATATTTAAAAAAAGCATGAAAGCATGTTGCTTCACATTTTTGAAAAGATGATTGGGCATAATTTTAAAGAAATTCTTAAGAGAAATACCTATTTTCCTTTAATAAATATTATATATTTTCATTGCAATATGGTTTTTTATGCAGAACTTTACCATTTTTAATAAACCAGGAACAAAACTACCTGTTCTAAAAAATTTTAGTAATTAATAATTTCTTTTTTATGAGAAAATAGTTTCTCTCAAAAAGGCTCAGTCTTCAAGTATGGTTTGCATGTGGCTATTGTTCAAAGCTTCCTGAATTGGTCAATTGAATCCACTGAAATTTCACATAGTACAAGAAAAACTAAGTTGCTTTCTAAGATTCTTCTGTTATGAGGAGATGCAAAAATTCACATTCAGAAGAAAAAAAACTACCTGCATAAATAGGTCCAGACCTGCATAAATAAGTGAAAATACTTTAGATATTAATTCATGATTTACTCATTCAAACACTAATTTTAAAAACAGTGAGAAAGATTAGCAAGAATTGCATTGCTTTTAGAGTAAATCAGGTCTTAGAAGCTAACAAAAAGGGGAGGTTCTAAGCTCTTGCTGTAACTACCAACTATGAAATAATCCTACATGTGGGGAGGTTCCCAGTTACAAAACTGAAGTCTGGCCAACTTGTTGTAAGGTTTGCTTCATAAGTGTCACTGGAGGAAAAAAACTTGCAAACTAATGAAAATTGTTGGTTCATTCTTACGGTTGCTACTGTGGTGGAATAAGGATTAGAAACCATCCTTGCCAGATGATAAACCCAAGGAAGGACATTTTCAGTACTCCGATGTAATTGCTAAATATGTCGTTTAAGGAATTACTCGGAGGAGTAGGTTTCTGTATTTCTTGACGCTTTGATGATCAGCATAAATCAATTGCAAGATGTTAGCTCAAATTCGAAGCTCAAAGTGAAGGCACAGACTAGTAATACATAAATTGAAATTAAGGATAAAAAGAGACAATTAAGTTGTAAAGCCTGCTAACAGGGGCTTAATCTACATGGCATTAGAGATACCTGAAACTGAATTTACCTATAAACTAAACCATGCTTAATTTTATAGAGATTTATATAGGATGACCCAAAGCCCATAGAATCTCAATATCATGTCCCAGTTATAAACTATAAAAGTCTATATTTTAATAATGTATAGGATATTCGCTCACCTAACACATATTCTCATCAAAATTGTAGCTAAGACAGCATAAAGTTGTATTGCCTGTAAATGCTTTAGAAAATGAAAGATGAACTTTTTTCCATGTTTTAAAATAAGAAGAATGAAATAAAACAAGGTATGGAGTTGCTAAAACAAACCCCAAGAAAAGACCTTTTATTGTCATTCACTCAAAAAGTAAGTTGGGGACTGCAAAGAAATTAAGCCTTTTGAGATCTCATGTATGCATGGTTGATTATTTATTAATTAAACATTTTCATTTCCTGGTTAAACTACAAATATGCTAACAACTTAAAACCTTATCTCTAAATATAAATTAAATGCTTAATATCCAATACATAAAAGATTAGACACTGTTTTATTTTAAACAGAAAAGAGTCACTCTCCTCTGACATTTTGCATGGAAAGTGGAACTGTATTTGGTGTAACAGTCAAGACTAAAAAAAATTAAAAATAATTTAGTCTACGACATAAAAACTAAAGGTACTAATGGTGACAAAAAAAATGTCACTGAAGCAGACTGTGCAAGGAATTTCTTTAAGGCACTAATCAGACCTAAACCTGATTAAGTGTCTAATTGGCTTGATTACTGATGGCAAGAAAACCTGTGCTATAAACCTGTTCATGGCAAGAGTTATAGAGGCTTCAGGGGACTTGAAGAGGCAAGATGTTTAGAAAACTAAAATCAGTATTTTCTAGACCTAAATTAGCACCTGAGATAGCAGATTGCAAGAAGGAAAGTGCCCCTCCACCACCAAAGGCATCAACAGGCCAGGTATGTTTTTTCTTGTCTATTATAGGCTCGTTAGTACTATCTTTTATCTAAATATCTTAGAAGGTATTTATGTAAGTAAATGCCAAAGGTTAGAATTTCAAATATACTTACTGAACATGGTATCAATCTTTATTTAGAAAAATGAAATAAATGTCTTTATTCTCCTCCATCCAACCATCTTTTCGCTATGAAGAAAATATAATTTTCTCCTTTTGAAAGCTGCTTTCCAAATAGGGCTCACCTGAAATAGTACAGGCTTAGGAGAGGTCATGATCACCGTTGCAAATGGAGAATTAGAGATACAGATATTGCTGCTTTTCATATGATGATATATTTTTCTGCATCTTGTTTCCTTCTGGCAGGAAATGTCAGTGTGTCCTTTCTGAAAATTAGAACATCATGCAGGTGTATATCAGCCTGCTTCCTGATAACTGTTGGAAAGACAAAGCAATTTAGTAGCTTTCTAAAGAAATCTTTTTCAGCTTGGTTTTAATAATGTAAATCCTCTCTGGAAAAAAAATAAGTTATATTAGTCTATATTTTTATTTAGTATTTCTTTACTGTAAAAGTTAATTCATTCTTTTCAGTTTAATTAATGGAATATTTTAAACTGAAGCAAAAGGATAAGTACTCTTTCTCTTGTTGCCTTTGAATTTTTATCTTTTTCCCAATAATTTCCCAGAAAGTGGTTTTGTTTTTTCCAGCTTGACATAATCAAAACTTTACAAGGCAAAATGGCAACAATTTATGGTTGCATGAAATAATTAGGGAAGTGAAAAAGGTTCTTTAGTATCAGCCTGAGCTATTAATCATTCATGCTTATTGAAACAATCGAAACTCCTCCATTATAAAGTTAATTTTAAGTAAGGGGTTCCTTTTAACACATTCACAACAGTTGAGCATACACAAAAATTCTGACGTAACTTCTGGGAGCTTTGATTTATGTGTACAAGAGTTCTATTAATTTTACAACTTTAAGTAAAATTGATAGAAGAAAAAATGTTTGTAAGACAGAATCACTTCCTAGAACTGATGTTTTCTAAAGCTCATAGGTTTGTACAGCCTCAAGAGGTGTGGTTTAATCCAGCCCAACTACAATTCAGATTTGATTTATCACTGTTATAAATAAGATGAACAGGCATATCCATACTCTCTTTCTTTCATCCACAAAAAATGGCAAAAATGTCTATGTTCGATAACCTTTGTATGCTGCAGATCTACAGGCATTGCACATGCTTCTTTTACAGTTCAGTTTTCTTGTGTCAATAGAATACTGTTTTAAAAGAAGAAAACTCGTGCATAGCAACAGGTTAATTCTGTGCAGGCTGATACCTCACTTGGCAAAGTGCTCTAGCAAAACAGATATATTTAGATTTCACTGGAGACCTGGATTACTCTTTCGGTGAGAATAATTTCATACATCAGTGCAACACTCACTTCGTACCACCATCAGCCTCCACTCTTCAAAACACTTCTAGGATGGATGCACATGAATGGATCAGGGACTAAGACATTTTCTGCCTGCAAGGAGATACCATCTAAAGAGAAAAGAAGAAAGTACATAATATCTGGTAACTGGTTAATATACTAATTAATGCACTAATTTATATACTTATGCTATAGGAGGGAGCCTGAAACAAAGAAAACAATCTTTACAACAAAACATCATGCAAGAACCTTGAGTATGCACAGACATTGATTGGAATTTTAGTATACATATATATAAATAATAATTTAGTTCTCTCTGTATATTAGAATTTCAGTGCCTGGTTCTCTGAATGAAAACAGACAGGAAAACACAAATATTTTCATAGGAAAAAAAACCCCTCAATTTATTCTCAGAAACACAAAGAAAAAGAATGTCACCGACTCAGGAAAGGAAAAAAAAATGCATGAAGACCTAAAAGCTCCTAGTGTCAAATAATTTTTCCATATGCTGATACCACCTAACACCTTTCCCTATTAATAAGCATGCTACACACCAGGAAAATTCATTCTATCTGGGATAGCAAATGCTCATGGTCTTGATTAACATGATGCTGTTACATAGCACTGTGAACACTTGGGACTCCCCACGCACACCTCACCCCTTCCTCCAAAGGCCACTCTGTTAAAGCTGAGATGAACCAAGGTACAGCTACACAAGGATTTGGTCAATGGACCAAAGTCAGTCAGTGTGGGAGGAAGTTAATCTTTTGCAGTGAAAACTGATACCATCTCAGTATTTTGTAGAGATTGAGATCTGCCATTGTGGTAAGGCAGCTCAAAATATACCAGGCGTGTTAGCCCAACAGAAGGTTCAGGCAGAAGCACGACTCGCTCAGAGATGTACACTGGCTTGTGAGAGGCAGCTCTGAACAAGGCAGCTCTGCAAACAGGGAGCAGCAGAACTCTGAGCTAAGCAACTGGGTTTGCACAGAGGATGTGAAGATACCGATTTTTGATTTCAGCATCCATCACAAGTCCTTTTGCAAATCCATCTGGAAACACACAGAACACCCAGGAACAATGGTCAGTGTGTGGCAACTGAATCAAATTCTTACAAAAATGTGCAGACACCAAACCACCCTTATTCTCAACAGTGACCATCTACAGTTTCTAATCTTGTTTATTTTTTTAAGGATGAAAATAAAACAACAAATGAACCGCAGAAAGAAGAGGCCAGTAATAAAGCAGAGCCTGTACCAAAGCAACAAGGTCAGTAATAAGCTATTTATGAGCTTTCAAAGATTATCTGGACACAATATATGTATACTGCATAGGACTTTAAATAAAACTGTTGTTCTTCCTAATGCTCTGGCAGGAGCTCTTCTTTTTTATTTGTGGAAGAAATTAAGATCTCTGAATTCTCATTGACTCCAGACCAATGATTTGTAACAAGTATAGGAGGAGTATCCAACAATAACAAAAGGAAAAAAGCTTTCAAGCACCCAGTCCCTTCATGAGCTTGCCCGCTCTAATCAGCTAGTCTAGGAAACTCTATTTCCTCTTACTGAAATTTAACTCCTTGGAAATCCTGAAATAAAGGTATTTAGTGAATTAAGAAAAAAAATGCAAATTTTTAATGTTTCTTTTCGTGATACTTCTCACATGTACCAGAAAGGATAAGACAGACTTTAGACTATCCGACATTCAAATATTTCACTGAACAGCCATTCAAAACTTTTTAAAAAAAAAAACCAAAACAAAAACAAACAACAAAACCCAAACAAGCAAATAATTTAAAAAAAAAAAAAAAAAAAAAAGAAAAGAAACAATGCCATTAAAAATATTTTCCATCACCATTCAGAAGTTACTCAGGACTGGTACAAGGGAACATAGAACTCAGGGGAGCAAAACAAGGTAATTATTTGCCTAAGCAGCTGGTTTCTGAAAACAGAGGCAACTGCTCATGGCTATCCTGCCCCCCTCTTCCAGTAGCCAAGCCTGTTTTGCCTGTACCAGAGCCTAAATTACTGCTTACACCAGCTACGAAAATAAAGGCTCAGGATGGGTGAAGCAACAGCTACTCCTGGGCCATATCCCCTCTTCCCTCCCTCACAGCATGAGCAGTGGAGCCTTTTCCATCCTCCAGTATTGGAGAAAAACAGAATTCAGTTTTCCTGTCACCTCATGCTTTTCCTTTAGTAGAGGAGTTCATGTTCATTACACTGAAGCAGCAAAGCAAAGACTGAGGAATCTCCAGCTTTCTGTGATAAAGAATAACTAAGAAGAGCTGAGCATCTGGAAAAAGATTACAAGAAAACTTTCATAATACTTACTTGGTTTTGTGTAATCATAGCAAGTGTTTCAATTTCTTTCCTCATATAATGAAATTTTAACAAAGTCCATTTAATGCAATTCTCTTGTTATATAATGACTGTAGCATGAAATCAAGGGAAAACAAAGTCTGACATGAATTAACTGTAGAAACAATGTAAAAAAACAAATTTGATATTTGGC
The DNA here is from genome assembly GCA_013398115.1 of Falcunculus frontatus. Taxonomy (NCBI): domain Eukaryota; kingdom Metazoa; phylum Chordata; class Aves; order Passeriformes; genus Falcunculus; species Falcunculus frontatus. The sequence continues at coordinate 2,584,447 of VZRV01003964.1, read as the reverse complement.
TGTTTAGAAACACTAAGCCACAGGTGCTATCCCATCACAGAATGGAGTATCAGTATAGAAATTATTTTTGCTTCCATTAAAAACTTAATCTAATTTTACAGGTTAGTATGACTCATTAAGATATATTTGGGGATACTAAACTACTTTTTTCCTTCTAAAATATAAGATAAGTGGCGGTATATTAGCAACTACTTATTAGCAATTACTTCAGGAAATTATAATAACCCAGCTAGGCTCCATGTTTTTTGGCAGTATTTTTGAGTCCATAGTTGTTTGGAAGATACTCCATTTTCAAACAGCCACAAGATACTGAGGGTATTAATGAATTAGATAGACAATGGCTATACAAGCCAGAGAATTTACACAGGGATCACACTTCAGGAGAAGCTTATAAATTTCTCCCCCCTGAATGCAAGTCCCTATCATCTGAGCCAAATAAGAAACTTCTTTATCTCTGGACAGAAAAGGGAGGCTGGTCTAAAGCAGTTCACAAGAGGATCTAGACAAGACTTCTACAAAATTTTGTGAACTTTGTGTCAGACCTAAAATCATGTGGTTATCTTTTGGAAGAAGAAATTGAGAATTTGTGTGGGTAAGCAGAGGACAAGAGGCCAGAGAAAGCGTTTTATGTTGTATGTACAAATTTGGAGAGAACGATTAAAAGCACAGCCAGGGCTCAAACAACTTTAGTTAAGGCAGATCAGCTAAATGGAGAACTTCAAAGGTGTAAGAGAAAAGTCTTTCCAAGGTCTCTCGTTACTTTCTCTGGTATAATCAAAATAAAATAGACCAGTATAACCCTTAATCATAGTGTCAGTTTGCAGCTCCATAGTACTAAATACAAATCAACAGAGTGAGTAGAGCTTATCTTCACCCCTCTTCTTTTCACATGGTCAAAACCAGATATTACCTTCTCCCTTTCTCCATGTACTTCACAAAGTAGCCCAACGTTTCCAGCACACATGAGAAACCAACAGGAGGTACTATTGGAGCCTGTTCAATTAAAACTTGGCCACTTAAGTCAGTCAGCAACACCTGGTACTTTTGGCTTCTTTGTTGGCTACTCATTGTCTTATCTCCACCTCCTCAGTTGCCCCCTCTCTCACTAGCTTGCTTTGTGATTAATTCTCTGCATAATTAGTTCACTCTCTAATTAATTCTCTGTGCTTAGTCAGTTTGTTCCATAATGGATTCATTTTTTTAATTTATTCCTTGCATTCTTTTGTGTATCTAACAAAGTGGGATTCACCTAATTACAGGTTCCCTGTGATATTGAATCCAATTGCTATAATTTCTTTGCATATTTATCACCTCCCGTAACTGACTGGCTGTACAAATGCTTCCCTTGTTTTACTCGCTGCTATTCAATAGCTCTGTTGGTGGTTATGCCCTTTAGAAAGACACATCCAGCCTCCACCTGCTAGCTGGTGACTGCATTATCATTCTCTGGTTTACAATTTCTTTCATCCTCCTGACAGATAATTCCAGTTTGATTCTTTCCAACTACATTTTAGTACTTCTCTGAAGTCTGTCCTCATCTTTACACTTTTCCCTTACTGGAATCCAGTCTGTTTCAAATATTCTGGGTTTAAGCTTCCTACTTCTACTAAATCAACAAGTGTCTCAAAGATGTTTTCCAGAATCACAGTCATATTTATTCAGCTTTTACTAAAGTGCATATTGACATTGCTTTGTTCTTGGTAGGACTTGAGTGAGAAAGCTGAAGTAAAACTATCATAGATATTTCTACACAAGCTACAACCGTACCTCTAGATCATAAGGTAGACAGACCCTCCCTTCTGGGAGATTACCAAGTTAATGTTCAATGGTATTTAGTATCTTCAGAGCCCAGATGCTTTGGAAAGAATCTCGAGTAAGCAGTGCAGCACCAATGAGGAAGGGCTGCTCAAAAGGAACTTCAATCCAATCCAGACTCCCTCTTCTGTTTAGGTACTCAAAGAAAAGTCACTTTTCCACTAAGAAAAAAAGTAAAAGCAGAAGCTCTTGATAGCTGCCCCTAGGCAGTAGACTCTCATATATTAGCCTACCTGTTACGCCTTCCCTCTTTCATAAGAAGAGAATTTGAACCCATATCTCTCACATTCCTACAGAGTTCCCTAACTACCTGTGTAAAACCTAGACTAGAGAGCTGTGGGAGGAAGTTCTGTGGCCTTCCTAGCCTCTGGGCTGTCGTGCAGAAAAGAAGGAGAAACCCTGTGGTATCTGAGAAGTTAGAATGCAACATGGACCATGTAACTAACCTAAACATGGAGCATGGAATGAACCTAGAAGTTAATCAAAATAGTAACCATGTAGGAAGAATGAAGGACTTTGATTCCAGTATGTATTTATATTACAACATTGTTGAATCTTTTAAAAAGGGAGAAAAAATCCTCCTAACAGGTATTTGACCCTATTGCAAATAAATAAGGCCCAGAGCCAAGATCCTTCCTTCTCAGAGGAGAGTCTTGATCACTAGTTGTTTCACTATGGTGAAACAACTAGAATATGGTCGCTCTCTCTTCCTGGAAATAGAAATAAAGCAGATGTATTTATTGAGGGTACCAAAATCCTATGTTGTAAAATCTTGGCTAATTCTGGTTAATTAGCTACCAACTAACTCTGCATGGACTACAACTGAGTTAAACCTCTGAGAAGAGTGATTTGAATTAAATGTGAAATTTTGCAGCCCAAACCTCCCTTTGGCCTGTTATGAATTTGACCCTTAAGTTGGTCTTAAGTGGCTTTACAAAACCTGTCCCTTAGCACCAGAAAATCCATAGTTAAATAAGTGGTTTTTATTTCAAAAAATACAAGTGAAGTATGTGATTTTATAAGCTGCAGCCCAATGAACTAAACCTGCCAATCCAAAGAGATTTTGAAATAATCTTATTCCTGTTGCTTTTTCCTTTATGCTCATCACTGGCCCTCAGAAAACAGGCAGCTATTATTCCCATAAAATGTTTTTTTTAAAGATTACCAAGGACTTGAATATGTTTAATCAGCTTGCTTCCACTCCTGCTGATGTGAAATCTTTTAATTCCTCTCAGATCTTCATTTTTCACATGAGTGACAGGTCTAAATGCTAGGAAAACAAACTCAACTTCTTCATACAACCTTTCTTTCCTTATAGAAAATAAACTTAAATAATACTTTTGTTAGCCACTGAAGTTGAGGGTTGAATTAAGATGGACCTACTTACTGATTATTTCACTCCTGCAGATTTCTGAACTTTTTTCCCCTGCACATAGCATTTGTTCAAAAACTGTTGGTTGTAAAGTCACAAAGATGCATTTTGTAATGTCAGAGCTGACGTGTTTTCTCTCCTTCATCCATAGGTTTCCTGTGTTTTTATTTTTTCTTGAGATATTCATGATCCTATAGCCATTTTTACGTATTTTGGATAGCTCAAGAACATCTCTGGGGGGCAAGGACAATCAGGCAAATGACTAACTATATCAGAAGTATCACAGGGAGTTTGTAGACTGGTTCTTATTCCCATTTCATTGCTCCAAATGCAAAGTCAGTCTTTACTCCATCTATTCAAGAGAACCTGCTCTCTATGCTACTTTGCAGGCAATAATACTTAAAAGCCAATTTGAGACTACTAACATATTTTGAAATGTATAACACTTTGCAAAAAAGAGGAAATGGCTCCAAAAAATCACTGTATAACACTTTGCAAAAAAGAGGAAATGGCTCCAAAAAATCACTGATTTTAAGTGCTCAAAATTATGTTTCTAAGGCATATATGTGCTTGCTAAAAAGAATAGATTACTCAAATATTAGTCACTCTGCCTTCTCCTAGTGGACTCTACCCATGTCTTTATACAATGTTTCCTGTTTCAAACAATGCTGTCTACCCTCAAGTGTTTCTATGCACCAGTTTTTTAAAATTGCAACAGTTGTTTGTATATTAACTAAAATAGTTTTACCATGTGAGCATGTTGCAGTTTAACCCCAGCCAGCAACCAAGTGCCACACAGCCTCTCACTGACTCCCCGACCAGCAGAATCGGGGAGAGAATTGGAAGTGTAAAAGCTAGAAAACTTGTGGGTTGAGATTTTTCATCAGTTTATTAGGGAAGGCAAAAGCCATGCACAAAAGCAAAGCAAAACAAGGAATTAATTCACTTCCCATTGACAGCTGGTATTCAGCCATCTCCAGGAAAGCAGGGTTCCAATCATGTACAACAGTTACTTGGGAGGATAAATACCATCCCTCCAAACTTCCCCCCTACTTCTTTCCCCCACTTTATATACTGAGCATGGTCAGTATGTAAAGTGTCTTATGGCCCAGAATATCCCTTTGGTCAGTTAGGGTCAGCTGTTCCAGCTATGTCTTTCCCAGCCTTCCATGCATCCTGAGTCTCCTCACCAGGGTGGCAATATGAACAGCAGAAAGGGCCTTTGCTCTGTGCAAGCCCTGCTCAGCAGTAACTAAAACATCTCTATATCAACAGCCCTGTGTTCAGCACAAATCCAACACAGCCCCATACCAGCCACGGTGAAGAAAATTAACTCTACCCCAGCTGAAACCAGTACAGAGCACAAACATCAAGCTACACAAAGTTTTCAAGAAACCATCAAATATATGTGTTTAACAAAAGAAATATAAAATATTCCTTTATCTTTGTCTTTTTGCCTACCATGACTAATTCTCTTCTGTGTTTCTGCCAAGTATTGGAAAGCAGATCAAGATAGTTCAGGCCAATCAGATTTGCAGGATGTTTTTTCATTACTGAAGGAAAAAAAAAAAAGAACACTAAAAGCTCTTTAAATAAATACTGCCTACATTAATCCTGGTAATACACATCAGAACTGAGCGTTAACAGTTACAACTGTATTACATACGTAGCAACTCAGTTAACTATATTTAGTATGACACTATCATTGTGCAATCATATCGTAGTTTTGAGCATCAGTGTATTTTAAAAAGACTACATTTTTATAAAAGTCACAAAAAAGTTAGCAGTAGAAGAAAGTGTTTGACCATATATTTAATTAACATGAAATAGACATTATGCTTGGGTGTTCTGATGAAAATACCGCTTCCACCAAAGAAAAAGAAGATAAAAGTGAGCCAATGTTTTGTGAATCATTCTATAAAACAACATATTGTGGACTCAAAATTAAATGAGATTATGTCTGTTGATGATAGAGTTGAACTAAAATGTGTTTTTGAACAGACAAAAGAAGAAGCCCAGGAAACTCTTTGCTTTTTATATAGGTAACTGCTTGCCATGACAAGTTCTACTTTCACAGGTATTCAACCAGTATAGACAGGAGAAGAAGCATAGATGTGATGCTGGTCATACTGCTAGTACAAGGCAATGGAGGTGGCTGGGAATTCTGGGAAAGAGATTCTTCCCTTCCTGAAGTATAGCAAAGCAAAAGCACTTTTTCTCTTCTATACTCAGACTGTTACTATCCATCTGCTGGCATTTATTTCTATCTTAATATCTAAAAACTAATCTTTTATTGACATTTTGCTTTGCTTTTTGGGTGGTTTGTGGTTTTCTGGTTTGTTTGGTTTTTGGGGTTTTTTTTTGCGATACAGCAAATATGTTTGTGATGATTATAAAATTCTAAAGCCTGTCTAGTGACTGAGAAGTCTATGTTTTATTATTTCATGGAAGAAAGTCCCTTCAGATTGTCTGGCTGCTGCAGAGGCATGACTCCTGATGCTGAATAACCAGTAGGGCTGGTGATCTTCACAGTACAAAGTGTTTTTCTTCTGTCCCTGACCCGCTGCAGCTGCTTTCTCAGGCAGTCTCTTCCCTTGCTTTGAACAGCAGGTTGGCATCTCAGCACCTCCGTCTCCATACTGGCCTTTGGAGGGAATAAGAAGGAGCTGTCCTAGCCAGGCTGGAGAGGTGGTAATTACCTTTTGCAAGTCCAGGGCTTTTGAGTTACATCTGTAACAGCAGAAATAGGACTGGGATGTAGAAGAAATCATGAATTAGTGTAAAATTACAGACTTCATCTGCCCTTCTTTTTGCTAATTTCTTACTACAGTAGAAAATAACATTTTAACACTCTTCTGCTGGAAGGATCATGATAGTGTTTGCGGCCAAGGAATAAGATTTATCTGAGTGGATCCATGAGGTTTTAGAGTCCTTTGCTGACATTGTCTTTTGCTAGAAGAGAAGTTTGCAACACCTCTTTAGGCTAGCTCTATGACAGAGATTTTTGGATCCACTAACAATTGCATAGCCTGAACTGAGAGCTTTAGTAGAATCAAAATGACTATTGCAAGAATGACAACTCTTGTGTTGTTTTTCGTGTTTTGTTGTCTCCCGGCAATGACAAATCTGCCTGTAATGACAGCGTTGTCTCTGGGAAAAGGTCTTCTAGGACTAATGCCTTCAGTTTTAGGATAGTGAAGTTGGTCCTACATGAGCAGGCTGAAACTAAAAAGAACTTTGCCAGCTCTTCCAGTGTTGTGCTTAGCCTCAAAACATTCTGCTTTTTGGAAACCCATTATGCAAAGTGTCAGACTGATGAGAGCTATCGAATTATTTTTCAACATGAAAGTTAAAAACAAAGACATGGGACTAATTATAAAAAATCATCACTTAAGGCCACTTAAATGGCAAGAGACCATACCATTTGTTTCAAACTCTACAGATTTCCTGCTTAGACTACTTTGAAAAAGTTACTAGTAACAGAAATGAAGAAATAGACTAGACAAAGTACAACATGCATCATTAATGATATATTTAAATCATCATTTACTCAGCAATGAACAGGACTGTCATGGCAGCTGAAGCAACAACATCTTTGATGCAGTAAAACACTGAAGTATAAATAATTTTATTAGCATTTCTATTCATAAGCAAATAAGCTATTCCTCATTTTTCTTCCTGTATTTCACAAGGCACTTCTGGACAGATCTATCTGTCTTCTACCATGCTGCATGACTTCTTGTCCCTCATAAATTCAGAAAATATCTGAATTGGCCATTGTTGAGCTGGTTACTGATGAATCTAGTGAAAAACCACAAGTAAATTACATATTTTAAAAGGTGTATTTGTCATAAACATGTTGTGTACAGTTGGCACTGAAATAGATTGATGCAGGAAATTGTTCAAAGGACAGGTCGCAGAAGAAGTATCTTTTAGTGCATGTCCACTGAAGAAATAATGTCAGACAGACTGTGATTCCTTCAAAAGTATTATTATAATTCTTTAAAAATTCATTTTCTAAAATTAAAACCTTTTTTCTAGATACAGGATCAGCAAAAGCACCTGAGCTTGCAAAACCTGAAAACTCAACTGAACCAGATAAGACAACTCAACAGGAAGAGCATCAACCCAAAGATGGGAAAGAAGATGCTAAGTGAGTAAATTCAATTAAAAAATTTGAAGATCCTACCTGACATCCGGACTTATCATTTGTGTGTGCCATGTATCAGTTCTTTAAAAGTCCCTCCTGTAAGGAACTGAAGAGAGCTTTATTTCAATTTCAAGGTAGCATACATATGAGGCATTCATTTATTATGTGCTTTTGATGGTTTGTTGTGTACGTCATGCTAAATCGCAGGAATGAGGAAAAGGATTTGCTCAACTAGAGTTATATGCTAATTTTAACAGTGCTGCTGCTCAATTATTACTGTTTCTTAGCAAAAAAGAAAGTCCCAGGATGCTGCCCTGAATACCTAGAATGTTTGTCACATCATTCTGACTTGAAACTTTCTACCCTGCATATTTTTTTCTGAGTTATACCATTAAATCGGCATTAGTCTCCACAATCAGAAGATTAATACTATCTCTTCCTGAGAAGAGACAAACAAATGAAACAGCAATATTCCTTCAGGGGAAAATCTAAGGTCATTCAACCTTTGTAAAAAGCTGAGGTGACTGTTTTGCTAAAACAGAAATAAATATGAAGTCTAGAAAACAATAAACTTGGAATAGTCCACAGTCATTTCAGAAGCAGAGATTCATAGATTCATGGAATCATAGAATTCTTTGGGTTGGAAGGGACCTTTAAAAGGTCATTGAGTCCAACCCCTCTGCAATGAGCAGGGACAGCTATAAGTGGATCAGGTTGCTCAAAGCCCCATCCCAGCTGACCTTGAATGTTTCCAAGGATGGGGCATCCACCACTTCTCTGCATAACAGGTGCCAGTGTTCCACCACTCACATTGTAAAAAAATTCTTCCTTATATCTGATCTAAATCCTCCCTCTCTAAGTTTAAAACCATTAAACCTTGTCTTGTCACAACTCCTGCTAAAATGTTTGCCCCTAGCTTTCTTATAGGCCCCCTTTAAATACTAAAAGGCCACCAATACGGTCTCCCTGGAGCCTTCTCTTCCTTAGGCTGAAAAACCTCAACTCTCTCAGCCTTTCCTCATAGGAGAGGTGCCCCACCCTTCTGATGATATTTTTGGCTCTCCTTTAGGCCTGCTACAGTAGATCTATGTCTTTCCTACACTGGTGACTTCAGAGCTGAATACAGTGCTCCATGTAGAGCAGAGAGGGGCAGAATCACCTCCCTTGCCCTGCTGGCATTTCTTTTGATGCAGTCCAGGATACACATGGCTTTCTTTGCTGCAAGTGCACACTGCCGAGTCATACCCAGCTTTTCATCCACCAGCACCCCCAAGTCCTTCTCCCTAGGCCTGTTCTCTATCCCTTCAACCCCAGCCTGTATTAACACTGGGGGTTGCCCCGACCCGGGTGCAGGACCTTGCAGTCGGCCTTGTTGAACTTCATGAGTTTCCTATTGACTCACTTCTCAAACTTGTCCAGGTCCCTTTGGATGGCATCCCATCCTTCCTTCAGGTGTGTCAACCACACAGCTCAGCTTGATGTCATCTGCAAACTTGCTGAGTGTGCACTTGATGCCACTGTCTGTGTCACTGTGGAGAATAAAGGTCTTCACAGATCAGCTCTTCCAGAAGGAATGAGATCCAAACTCCTGCTGAAAATATTTAGAGGTTAGACCCAACTCCCTGTTTAGATCAAGGCAGCCAAAACTTTTTTCAGTATAACTGTGTATTATTCAGTATATAATCTATATCATCAAGAACGGAGTTTCCATAGTTTCTCTGGGCAATCTGGTCCACCCTTTGACCACTCTTATTATGAAAATTAAATGGAATTAAATTTTCCTTTGCTTTGCCTTGCTTCTTTTGCCTCTCATTCTCTTGCTGTGCACCTCTGGTGCTCTTTCTAAATCAGAGTGTGTAGTTAGCTGTCATTGCTACAAGAACACATTGTGGATTCATGTCTAATTTGTTGTCCACCAGGACCCCCAGATCCTTTTATGCAAAGCTGTTATCTAGTCAGTCAGCTCCAAGTCTTTACTCTCACACAGCCTACTGCTATGCATCATGAAGTTTCTGCCTTTTGAGATCACTTTGAGTGGAGAAAAAAAGATGCACTCAATACAGAACAGGGTAGAAACTCCTCCTGCTTGTCTTTGCCTTCTATTATTTTGATTATCCTAATGACACAAAGTCTTTCCCTGACATGGAGTTAATTTTTAGAGATGATTACCTATTTCCTCCCCTTTACTAAGACAGACTTTGTGTCTGGAAATAATCAAGCAAAATGCTACAGCACATCCCTCTATAAAATAATAGATGCAATTAAAAATAACTCTGACTAGAAAGAATTGAAAAGTTATAAATAACTTAGTCACTTCAATGTGAATCCGTAGGTCAAAAATGAAAACCTAGACAAGAATCTCCTTTTTTTGTCATCATAAAATATGTTATTCAATGCTTACGGTTCCACTGGTAAATCTTGTAACCATAGTTAACATAATTACTATATGCTTAGGAAACAAAAGGGTATGCTGCTTGTTAGTAGAAACAAAATCTGTCTGTTAAAAGGAAATTAAGAATATTTACATTAAACACTGCTTTCTCAGAGGTGTTCTGACTCAGTGTTGTGTGTATCCAGATATACCCAGTCAGTCTAATTTGAGCAACAGCTTCTAAAAATACAGTAAATATTTGGTAAATTCTACAGTCAAAACAGTTACCTACTAAATTCTGCAGTAGAGTCTGGAAGGCTTGGCACTGGTGTCATTGCACTGGCACGAAACTAAACTAACCAGATCAGTCGTATGACTGTCAGAGCTGGAGGGAGAATGATTTTTAAAATGTGCCTTTGGGAGAATTTAATTCATTGCTTCTTGGAGTTCGTGGAAGTCTATTTAGATACCATTCCTGATCAAGGTTACTGCCTTATTGAGTCTATGTGCTCAAATTTGCTCACTAGAATATTTTTAAGGAAATCAACTGCCTTCATCACGTGAGAAAAGCTGAGAATTTGAGCCAAATAGATACATGTGATCTACAAAAGAAGCAGTAAATGAAACATGCTCAAATCACTGTCTAGCACTGAGGCCAACTAGAACAATACAAAATGCCTCCTGAAGAGTTTGCTCATTGTTAGTTTCCAGGTATTTCCATTCCTGGGAGTTATTTGGAAAAGTGTTAGTTTTATTAGTCAAAGCCATATCAAGGCTGTTAGGACAGTCAGGATAGTCAACTAAGTACCATTTTCCAGGAATTTTCTCTGTCACTGTTTAATCCATATTTAGACACAGCTCAAATAGAGATTAGTAACAAGTAATGTTGTCTCTTGGGCAACACCAAACTGCGTGGTGTAGCTGACACACTGGAGGGAATGGATGCCATCCAGAGGGATCTTGACAGGCTTCAGAGGTCACTGCACAAACCTCGTAAAGTTCAAAAAGACCAAATGCAGTGTTCTGCACGTGGGTCACAGTAATCACCGGTATCCATAGAGCCTGCATGATGAACAGATTGAGAGCAGACCTGCAGAGAAGGCCTTGGAGATACACTGGCGAATGAAAAATTAGCCGTGGGATGGCAATGCATGCTTAGAACTCAGAGGGCAAACTGTATTTTGATGCATCCTAGCCTGCATCAAAAACAGTGTGCCCAGCAGGTCAAGGGACCTCTACTCCACTCTGCTGAGACTCCACCAGAAGTGTTGCATACAGCTCTTGAGTCCTCAGTACAGGAAAGACATTGACCTCTCTAGAGAGAGCCACAAAAATAATCAGAGAGGTGGAGCACCTCTCCTATGAGGAAAGGCTGAGAGAGTTGAGATTGTTCTTGCAATACTACAAGGGATAACGATTTTAAAGAGGGCAGATTTAGACTAGATACGAGGATGAAATTTTTTTGTGATGAGAGTGGTGAGACACTGGTTTGTCAGAGATGTCATGGATGCCCCACTGTTGGAAGTGTTCAAGGTCAGATTGGACATGGCTCTGAGCAACTTGATCTAGTGGACAATGTCCGTGCCCAAAGCACATGGGATGGACTAAATGATCTTTAAAGGTCTCTTGGAAGTCAAACAATTCTATGATTCTATGATATTGTTATGGAAATCAAGATTGGCAAAATCACAGGTAGAATCTCTTTAACTGGAATTTCAGACTTCACCCAGATATATTTCAGGTTGCAGCAAGGGGCCCACTGAGAGGAGATGGGAGCCAAGGATAACCTCAGCACAAGCAGTGTCCTTACCAACAAGGTTCAGCCTCACAGGGTCTGGACACAGCAAGCAGAGCAAGATCCTACCAACAGGCTCCATCAACAAGGCAAAGGGATGGACCAGCTTTAGAGTCCATCCAGGGAGTCCAGTCAGGAGCAAAAAAGACAGGGTCAGAGACAGGGCTGGAGACAAGGCTATAAGACAGGTCCAAAGTCTATCTAGGAGACAGGACCAGAGAGAACTGGAGGTAAACACACCTAGACATAGCTTAGTGACCAAGGCCTGACCTGAAGTGGACAAAAAAGACCCGTGGACAATAGAATGTGGGTGGAAGTCCTGCTAGAAGTCCCAGGGCAATTAATTTATATAGACTATTTTCTTATCACCTGTCAAGAGTCAAGCTTTAATCAAAATTTATTTAATCTGCAAGAAATCATCAGTAGGCCCATTGACTCTGAGTAATACACATAATGAAATAAGGTTTGTGGGTTTATATTTTTTCACAAATCATATAAATCTAGAGCACATCAACTTTCATGGAAATGTTAATAGAAAAGTTTTCACCTTATCTGCTCTTACTATGACATTTAATTTTTTAAAATGCATCTTTGCAGGCTCAGACACACAGAATAAGGAAGAGGGAAGAAGGCAGTTTTCCTGTTTGGAACAGCACATTTTCTTAGTTTCCTCTAAAAGAGCAAATTTTTTTTTTGCTTGCTAGTGAATGACAATATTGACAAAGACTGCATTTGCTCCTAAATATTCCCATAGAAATTGTTTGTCTGCAAAAAAAATCAAAATGGAAAACAAACAAACAAATAAATAAATAAATGGGGAAAAAAAAAAAAGTCTTCCCCTCTCAGCACATCCTCATTTTTTAAAATACTGCAGTACATGGTGATGGATGTTAATAAAGAGTAGAGAGACACAGCACTGGTCTCAGCCACCTGAACACTATGTCTGAAAGAAGAAACTCACAAGAATGGATGATGTGCCAAGTGCTGAATTACAGCCTAGTGACTGAAATATTTAATGTCTGTTTCCTAATGGCTTGGATAGAATTGCACACAAATTGGCTCTGTTTGCCAATATACTTTTTCTCCCCTCTATCTTTATTGATAAAGTAACAGAGCAATAGGTAATTTTCATTAATAGCTATTTGCTGAGCAATAATAACCTCTGGAAGGGTGGGCAAAGACTACCCTGTCTCTTCACAGCAAGAAATGAGGGAGCAGAAGAACAGTCAGCACCTCATTTTCACTCTAATAGAAGCCAGGGGAGCCTTATTGACAAGAAACTAGCACAAAGCTTCAAGGTATGAGACAAAGAAGTTGCAGCAAGTCCTGGAAAAAGTAGAGTATGGAAGAAGGTAAATAAAGCATCTGAGGGCATAGATCACAGAAAATGGAGGGACACAAAGAGCTTCTATGACCTCTTCTCTCCTCTGTATCTTTTAAAAGCCTTTAAGCCCTGTTGAATTTGTAAGAGTATTTCATCTTCCCAGATTACCAAAGAGATTACAATGTACTATTTATACTAAGGCAGTACACTGAAACCCCAGTCAAAGATCATGAACCCCACTGTGTAAAATACTGCATAAAATAATAATCCATATTTGGAGGCTAAATATTTGAGACCACATAAAGAAAAAAAATGCAGTAGGTAACTGGGATTTCCTATGCTTTTAGATTTTATCTCAAAATCTTACATATTCTCAGTTATGTTTATGGAGGAGCAAAAAACTGTATCTGATATGCCTCCTTCAGAATCTAGCTATTGCAAACAAAATATATTAATATAAAATGCACTAAGGAAATTTTAATAAGATGTTAAATTTATACCAAAAAAAAAAAAAGCATTCCCACCCAGAAAGCGTACTCATCTGATTCTGCTTTTTCAAATGCAGAAACACAGCTTTCAACATTTTCAAAAAGAAGGGGGCTCCGGTCCTGCAAACTTCCATATGACCATGGGTGGTTCAGGCAAAGTGAACTTCATGCTTGTGGTTTGCCTTTCTCATATCCACATCCTATTACTTAATAGACTCTACCAGTCCTTCTATAAAGAAGATTTTTCTCCACTTTAATTTGGCTAATAGCAAGAAAAGAAAACAAAACAAAGATTAAGAGGCAATTTGCTATGTGGTGCATAGCCAGGTTAATAAAGAGAACTCCTGCTGGTAGCATGTTCTTAGTGAGTAATGCACTTCATTTACCTCAATAACCTCGACCAAGAAAATTACTGTGCTTATTAGTGCTTGCCATCCACTCGTTACAACACATCAATTCACCAAGTAGATGCACCTTGGAGAAACTATGTCCTATCACAAGAACAAAATCTCAGCACATTAGTGAAACAGACCCAGTATCAACCCTCTGCAGAGTGTCTAGAAACCCTTTATTACCATAAGAACACCAGGGATGTAAGAAAATGACACTCATGGCAATAAACTCCAATCAAATTTAGATGAAGTAAAACAAGGCCAGTGCTGGGCCTTACAAAAAATCCCATATTAAACACAGTTACTCGTACATTTTATGGAGAAGCTAATACATTTCCTTAGTTGTTTCCAGCTAATCACTGCAGTACTTGAACTTGTAAACAGATGGGATGTGTCCAGTATGTTTTTTAAGCCTGACTGAAAAGACATTAATGTGTTAAAAAATAAAAATAGTTTTCTTAGCACTTATATTCCCTCTTAGGCCTTTTTTTCAGAGCTTGTCACTTCTACTTCTTGGACTTGAGTTTCTGAAATGACTACATTGAGAACCTGCAAATTAAATAGAAAGGTGATGGTGTGCTGCCTGCACCAAAATGGATTAAACTTGCTGTAATCTTTGCTGAGATGTATTTTCCTAGAGCCTTTAAATTCTATCCAATCTGCAGGATGCAGTTACCCTTGCTATTTAATGTCATTCCCTCTGCATGGCAATCAAGTAGGTAGCCTGAAATTAAAAATTAATGGATTCGGAAGTTTTTCATTGAAGATTAAATGAAGCGAGGAAAGGATAGGAATGACATTATACAGACCGAAATGCTGTTTTTTTCCCCCCTTGCATTATTTCAAATCATATACTCATAATATTCACATATATTTATTGCTAACTGTATCAATGAAAGAAATTGGGTTTTTGAACATGTAACAAAGTAAGACTATAGTTTGTCATACTTTGCCACTGATTGATTTCTTTAATTAGAAGAAATTTCTGTGCATTTTGTGTAAATCTTCCATTTACCTAATATTTTTCAATCTAAGAAGAAATTTTTGTAAAGGAAGAAATTATAATTTATTCAAAATATTATCTCTGCTGTTGTATGTTGAGTCATTTTTGGGGAAAAAAGCAAAGCAATGAGCATTGTGACAGGTACACTAGTATATGTAATATAAAAAAATTATATTTAAATTGCATTTGTATTTAAATCACACTTGTACCAAACATTTGCAAATATATCAGGGCCTTTCTTGATAAATCTAAAAGACATATAAATGTAAGACATAATGCTTATTATCATTTAGTAAAAGAAAACGGATTATTAATTCATGACAAGTATAAATATTCATGCCTATGTTTAGCCTTGTTCAACATATTTTATTAAAACGCCCTATCTCCAGTTATTTACTTTTTCCAAATCTTAGCAATTTAGGATGAAAACATCCCATGTCGTATAGCCCCAGAGAGGAACAGAGGAAATAGTGACAGGTGGAGATAAGAGGATCAAATGAGAACTCAAACACATCTGGCAGCCCAGTTTTATTCAGTGCCCTGGGTAAAGGATAGTCAGGAGAAGAAGTGTGATGACCAGTGTCTGCAGGGAACACGCCTACTTTGTTGCTGCATTTGGAATGGAATGTGTCAGGATCTTGCAGAAGGGGAAAGGACGGTCTTAAATAGCAGTAAATGGAAGTCATCTCAGAAGAATAGGTTCTTTGTCTCCAAGATTCTTTGTGATCCTGGGAAAGGCACGTGTAGTGGGTTCCTTCACAGGTTGCTGTATAACAGTTTACCCTAGTGAAGGTAGATTTGTAGCAAAGATGGTCACACCAAGATAATTTTATATAATCAGCATAGGCAACAATGGCCATGGCATGAAGTTCAATGTATTGTAAAAGTCTGTCAGGGTTCCTAGCACTGGAGCAATTTTACTTGCCACACAAGCTGAATATATGCCACCACTTCTTTCTCTTTCATTTCTAACTTTGCTAGTTGAAATATATCTTCCTGAAGAAAATATCAGCAAAACAATTCTTATTTGGGAACACACACTGAAAATTATAGAATTAACTGATATCCTTAATCATCATACAATTATTACACTTGTACCAAATCTTTTCCATTTGAAAAAAAACAAGAACAAAACCAAAAACAAACAAACAAACAAAAAACAAAACAAAAACAAAACCAAAAAAAAAGCAAGAAAATTAAATGTGCAAATGGCCATCAACTGAGATGAAAGAGAAGGGACAATACCTTTTACCCCATGTTCAAAGTGCATAGGACAAATTGTACCAAAAGAGATTTACATTGAGGAAAAAAAATTGTAAAATGAAGCACATAAATAAATTCTTTGGGAAGATTATGGAATAGCCATGACTAGACATATTCAAGAAAAGGTTAGATAAGAATCTGTCAGGTGTCCCTCACCCTACTTTGAGCTCTGGGGCTGGATATCTCAAACTTCTCTACAGCCTTAGGGTTGTATGATTATTTTAGGGAGTCTATGAAGACAGAGGAGAAATGAAAGCATCTGTTGGAAATTAAGTTCTTCAAATTTGAGACTTTTTTCCAACCTTTTAAAACATTCATAATGAGAAATTATATGGCATTTTCATTTTAGCTTTTAATTCCCTGCATATTAAGAAAAACTGAAAGATGGAAAATAGGAAGAAGATTCTATGCTGTGTTCATGAATTCTGTACAGCACTGGATCATGCGCTGATTAAATTCTTTTTTACATAGCCATAAATTATAGGCTTAGTCAATAAGTTATGAGTTTGCATTTAAATATGTTTGAATGTAACAGACATTACGTGTATATGATAAGAAATATCTTTTAAAATTCCTGGTAAGTGGCAGATGCCCCAGACCAATTTAATTACTTACAGATAAGAAAGCCCCAATGACACAACAGCACCAGATAAGGAAATAAGTGAGAATTATTTCCTTAGACTATTATACCTTTGTTCTAAAGCAATTAGTATTAGAAATTATGTTGTCCTTATTTTACACATCATAGTAAATAGCTACTGCAATTAAACAATTTTATATCATCAGTTACCTTAAGGAAAAGTGATTTTTTCATAGCTAATTGATACTTTCAACATCCATACTGCTTTCTTTCTACTACTTTTATAGTTCCTACTGCAGAATTTTTAATTAAAATAAAATCTTATTCACATTTTAATCCGGTACCTCAGTGAGAGTTCCATGTGTTCAGCACTGAGACAGACTTCTCCTTAGAGAGTACTGTAAAGAAGATTAGAGGATTCACAGATTGTTGTGATTGAATAACTAGGAGGATTTTCAAAGAAGCTGCTGTGAAAAAAATTTGAGCTAAAAAGCAGGAATCTCTGCAGCCTAGATTATTAGATTTCAGTCTGCATTGCATCAAGAAGTTTGTTCTGAGTTCAATACCAGTAGATAAGTCTGAAAGACAGTGCCTTCTTCGAACACTGTTACTTCCATATCTGTTTTGCTTTATGAATACAACATGAGATCTGGGAAATAGATGATCTCTGCATTTTCTTTCAGGAACACTTGCTTAAGGCCCAAACAAGCATGATTTCTGTACAAAGATTCTGAACTAAGGGAAAGTCATGAATTCCAATGGAAAGATTTATTTATGTGTTGTCTGCATAAAGCTCATAAATGCTTATGGCCCATTCTTGCTTATATATGTGTAAAACCAAAACCAACCCAAATATTATTATATCACAGTGTTTAAATAAATGAAACAGGTAATAAAATATATAGTGAGAGAAAGGAACGTCAGTTTAAAATATAATTGCGTTGTGAAGAGCAACTCAATGCTAAAATGAAATTAAAATAAAAATGTGTTTTATTCTGTTTCATTGCAAAGAAAAGTTAATATAATGCCAGTATTTCAAAAATGCAGCAAATAGAAAAAGACATAATCTGTATCGGTAAAGATGGGTCTTTATCAGATACTTTCCCTTGCCAGGGGTGGTTCAGATTCTATATTAGAAAGAAAATTATCACTGAAAGAGGGGTCAGGCATTGGAATAAATTCCGCAGGCATGCATCTGAATGTGGTACTTGGTTTAGGAATAATTATGATGGTGCTGGGTTGACTGTTGGACTACATGATCTTGACGTTCTCTTCCAGTTTTGATGATTCTGTGATTAAAGGAAAAGGTGATGGGTCAGAGGAAGACACTTGTTTCAAGAGTGTTTAGGAAAATTAAAATTTAATGAAGAGCTTTTTGAAATTCCATGGAATTTAATGTGTGAACAGCTTGTTCTGACACTTTAAGATAATATATTTATCTTAGAAACTTACTTTCTTAGCACTTGAGCTTTTAAGATTTTTGGAAAAAGTAGACTAAGTAGGTGATAAATATACAGGTTAACTCACTTATCCACTTCCCAAACCTTGATATATATCAAGTTTGTTTGCTGAAGAGGATTTCCCGTCATGCTGCATACATTATTTTGCTTTGTTGGGAATCACAGCCTATGACAGTCTTCATGATCTTAGCTAAAATAATCTTAAAGTCTGTCCCGCTTGTTTCACTTCAATGGCTCCTCACTCATAGTAAAAGGCTGCCTAGAATTCTGGTCATTAAAGGCTTAGAAACCTTCTTCAGACATTTAATTTATGCTAATTTATTGTGCTTCTGTTCACACTTATTCTTCTCACAATACTTTATGTCAGCTCAAATGCCCTCTTTTCACATGGTTCTCCACCAAAATTTGAACTTATAGACAATAATCTTATTATGTCTCGATCTGTTTTGTTGTCCTTTTCAAAGTCATGTTCCCAGTAGCCTCGACCATTCTAGGAGACTTTCTAGAGTCTCCTATGGGAATTCACCTTTTGAGTATAGCTGGTCAGAATAATTCTCACATTGGCTTATACCACAATAGTAATGCTTAATTCCCTGGCAGTATGTCATATGCATCCTACAGTTACATTTGCACCAGTGTTTTTCATAGCCAGATTATGTAAGGCTCACAGGCACCTTCCCTTTGGCTAAACACTTGGATAGTTATCCTTTTGTCACTGCAGCTGATGATCCCAGAATTTACAAAAAAAATTCTTACAATTTGATTCTAAGTACATATCTGTGGTATGGGGCATTAGATTTTTCCTCATTTCTATTACTTGGACTAAATAATTCAAATTTTCCTGCGTAGGAATCATTCCTAGTTTTTAATCTTCCAAATCCAGGGTCCTATTAAATGTCACTAGGACACTACTTACGTTTTGTACCAAAATCATGAAAGAGAATATTAAAGCTCCCTCCTAAAACCCTGTCAGCATCCTGTGCAGGTAAAAAAGAAAAATAGTCTCTCTTCACAGGCAATTCAGAGCAGAAACCTATCTCAGTCATTCTGAACCTCTCCTCAGGGAAGCCTTCTTTGGACTATAAAGACAGCATAATAAAAATAGTGAAAATTAGCTTTTGGAATACCTCTGCTGCTGTACCAAGCATGTGACTAACATGCTGGGTTTTTTCTATGACTAGTTTTCCTAGTAATGTAGGATGAGTGATCTTAGACTTGGAACTTGGGGCTTCTATGGCATTACTCAAACTGTGATTGTCATCAAAAATTGAGGATGTGTTTTTGAATCAGTACATTTCATAATGCCTGGAATTGCATTTTTCTGTCTCACCAAAATCTTTCTCATCTATATCATCATGTTTTGTGTATTATCATATCCTTCTGAAAATTGATTATCTGAATTAAAGATTCCCCATAATTTATTCGGAAAAGACAAATTATTTCTTTCAAGACCCAGATTGTAAATACAATCATAAATCACAGCATCAGAGCTCAATAAAAGCATTGAAAGCTCTATTGCAAGATCAGGAACTCTATTTCCATGTAATTAGCAGAAAGTTATCTTAAGTGCTGAAAAAAAAAAGGTTATAACTGAAATCAGCACAAAGTGTTATGGGTATTTTCCAGGCAGCATACATTTATGAAATACACTTTCTCAGGAGTCACCTGGTAGATAAAAGATGGAACTGAACTCAGGTATTTGGTGTTTATGGCCAGAAACAGGAAGGAATTAAACCCTAGACCACAACTTAGACAAGGGCAAACCTTCTGAAATAACTATTGCATTTCTTATCACTGTTTGTTTGAACTCTTAACACAGAAAACTTTCAAGCCACAGTACTTAACAGCTGTTGCTGTTATTGTTGCTGTCCATTAGTACACTCAACAGAGTAATTCCATAGCCTATTTCAAGGTTATATTCCTTAACTATGCTATAGGTGTCTAAATCTTCTCTTGTGGCCTGGGGAGAATAAAAGCACTGCAATTTTATCACTAAACAAACAAGTTTAAATCTACAAGTTACAAAAATAAAATCTACAAATTAAAATATCAGAAAACTATACTATTATTATACGTCTCATGTTACATATATTGCTATTGTTAAACAAAAGATATTTGAGGTAGTAACAAGACTGTGTGCATAGCACATGAGTTGCGGTCCTGATTTTCATTTCCTAGGCCACATGAAATCATTACTTGCGCAGGGAATAAACATTTCCACTCTGTACAGGACTACATGGAGAGTAAGTAATATAGACCTGGGCCTATTGTAACATACTGCACAAAAGTCAAAGATAAACTGCTTAAAGAAAAAAAAATTCTTAAAGAATAACAGCTTAGAACCAAATCCTAACACCACATGGTGCGAGAAAAGGAGTTAAGTTTAATTAAAAGTGATTTAGTGAAGTTTAAATGGGCTTCATTAGCACAGGCAATTTAAAGTGCACCTCCACACAAAGTACACATACAATAAACATCCTCAAATTAGCAGTGTTCAACATGCAGCCTCTTCCATCTGTATTAACCAAAGAAAATTTAAAGTAAGCATTTTGTTACAAGAAAATAATGGAGTAGGAGGTAATGCAAGCCAAATGAGAAGCAAGGCAAGGAAAATCAATTTCTCATCAACTGTGGGGCAAATAACTTTAAACTAAGTCACACAGATTCTAATCAGTACCAAACAGAAACATGGTTCCTCTGTGCTACTTTGCAACAAATTCATGATAGAGGAGACTTTAACTTTTGTTGGAAAATCTGTGAAATAAGAGGAAAATCTCAAGCAATTTGTAGCTTGTTCCTAGAAAGAAGATAGAAGGGGCCTTTGGCATGACACTTGTGGTAAGTAGTATCTAACTATAAGATAGATAACAACCTGACTAAATATAGCAACAGCAAAGACTAAGAATAATTTTAAATTCTTTGCATAGAAGCAAAAAACTAATTGTGAGATGTTAGCTCAAAACAAGAAAGGATGTCATTTCCTTGCAGATGGCCTGAGCAAAGGGACAATATGACACAAAAGGAACTGTGATGAGATTACAAAATGTATCAGAACTGTTTTGATTGATCTCCCGTCTGGGGAGTTTTAAGAATTAGACAGTATACAATACTTAAATTGGAGAAATGACAGGCATATACTTCCAAACTTTTGCTTCTTCTACTGCTTCTGACAGCATATCTCCACTTTATCCAATGGTTTTATTGCTGAAGGATTTTCACATGCTTAAATTATACTTCCTTGGGTACTGTGATTTGTGTTGTGTCTCTAGAAGACTGCTTTTCAAAAAGCTACACACATCCCACTCTGACATGCTCCTTTTTTAGTTACAGCTCCTTCTGTTAGAAATTTCAAAGTAGGTTTAGGTCTTGAGGAGACATGGTGTTTATTCAAAGATCACTTTGCAGTGGTTTTCATTTCTTCCCTACTGTCATACCACTTTCCCCTCTACTCACATTTGGGAAGATTTTCTCAAGAATCCAGACATTTCAAGCATATGTCACTCTTGGTCTGATGCTGCTCTTGCTGTAGCCACATCCCTGTGGTACTTGGGACAGAGCTGAAAAACTGATAAGAAAGAAAGAGCAATTCCCTGCTGTAGCCCCTATTTTGGGCATAGCTATCAGGATTTCAGTACAAGGGTAGCAATTGTGACTGGTCCGGGAGGAGCCCTTGAGCTGCCCTGTGCCAGTCACAGCTATTTCCAGCCATCTCTGACACATCAGTGTGTCACATCAGCTGAGAAGCGTTGAGTCAAGGATACAGACAAAAAATCCCATGTCCTGGTCTTTACATAGAGGAAGTCCAAATGTGTGCCCCAGTTGACAGCTGAGTGGCACTCAAAAACAACCCCAGTCTGCATAATCAGACAGTAAGAAGTAATCGAGGACAAAATTTTGAGTAAGAATAAGCACAGAAGGGTTGATCAAGAATCACTTTCACCTAGATTTTCTATTTGACTGTCCAGCATGCATAAAACCTAATGAAAGCATTAGTTTTGGTGCAGAGTATGAGTTTGCAGGTGTTTGAAAATCAATAGTCCTCAGGTCTGAAGAAGTGCTGTGAGTGCTGGAATATCAGCTCAGTGTTACTATGACCCTGAGCAAACTCTCATCAGAAAAAGAGGAAACCTCAGCAAGAAGACTAGTGTTTCATTATCACTGAAAATAGATGCATTTTTTTTTACCTCATGATGGCCATAACAAAACATAAAAAACATAGATTAAAACAGAAACATTAGAAATTATAAAGTAAGCATAAGTCTCTCCTCCCCCACCTGCATTTCCTGTCATCATTAGGATATTACCATATAATGACGAGCACATTTTTATACACAGATGTGAAGAGACTGCCTTGTAACTTAGTGAATACCTCAGGTAAGCTCTAGGCCTTACATAGCCACAGTAGAACTTGATGAAAAGCAGCAGTGGGAAGCCATTAGTGCAGTAGGCTAAACAGGGTACCCTGACCTTCTCTGCTTGAAATAACACACAGACTGCTGCTGGCATGAGCAGGAGGCAAGAGGAGGTAACAGGTTTCCACTTAGCATGAATTAAGTGATATGAATCAGCACTGGGCTCAACAAAGATCCAATCTTAATATATGACTTCAGCTCAGAAATAGAATTACCATTGTTTCCTTCTATTGATTTCCAGTACATTAACTTTTTTCCCCTTTTGTTTTAATTAGCGCACAGAACCCAACCCGTCGGGTTTTCCAAACAAACGAGTTAGCTGATGCCCAACTTCAAGAGATTGTCAGAAAATTGCGCGAAAGGGCAAACGTCTATAAGGAAAAGCTGAATGACCCAGTGATATCTTCACCCGAAGGAAGTCCTACAGCTTGTAAGTGACTCTAGAAATAGCTGTGCGTTTCTTCAGTTTAAAACTGAAAATAATTTTGTGGTAACAGAAAATACTGTGATAATTATTTTGTAAGTATAGTGTGTTTATCCACTGTAAAGGATCACTTTGTGCCCACTGAAGTTAATTAATCCCTATTTCTCCACAGTAAGCCAGAGTCCTTAGGTACAGTCTCCCTTTGAATGACATCACTGAAGAATTTTGGGAAAAACCAGAGGCAGTATCTAGAATCATCCATGTCAAGAAGTTTTCTGTATTTTGAAATAGCTCCCAGATATGTTTATTCATGGAGATGAATCGGAAACATATGAAGAAACATATATATCTTATGAGTGGATGTTAGTCACTTTGAGATGAGATCTGCTGTGTAAATAAAGTAAATAAAATTTTAGCCTTGACAGAAATCTAGACACACTGAGGACTTTAAGTCCATGCTTTGAATAGAGCAAACTCATCTGACATTAATTAATCATTGACTTCTGACAAAATATGAAACACAAAACAAATCCGTGCTTTTCCTCTTCAGAGGAAAGTTTGACTTTCCTCTTCCTTTTCACAAGGACCTGAGTGTGGTGATTTTATGTTCTGGCACTTTTTAGAAGCTGTTCATCGCTTATATGTTTTTTAAAAAGCTGTAAAAAATGATGCCTGAAGAATAATAAACTATACCTAAACTATACTATAAACTATTCACTATATAAGTGAATTTCTTTTTTAAAAATTATTTCTTTGATTATCTAACACTTTTGTTCTCTTTGTAGAACTCATGACCTTTATTTCCTAATCTATTATAGATCCAGTTTACTGCTAAGACTGTGTATCCTAATCAGAGGTAAAGCCACCAAACTGGGTTTAAAAGAGTGCTACAAGACTTTTATAAGCCTAGAAATGTACAAAACCATGGGCTTCCCACTAGTTTCACCTGCTGCATCTTGCATATCAGGTATCAGGAGAGGGGTTATAGATGGCCATGGCACAGGTGTCTTTTCTTATCTCCATCCTCCCTGCATTAATTCTTTGCAACAGCCATGTAAAGAAAAATGCTTAGTTGCATTAACGAATGCTGAATTATGAATTAACATTTTTCTTGTCAGTCTTATAAAAAGCATAATTTGTAGGCACTGTCCAGGGAAATTCAGCAGTATAGATATTGTACTCTGTGACATAAGTGCCCTGTTCATGATAGCAGATGCACATGTTTATACCAGTGGTGATTTTATTCTTCAAGTGTTTTTCTGTGTATATAATACAATGAATTGTAACTTTAGTCACTGTCCAGTATTTTTAGAAGATATTTTAACATAATTAAGCTTTTGTTCATGTTAAAACAGGGTGTATTAATTGAGCCATTACTAAAATGCCAGTGTTTTTGGTAATCTATCTGTCTAGCACCAAAGAAGCCTCCACCCCCACCAAAAGAAGAAAAAAAAGATGAAAAAAAAGAAGAAAAGAAAGAGGAGGCAGAAGCGAAGCCAGAGGAGGATCATTATTGCGATATGCTGTGCTGTAAATTCAAGAAACCTCCACTGAAAAAATACATGGAGTATATGAAGCTACCAGATACCATTGACTCATACACAGGTAAATTAAAAGCTGTGTAATAGACTGGGGTAAAGTCATATTGAAGTGACCTAGTATTACATGGCACCTGTGAGCCACCATAAGATACACATTCCAGTTTGCAACTCCCAGGGACACAGAGGTCCTGTCCTAAACAACATTTATTACGAACAGGGAAAAGTGACACCAGTTGTAAAGATGGTATGCACAAAGATATTATGCAAACTGACCAGAATTAGAGCCCAAGTCTTCTGCTGCTCGATCTGGAATTTGTATCATTCATTAGGGCCAAATAATTCCTTTGTCAGTTACAATATACATGAGCAGCATGCAAAATGATCGTGTAAGTTACTTCAGATGCACTGAATTCTATATGTACTCATTTTTGCACATTCCTTGTGTGACTCCTATTTCCAAGCTATATCACTTTAGCAGCATGTTGCAAAAGGGAGAATGGTAGGCTGCTCTGGGCAGAAGCATTCCCAGAGATGGCAGCAGAATGAATGTGTCTAAAAGAATGACAACAGACTCCAAGTCCATGCCTCTACATTGGATGTTTTTCGTTTCAGATCGCCGTTACGTGGCATGGCTCATGCTTGTGACAATCGCCTATAACTGGAATTGCTGGTTTATTCCCCTGCGCTACGTGTTCCCATATCAAACTCCCAGTAACACAATATATTGGTTTGTCATTGATGTAATGTGTGACATCTGCTACCTGTGCGACTTAGTAATTTTCCAGCCCCGAGTGCGGTTTATCAGAGGGGGAGATATAATAGTAAGTATTGGAAGTGGGACTTCCATGGGCAGCAGCTGTGTGTTAGAGTACAGAAATTCATCCAGTCTGACACTTCTTTTTCATCACTATGTCAATTCTATGTTACTTTTT
The DNA here is from genome assembly GCA_013398115.1 of Falcunculus frontatus. Classification (NCBI taxonomy): domain Eukaryota; kingdom Metazoa; phylum Chordata; class Aves; order Passeriformes; genus Falcunculus; species Falcunculus frontatus. The sequence goes on along the minus strand of VZRV01003964.1, from coordinate 2,559,125 downwards.
TATTTATCAAAGGACACATATATTCTTCTTCACTGACCTTCCATTCTACACTGACGTTCCATTATCCTATGCAGGAAGAAACATATCCATTACCTAAATCCTTAAAAATTGAAAAAAACAGATTTGAAAGTAACAGATGAAAGCAGCAGAAACAGGCATATAGCTCTAAAGATTCTTCACTGGAATCAGTGATTATATCATAAGTATTCGTGCATATATACATCTGTTTGTATGTTTGTGTGAAACTTTCACCTTTCTATTCGCCTTGTACCAGAATCATAGTTGAAGACAGGCCATTGTGAGATGGTGGTTTTATTTTTTTCCAAAATCAGAGCGAATCTCTGTAATTTTAAGACATTTTCAAAATAATTCACTTGAGATAATTTCTTTTGGGAAAATACGTATGTTCAATTTTGATTCTTGCTACTACTTTTGTGGTATCTTTTTATAGAAAAACGCAAAATAAAATTTTAAACAACTATCTGAAAGCTTGCCCCTAACCGACCAAAGGGTATCTGGAACATTAAATTTTCTTTAAAGTCTTCCCTGCTTTTGATTCTTTGACTTTTTATAGAAAAAAGGAACCTAATTTAAAAAAAAAAAAAAAAAGTTTTGATAACTTCAGCATGACATTACTGTGCCCAACAGACAGAAAATTCAAAATTTTATATCCTCAAATCTAATTTGGAGCTAGCTTTATGTCAGTGCTTTTACAAAAAAATTTATACATTGTACATACACAATATTACTGATACCTTTACAGACAAAGTTGTGCAAATATCATTTCAATAGGTATTAAATGCAGTGCAGTGGAATGTATTTTTCCACACCAAGACATTCAGTAACTGGATCTTCCTAAATCCCACAAAACTCAATTTTTATGAACAAAGTTGAACTCTAACATACAAAGCTCAGCTTGTATTTCCCTTGAAGCTGTTTCTACAATTTACAGATTTTAACGCACAGAAATCATCTGCTGCCTGATCTCCTGCATTTAGTTTAGTGTTTAATCTGATAATAGTGAAAGTTGGCATGGAAATATGATTAATATCTGAAAGTTATTTTTAAAGTTTCCCTGATATAAATAGAGAAAGTATAATAGATAAATTTCTTTACGTACTTGTGATTACCCTTTCTTATTATATTAGCATCAGTTCCCGTGAGGAACAATTTAAAATAAAAAGCTAATCACTACTAATGAATGCAGTGTTGATTATTATAATGCTAGCATGTTAATGCTAGCATTCAAAGAGCTAATTTTGTACAGCATCATTAGAAACACTCTTTGCATTTTTCTTGGAATCGTTTCAGATAAATGAATTTTTTTGCTATGAAATTGAAGGGGTTTGGGTTGAGCACGAAGTGATACAGATGTCTCCGGAGGGAAGTTTTGTGGATAAAATGTAATGTACTTTTCTAGACCAACATCCAGATTGGAAAAAGTCAGACAAACCCCAACCCTCATTTTTTCAAGTAGTTCTAATAAAATCTGATCTAATGTAAGCTAGACTAATAAAAGTACTACTTCTCAGAAATATCTACAGACGTTTCTCCATTCATACTTTTAGACCATCATTAATTTAACTGTCATCACCCCTACTACTGCTGAGCAGCAGAGGCTCATCCTTGACATTCTGTTCTTGACTATGACTTTTTCTCCTTTCATTGTCACTGTAGTCAGACAAAGTGGAAACGAAGAAATTCTACCACAGCACTGTGAAGTTTCGGGTAAGTAGACCCTGTGTTACTGACATCAATATGAAGTTCTGGCTGTAGGATTTCACAGGATTTTTTTTCATTCACTGAAAATCACTGTTGGTTTAAGAATATCACCAGAAAGCATTGGCTCGATGGCATATCAGTGCTCACCAGCTGAAGACTGCCATCTTCATAAACAGTGTTTAATTAAAAGACAGAATACTTATAAATGCAATTCTAAATATTATTTTGGTATTATAATAAATTAATAAAATAGAATTCAATTAGTTTTTATGAGGTCATCCCAGCACACACTAAAGACAATAGCAGCATTTGCCAGAGATTCATTAAACAAAGTAAAAACTCTTGGAGAGATATGATAACTCTAATCTGTAAACTCTTATGGAGTACCTCATTGTACTGAACAGCTCATCACTCACAGGAGCAGGCAAAAATTCCCACTAAGATTTTTGATGCTCATGGCACTTCGTAAAAACAAAGATGCATTTGATTTACAAAAATTGTTCATGTTGCTCCTAAATGCTGGGGTTTCTTTGTCAACAGAAGATAGATAGTTTATTGAATTCCTGATGCACATACAGCTCTGTGACACTAAGCACACATCTCAGTTATCGCCCTCTCCTCTTCTCTACTTTTGCACCTGCCTTGTTCAGAGTTAAATTTTTCTCAGTGACTGTGGTATCATTATTTAAATACTTGAGATTAAGCTATCCAGATGTGGAGGATATACACCATACAGTCAAATGAGTTTGACAGAGTCAAACTTGAAGCAAGAGACTTAAGTGGATTTGCATGACTTTATTTTAAGTTCACACTTAAAGCCCTATGTTTCGGGCTCTTGATTTCTGGAGAAACTAATGAGAGTTGAGTGTTCTCACCACAAGCGAGATATAGATATGATGTCGGAATCTGTCATATGATTAAGTACTAATTAACAGTTACTGATATTAATGCACTTTTGACTAAATTTTGCCTCCTCTTAGACATGTGTCTGAGAGAGGGAGAGAGAGACCATAAGAGGCTGTTTCTCATCAATCAATTTTTAGTTTGCTTTGCACACTGTTCAAGTATTAACTGCTTCTTGCTTGCATGAAATAAAAGGTCAGTGCTGCAGGCTGGTTGCTACCAACACAACTTGCACCCCTCAGAGCAAAGGCATTTGTGATTACAGTGAGATGAAGCCCAGACTTCCACATCCCTCTCTTACTCCCAAGCAATAACAGTAACAAAGCAAGGTATCCCAGGACCATTAAAAAGAAAAAGATAAATTTGCCACAGCTTTCCTTCTCTATCTTTGGAAAGAATAAAGCATGCAGATAAAAGAGTGATCACATAGCTGATGGACTGCAGGGAGATGTTGAAAACCTTAGTGGTATAGGAAGAAGCAGCATCCAAATGTGATGGAAGACAAAATCTATTTTAAAAAGCCCAAACAAACAAACAACCCAGCCAAATTTATCACCCTATGATGAATCTGTTGTTTGGAGCACATGCCTTCTGCAGGTTGCCAGCAAGAAATTTAATTCATTGTGCTCCCTCAAATTGCTTCAGGCAGCCTTGTTTTAAAAGCTGAAAGACTTTTAAGAAGTGTTTGTGTAGTGGCCTCCCCACCTGCATTCACCAGCCACATGCCAAACATTTAAGTCTGGTCAGAACTACTACTGAAAAAAAGAGAATGTATTAAAAATCAAGTATATGAGATACTGTTAATAATCCACACAAAACAGATTAAAATCTCAGGCACAGGGGACTCAAAGGCAGGGCAGAGCCAAACTGTTGGTGTTTTCAAAGAGATAATCTTGCCTGCCGATATTTAGGAAGCAACATGCTTAGCATGTTATCTCTTCAAATATTATTGCAGACGTGATTCAGTCTAAGGAGGTTTTTGACAGCAAATAAATACATTATGATTACTATGATGTTTAAATTGATCTCTCTACTCTTCAACAGCTTGATGTGCTATCAGTGTTTCCATTTGACATTTTATACTTCTTCTTTGGATTTAACCCAGCACTTCGAGCAAACAGGATGCTAAAGGTAAGATCTATGTTAGTGATGGATGAGTAACCGTGCGTAGATGTTTTTGCAAAGCAACAAAAAGGTTTTTATAATATTAAGGAATATGAAACTTAGAAATTGTAAAATATCTTTAGGCTAAGGTACAACATAACTAAATAAAACAAAAAAAATCAAGTCATAATTAGCCAAATTAAGCCCTTATTCTCATATTTTTCTTCTGACTTTATTATTTCCTAATTTCGAAAAGTATTTTTTTATTAAAGCTGTTTTTCACATTATTTAAACCAGATCAATCTCAAATTACCTGCTCAGTTTTCAAAGATTTTTTAAAAAATCACTAATTACTGCCAATATATTTTCCACTTCTGTTGCTTATGTCAGATGTTTAAAAGCAAAGGAGGTAATTTTAAGGGAAACGTAAACTATACACAGAATATCTATCAAGCACAAACCTATTTTTGTTATCGAGTCCAAAGACACTTGGAGTTGTGTAATGAAAGGTTTGAGAAGGGATTAGGACAGTACCTAGCGGGCCACTCTGTGGTTAAATGCATTTCTCTGCGCACAATCAACGTGTTGACAAAGAATTGGTTTTCATTTAAAGCTGGGGGGAGACACAAGAACTGTGACAATAAAATGAGGGTGCTCTTCACTTCGGTATTCAATAAAACTTCAAAATTCCTTAAATCAGAACCAAAATAATTTGAAAGAATGAAAAGTTAAATAGCACCTTGTATTAGGCAACCAGCTGTGTATTGAACAAAAAGAAAAAAGCTACATGCAATGACTAAAGATCAACTGCAAATAGTCAACAGGAAGAATTCAGTACAGCTGCAGCTGATACTACAATCCTCTGGTATGTGGCTGTTGATACACAATTGCTTGCTGGAGAATTACTGGAATTTCAGTAAGAGAAAAAATGCATGTAATTCTCTGTGATCATGTTGGCCAAGCAATTATATATATGTTTGAGGAAGTAGAAGTTGTTCATCTGCAGTACTCTGACCAAAACAGTGAGATTATTTCTGTAATCAGACTAAGGGGACACTCGACACCCAAAAAGCCATTTAACTCAAATTTATCTTCGCTTTTCAGTTCACATTTTTGTTAAATGTTTGTCATAGTTTAGGAATAGTATTCTCCAATTTAGTAGTCCCACTAAAACCATAGGCTACTCTCCCTCCCCCCTCCAATTGGAGGCGCAAAAGGCAATGATCGCCAGTTGAGATAAGAACAATTTACTGGAAACAACGAGACAAGAAAATGAACACTAACAACAACATTGCTAATGACAGAGGCTCTAAGAAAATAAATTATTCACATGGAAAAACTCCTCAATAATAAACAATATCAGACAGCTCCCTCTGCCAGGTTTTCTCAACAGGAAGGAACACCTTTCTTCCTTGGAAGGAGAGTCCCTTTATCCCACTCCCAGCAACGATCTGAGGTGCTATAGAATAACATCGACTCCTAGCCATGCCCCTCTCAGCTACTGCAAAAATTAACCCTGTCCTGGACAGAACCAGGACAATGTTTATAGAAAGTTTGATTACTGAAAAATCCATTTTCAAAATGCGCATGTGAATTAATGCCAGTACTATTATAAAAAAAATGTTTCCTGAAAAATAGTGATTGGATTACTTTCATTTGTTTTCCGTGCAGCATAACACATTCTTTGAGTTTAATGATCGTTTGGAAGCTATTATGGAAAAAGCATACATCTACAGGTATGTGCTGATAAAACTCAAGTAGCATGCAAAGCTTGGCACAGAATGCATTTCATATGATTTCATGAGTTGTCAGTTAAGCACTGGGTGGAATATGATACATCTTTAACTGTTCAATTTAAAGGGTTTTTTAAAATATCTGTCTTTATGGTAATCATTAAAATAATATCTATAAGGCTTCACTTACATATGAAATCTAGCTCACTTCAGCTGGCCTGGTTCAGGCAAAATGTTCACCAAACTGAGACTGATGCCAAAATTTAATTGATCAGAAGTATCAGAAAGAAGTTTCTTTAGTGAAAGAGCTAAAGAACACTTTCTTCAGGTTGCTAATAGTTCCAAATCCTCAGTAGCTGTTTATTTGTACTTAATAGGAGTTATGAACCGGAGCCTGTGTCAACATTTTTCTTCAAACATGCTTTCCGCATGAACCTGGTATATACAGAAACTTGATCCTTCACTGCACTGACTACAGCTGGAATGAGGATCAGTTCAGCCCAGTTCTCAAATAGTGATTATAACCACAGCCTGCCAAACTGTGTTCTCACCTTCTGCATTGACAGAAACAATTTTGGATCCAACTCAAGTAGTCCATGGACACAGCTATGGCAAGTTTCATAGGCCCCTCAGCTGTCAGTGATGCTGCTAAGACCCAATGAACCCATCTACTTTGTCATCATTATTGTCAATGTCATCAGGCCTAGTTTATCTTGTATAATACCTACCCCAGCAGATTTTTTCCCTGCCCCAGTTTTGGAGTATGTATTATTCCTGACTGTTGGTGCTAAGCCAGCTACTCTGCAAAGCACTTCTGCCTCGTCAGAGAGTTTTTTAGCACGATATTGGTTGAGAACCACAACTGTGTGTTGTTGCTTGTGTCTTTGCTTCCTGGTCAAAGGCCCACTCAGATTTTCAATATTAAATCACTTGCAGAATGTAAACTGCAGAATCTAAATATTAAAAAGTGAATCTATTTTCTAATCCATACTTCAGAAAACACTGACTCCCAGTTTTGCTCATTGACAAATGGAGAAGAGAGGTAGTTACACAGAAGAAGAGTACAAGCAGGAGCTAAAAAATCTAAAAAAACCCAGTCTTTTTGTGCAAACTACCGCATTTTACTTTCATGTGGCAATCTTGCTTTGTTCTGAGATTGGTATAGTCACACAGCAATAAGGCACCAATTAACTAGATAAGATCAAACTAAGCTTCTACACAGTAAGTGGATACCTGGGGGGATTCTCTTCTCAAAGTAATTAGTCTGAGTTTGTAGGGATAGAGCTATAAAGAGTTAGTTACATCTTATCTTCTCATTGTGATAGATTCAACCCATGTCTAGAGAAATATAATATAGTAAAGGTTTCTGGAATCTTCACTCAGACCTCTGGAGTCCACTTTCATGGATTCAAACTTGAACAGAAGACCTAGCATGGACAATACTGCAACATTATCACAATACTGATCACAACAGCCACCTGCTGTTCTCTACAGCTTGCACTACTAAACAGAGCTGTCCTGGAAGCACACCAACTTTTAAACAGAGAAATAGCATTCATTTGTGAGCATCATAAAAAAGAAGGGTACACTTAGGTAGATTACCTAATGGCATGGAGAGGCCAAGGAGGGCATGCAAAGCACCTGAAGAAGCAGCAAAGGAGTGCGTAGTGAAGCAACCACAGGGATATTATCTCCCATTGACTCTGTTTCTAGATCCAACTTAGTTAGATCTTCTTAAATTTTCATAAAACCACTTACTCAGTTATTTTGCACTGCATACTGCATAGAATTCTAGCTGTAGCAAATAAACTCATTACCTACCAGCCTGTGTTTAGACAAGTCCTGCACTCTTGCTGCTTATTTATCTCCTGCTTGTATGAATATTTCAATAGAGATCTAAATCCAGGAGATATTTCTTTTGATCCCCATGCACTGAACAGGGGATATACAATGAGATCATTATTGTATTAAACAGAAAGCTGCTTGGTGCTTAAGTAGTTCATCATTGGCATTCTTCAAAGAACTGGCCATAAGCAAAAGAACTGGGATTAGGAATGATATAACTCCTGCTGTAGAGGCTAAATCATACTATTTAGAGGATCTACTGCAGGCTTTCTACTACAGGTCTTGTAAAGCAGTTCATTTCAGACCTCAGACTTTTCTTGGCTTTGGTTCAGAAGTTTAGAGCCTATCTTGGATAGAGTTTGGGAAACACGTTATTTTTTACCCTGTACCCTCATTAATATAGTTTCAAATTTCTGAAAATATTCATAGCCATTTAAAGAAGTGGACTATAAACTCCTCAGGGAGCTGTAATTTAAAAATTATCCCATCTCAAATATTCTAAAAAAGACATTTATTTGACCTTGGACAGATGTGAGAGATGGGTAACTGCCAGCTATTTTTTTCACTGAATCAATACAGGTGGGGAACTACTTAGTGGATGTTTAACATTAACATTGTTAATCCAAAAAAGTAATGGGGCCTATATTAAAAAAAAAGAAAAATAAAAGTTTTTTTACAGGAATCTGTTGACTTTTATAGGGTCATTCGAACAACTGGATACCTGCTGTTCATCTTACACATTAATGCATGCCTGTATTATTGGGCTTCGGACTATGAAGGAATTGGCAGCACTAGATGGGTGTATGATGGCGAAGGAAACATGTAAGTCCTTTTCTCTTGCAAGAGATTTTTGTGGATTTTGCTCCTTCCTGCCTCCCCATCCTTCTCCCATGCCACTGCTTGCAGATTATGCCCTTTATAAGTGCTTGGATAGCAAAATTTTAGCATCATGACTGCTGATTAGCAGTTTTCAATACTAACACATATTTGGAGGGCAGGTGCAGTGAATAATCAGTTCACCACTTTCAGCTTTTATAGGTTTATGAGTCAGTGCTAAGTACTAATGTAATTAAACATTTAGAAAGCAACAAAATTCATAAATAAAACTACTGATTTCATATGTGCATGGGAACTGTTAGAAGGATTGTATAGCACTCCCTCAAAGGAAACACAGGGATAGTTTGGGAATTCTTTTGCTGCCGCACAGCATTGGGTCATTAAAGCACAACATTTTGGTCCCTCTGCACCATGGCGATTGGTCTGACAAAATTCCACCAGCTCTCTCTGATCTTTTGAGAAGGTCATGCTTAAACATGCGGTAGTGTCTTCAGGGGAAACGACTGGATATTGGCACAATTTTCCACAAGCTCCTTGTGACAGCACTGGTTGGGTTCGAAGTAAGGAACATTTATTGAGATGATGGAGAGGAAGTAAGAGAAAACAGCAAAGTCATAATATATTCTGTGCGTAGTTTTATAAAGATATATCTAGTAGGTTCAGTTGTATGAACATTGATTTCTTTCAGAGGCTATAATATAGTTAATGCCACAGAAGCTCCATTTGTTCTTTGACTACATTCCTTGCAAAACCACATATGGTATCCTGCTGTCATAAATCACCTGCTAAACAACTTTTTGCCTTTCTCTTGGAGAGTGCTCCTCTTGTTTGTAGTTTTGTCAGAGTTCATGAGTTTGGTGACCAGTCACTATCTTGAAGGACAAGAAAATAGCCTTTCAGAGCAAAACACACTTTGTGTAAAGCAGCACTGATTTTTTATAAGAAGGGTATGGTTATTTCTTGAACAAAAATGACATGTCTGAAGTTTCCAAACACCATTAAAATACACAGCTTGAGTACTGCAGTCAGACATGTGTAGGCAGGGTCATGGAGCTTAGTGGGACCACTTACATAAGTGAAGTTATAGATGGGTATTTATCTGCAAGATCGAGGTTTCCAGAAATCTGACAAGAAAAATGCAGAAGCAATTTCCATTATAGCTACTTTTTGTTAATGTGATTCTTGGGAATACTTGCCACCTAACTAAGGTGGTACATAACAGTAAGAAATCTGAAAACTCTGAAAGTAGAGAGTTTACTCAGGCTTCAAGTTTTTTAATGCTTCTTCAGAACAATCTAGAGAACAGGCAAGAAGGAATTACCTGGTTTTCACAGAGAAAAATATCTCACATTTTGCTCAGAGAAACAATCGGTAGAAATTATTTACTGGCTTTACCACAGACAATGCAGTTGTGCCCTCACAATGACCAGGTTTTTTAATATTTTGTGATACCTTTTCCATGAGGAGACAACAAAAATTTCTCAAACGAAGTCACACTGCAATTACATGGAATTTAGAGCAGATTTGTTTTATAAACAATGATAATAAAATGACAATTCAAGTTCTGCATTAAACTGAGATTCTGAAATAAAATGCATGTTTGGATACCCAAATATTCAAATATAGGAAAAACACTGACCTGTTGGAACAAGTCCAGAGGAGGCCACTAAGTTGATCACAGGTCTGGAGCACCTCTCCTATGAAGACGGGTTGAGAAATTTGGGACTGTTTAGCCTAGAGAAGAGAAGGCACTGGGGAGACCTTACAGCACCATCCAGTATCTAAAGGGGAGCCTACATGAAGGCTGCACAGGGAATTTTTACAAAGGCATGCAGTGGTAGAACAAGGGGCAATGGCTTTAAACTGAAAGAGGACACATTTAAATTAGATATTAGGAAGAAAGTCCTTACTACAAGGGTGGTAAGGCACTGGAACAAGTTACCCAGAGAGGCTGTGGACTCCCAGTCCATGAAGGTGTTCAAGGCCAGGTTGGATGGGGCTCTGAGCAACCTGATCTAGTGGAAGGTGTCCCTCCCCATGGTAGTGGGGTTGGAACTGAATAATCTTTAGGTCCCTTCCAGCCCAAACCAGTCAATGATTCTATGATATATCCATGCAAACCTCATTAAGCCATTAATCGACTTCATCTTGACAATTGGTTGGTGAATGTATGACTTTATTCTTTTGCCTGTATCTAACTCATAGTGGAATATATAGTGCTCTGAACATGGAACCCCAAAGAGTATTCCACAATGAGTTGCATGTCATAAAGTATAGCTTTGTATCCCACTAACAGCAAATGGTGACTGTATGGGATAGTCATTGCCTTACAGAATTAGGCATGACATAAAATCTAATCATCAAATATTGGAGGATTTTTTCACACAGAGAGTCATCATGTGAACATTGGTTCTGATTTGAGATGCAATGTGAATTTAAACTTATCAGACAAGATACTTCTAGGTATATTCATTTATGTGGAAAGCAGATTTAAGAACAATATGTCAGGAAAAGTGACTAGTATAGCAGCACACATTATGGCACAGCAGTGAACATATAATTTGCTTTCACTGAGCATTCAGGGTTGACAATATTTGAAGCAAAATATGCCAGTAGTCTCACAAAGAATGGGAACATATTCAGAAAGAAGATTAGGCAAACATAGCTACTTAGCTAATTTTAAAAAATGACAGTAAGCAGTTTGACAAGTAAATCAAAATTCCAGCCATCTCAGATTACATTGACCCACAGCAAATGATCTGGCACTGATTTAGTGGCATTAATGCTTTATGTAGAATCCCTGCTGTGTCCATAAAATATTGATAGTCATGGCCAGAACCAGTTCTTAAAAATGTCAACACTCCTAGGATTTTTTTCCTTTTGCAGGCTAAAAAGAATTAACAGAAAACATTTTCCATTATCAGTATGATTACATACATGTTCCTGAGCAGGCACACTCACTGGTGAACTAAATCTATAACTAACAGCTATACACAACACTCAAACCACATGCAAAATTATCAAAGTAGCATTTCTGCAAATTTCTGCAAGCTCTATTCTTTTCCAGTTCTTGTCCAGACCCTAAAGCGTTACTGTCAGTCCAAGATTTGAGCTCTTTTGCACAGCAGTCAACTTTACCTCCCTGCAACACACCCAAATTAGCCACACACAATGTTTCCAGCATTAAAAGTACATTCGTGAGCTTGAGTTAGGCAAGACCTCAGCCTCTCCTAATGCAGAAGCACAGCATCACGAACGCAACACCAGAGTGTAGAGTCTATGCGAGGACAGTAGCAGCATATTGAAAAGGTCTCTTAAGTGGACAATTTCAACTCTGTGTGTTTATTTGCAATCTAATTTAACTACCCAAGTAAAAGATCAATCTCCCCAATTCCTGAGGAAAATGGACAAATCCTTTTTAAGGGATTCAACGTAATGTCATTGTTCTGAATTGTCCCAAGGAAGTATCTGTCTTTCATCACTGTTCACAGAGAAACTGAAACTAGGGAGCTGAAATTCTCATGCAAACCCTCCACATCAGCAGTAAATTAAGGCCAAAAAAATAGTTTCATTTTGCTCATGGTATACTTCTGCGGTTTGCAAGTCATCTACAAGCAGTCTGCAAAATTCTTTGGCAAATTTAAGACATCTATTTGCATCCCAATTATGTTTCTCTGTAGCTTGCTTCCTTCCTGTTCTGGGCACAGACTTAGTGGACGTCTGGAAGTCCCAGAAAATGGTCACTGTATGTGTCTAGAACAACTCCTCTCCTTTGTTATGCATTGCCCAACACACAGTGAGACTGACTTGAAATGTGTCTCGTGGATATCAGGTGTGCATTGCTCTGGCAATAGATCTGATGTGTCACAATCACAGTGCTTGCTGTGCAAAGACAGTTTTGTGCCTCCAGACAAGCTGAGAATGCACAGCCCAATTCACATGTCAGACTTTCAGACCTGCTACCCACAGCCATACTTTTTAGGTTAAAAGCTTTATAGTTTGCTCATTGTGTCTGAGATCATCAGACCCGCAGGCACCTGGTGAACACGTCACTCTCGAAGAGGTACCAAGAAGGAAGTCATTTGTTTATAAAGGCTGCTTCTTTACTCTGCTTAAACCCATCTTGGCTGTAATCTGAGAGGAGTCAAACGTGATAGCCCTGAAACAATGCTTCCCTGGGCTGAAATGAGTATGTGAATACCACCTTAAAAGCTGAGAGACACATGCTCAAAGACTTGATTTACCTGCACTAACCAAAACCATGAAAGAAGTTTAGTGTATTCTGAAATGGACTTTTCCAAAAAAGATATTTCTATTGGCATAATATCACAAGGTATCTTATTTGGAGTGTTTCTGAATGTTTTCATACTTAAGATTTTTTTAAGGGAAAATCTAGTAGTTTGATTGCCCAAAGGATAAACATACTCTCTATGATGTGCAGAGGGAAAAATCCCTTTCTTGTCTCATGACTGCCGTTTACTTCAACAGTAATTTTATAGCAGGCTGGTAAGCTGTATAGTGAACAGTGATGGTTTCCAGACACATGCTGGTAGGAAGCAGAGCTGCTAATACTGTTGAAATAGGAGTTTGTTTTTTCTGGCTTTCCTTAAACAAAATTTACAATCTCATTTCTACCCTTCTTAGGGAAGAAAAAAGCCGCTCTGTATTTCAACCATGCAACTTCCATTTCAGATTAAAATAAAAACAAAAATGCATAAATGGAGAAAACCTGTGCCTAAGAGATAGAGAATATCATGTGCCTTTGCCAATAGAAAGTTTCTTTTGAAGTAAAATTACAGAAGAATACAGTGTATTAAATACATCTTAAGAAAGGGGTAGGCAGATATAAAAAAAAATCTCACATTTTGGACATACAACACTGCAAAGAAGAATGTGACCCCTAAATTCCTCTGAGGAGCTGCTTTCATTCTTTGTAGACATTCCCAGAATAAAGATTATATTGTCTGTTATGGTGGGGTTTGCAAACTTGGCATGCAGAGCCATTGTGGGTGAGGGAATTGCTTAATTACTTTTGTTTCCCAAAGTAACTAGCACAGAAGTAACGTTAATTTCTTTACTTTTATATTACCCAATTATACATGTTTCAAGCACCATAGCATTCTCAGCTATGGAAAATCAATATGATATTAATATGCTTTACATGATAATTCCCCTCAGCCAAGATAGAAGCATCATTTTATGCTTAAATCTGTAATTCTTCCAAAACGGACCTGAGTCTTTTTCTTATTATTTGTTTATACTACAGAAGTGTAAGGGAAAACTGCCACTTATGCATAATTTGCTGGAAATGTGCATATGTGATTTTTTTTTAATCCTAATATATTGAAAATATTGAAAATATTATTGTGGCATAATCCAGAAGTTCATTTTGCATCCCTAACAAGGAAAAATGATAAGATGGAAAATATGCAATGAATTTTTTATTTAAGGACTCTGAATGAAAATGGCCAGTTCTGACTGTTAACATCTAAAACTAGAAAACTATGGTAAAAGTGATCATTGTTACTGCATTTTATTAATCTGCAACCAAGAAAAAAGTGACTTTGTAATGAAAAGCAGAAATCAATGGCTTGGTAAAGCCTTATGTTTTAGGTGAAAAACTTGAAAACACTTTCAAGTGATTTAAGAAAAAACAAATCTCATTGGAATTGGTTGTTATTGTGAGTTTATTTTCTCATATTTGTACAAAACCAGCCCTGCAGCTTTATTATTACATGAACATCCTATTATAGTGGAGTTCATATCTTAAAAAGAGAGGAGTCTGAAAGGGGAGGCCATTAGATAAAATATATACCTAAGGTCTGCAAGCAGACCAGGTGGCCTCAGGTTCAGAGCAGGCATGAGAGACTTTCAAAACAAACTTATCTCCAAAAGTATTTCTTCTGTGTCTTAGTGTTTGGGGAGGGTTGTTCGGGTTTTTTTAATTATTATTTAAAACTCAATAAAATTCAACAAACGTAAGGTATCATCATTGCTTCAGAAGCAGTAGTCACAGCTGAAATAATAGAAAATCTCACTTTACAATTAAGGAAAATGAAGTTCCACTCCTAATCATCAGCAAAGCTGAAGTCTGATAGTCCAGAAACTTAGGAAGTCAAATTCTAATAGGAGGCTTTTAAAAATATACCTAAACCAATTACTTGTTTGCTCAGAAAAAAAGGAAATTATAGCATTCTCATGAAAATGATTTGAACTAGTTATTTGCCACTGCAACGCTGTATTGCTTGTGGTACCATGTTCTAGAATGAAATTTAAACCACGGTTTTAGAGATGCCAAGACACTTTTTTAAAGCATTGTGTCCAGGACCTTTGTTGCTTTCATAAACTTATGTTTATGAAAGCAACAACTAGTAGAAATACACGACTTGAAGGCAAAAGGCTCTGTGGTGAAGAAGGCAAGAAAGAGCTTGTTAAGGTGACAGAAGGAGTTGTGGAGACCAGCAGCTAGGTGATGTTAATAGAGCAGTCAACCTTTCAGTGCTGAATTGGTGAGGTGGTTTGGAGAAGCTGGATTAACACACAGTTTGCAGAAATACGTTAACTTGTTTGACATAATCCAAGAGGTAGAGCCAATGAAGGGTGCTCAGAAGCAGAGTGGGAGGAAGACCAGCATGGTAAAAGGGGTAGAAATGGACACAAGAACAATATTGTATTTGCCATTCCCACCATAAGGCTTTGCACTGGTGTCATCGAGTGAAAGCCATGAAAGGGACCTTCAGGTGTTTGAGCATCGAGTATGCTGCTACAGAGAGACTCTGGGAAGTCTCTTACACTTTCACAGTGCTTTTGACCATCTTCACTGGGAGCTTTCTAACACTGTAATGTCCATCTTGGCAATTTTGTACACAAGTCTTCTCTAATGCTACCTAGAGTTACTAGAGAAAAATAAATTAGAGCCGCATTTCCCATACACTCTTATTTTGCTCTGAGAACATTCAGCTCAACCTGACCTACGTAACTCTATAATTTATAAATTCATAACCCTTCATAAAATGTTGAAAGTCTTTTGGACTGAAAAACATCACTGAAAGGCCCAACTCAGGTAGGAATATGCTTAACTTCAAACACATAAGTAGCTACAGTCTAACAAAAATGCTGTTTGTATCCACAGGTACCTGAGGTGTTACTACTGGGCAGTTCGTAGTTTAATCACCATCGGTGGCCTTCCAGAACCACAAACGCTGTTTGAGATAGTTTTTCAACTGCTGAATTATTTCATGGGCGTCTTTGTCTTCTCCAGTTTAATTGGTCAGGTACATAAAATAATCAATAACAAGTTATATTCAAATTACTGTAATGTAGTGATAATATATTCAATTTATGGAGTTTATTTCTGGGAAAAAGTTTCGTTTCCATCCTCTATTTTAATGTCAAACATACTTATTCTTCTGACAAACACGTGTTTGATCGGTTCCCTGTTTTGTAGCTCTTTTGTACACAAGCTGATTTAAAGCCAAGACTCTGCAGGACACAGATGACTCTTGAAACTATATATGATTCCTTTTTTATTCCTTACTCACAGCCAAGGAGATAATTCCTTGACATTCACATTATACTGTTGAATCTGAAATAAAAATTGTAATTGTTGAATAAGTCATGCTCAGTACTACTACCAATAGGATACTGTTAATGGAAATCCCATTATTTTTGTCAAACTAGAATTCTGATCTCTTCCACAAATTACAATCTATTTGTCAATCTGAAAATTAGCTAGTTTCTATTTCTCTTGGTTCCCATTTGGCAGGAGGGAAAAAGAAAGCCCATAGAACAGCAATTTAGTTATATTTCTAAATTAATATAACTGAAATATTTCTAGTTTGTAGCTATCAAACTTGGACTTTAGATCCATAGATTTTAAAACACGTTGCCTACAGAAAAACAGATGCTGAAGTTTCTGTGTGAGGCTGTGCCTTATCAATTTCTGTAGAAACCATTCCAGACTTCTTGATTTGTCCATGACTGTTATAAAATTAATTAATAAAAAAAAGAAAAGAAATTGAAATTTAATTCTTAATTTGAATGCAGCATTTGAAAAGTTCAATCAAGCAGTTAGAGATTGCATACGTCTCTCGCTCTTTGGAAGTGCAAGAAGAGGTAACTGGCACTAAAGAGACTTCTTTATAGAATTTTTAATTCCTCCACAAACCAGAATTACCAAAAATAAAACAAAGGATACATATAAAATATTTCTTCTGGAAAACTACCAAATTCATGCATATAGAATTAAACTTCAGATTTTACATGTTTATAATTTTTCCCTAAATTTTTGTAACCATCAATGAAAGCCTCATTTCCCCAAGAAGATTCTGCAGATTACTTTTTGTAACCAGTGTAGTCATTTGCAGTCTCAAACTTTAAATCTTAACACACAAACTGCTTTATTGCAGTTTGTTTGTTACAATTCCTGTTTACAAAGAACCCTTAAAATTATTGAGTTATTCCTGCTTTAGCACACTTGCCTAAAAATTCTTATTCCCATTGCAATCAATTGCATCTCTCTAATAAAGAGCAGAAGTCAGGCACATTAATCCTTAGCAGCTGCCACATGAAGCCATTCCACTAAAATCACATCCGAATACCTATTCTTTTGAAGAAGGAATATCTATGAACATTAATTCATCCACTTTCTAAAAACCGAATTAACAAACATTTGTGTTGAAATGTTAAATTATGTTCCTGCACTAAAAACTTCAAGGTCACCTTTCAGCTCTCAGACCTTAGGACTGATCTCTTAACTATTTAAACAGTAGCACAATCTTAGTTCTAGTGCTGTCAGATGATGTTATTACAGAAATTCAGCCCAGTTTGCTTCACTTCTGAGTTGCATTGCATGCCAAATGCAAAGTAGCTTTACTATGGATTTTTAAGAGAAGTATTATCTATAACTTTCATCCATGTCCAGAAATACAAGACAGAAGAATAAGCTAAAACCCAGAAATGATTCCTCTAAAATCATAACATTACACTTTCCAAGACAATCAGATTAAATCTGTAATGTTTCTGAAAGAGTGGATGAAGCACCTATTCAAAACATGCAGCCAAATGCATAATTAGTCAATGATTTTGCAAAAAGTATTATACTATTTTTATATGTTGCTGACAAGATATTAAAACCAAGACTATTTTTGCTGAAATGTGTAGTAACAATTGATGTTTACAGATGAGAGACGTAATTGGAGCAGCAACAGCAGGGCAGAACTACTTTCGTTCCTGTGTGGACAACACTGTCTCCTATATGAACACTTATTCTATTCCAAAATTGGTGCAAAATCGTGTTCGAACTTGGTATGAATACACGTGGGACTCTCAAGGAATGCTGGGTGAGGATTTCCAATTCCAGTTACTTAGCATGTCTGAGTGAGAGTGGTTGTATAGATACAGATATAGGGTGAAATTCACATTTCTCCTTTTCTGAATTGCATGTGGGAAGTGAGAGGAGGCTGCTCAACTTGCTTTGGAAAAAAAAGAAACTACAAATCAATATGACTCTTACGACTTCACAAATTCTATTCATTAATACAATGTTCTGGTAATAATTTTAGACAAGATACAGTAAGCATCTTAGTAAAAGAATATTAGCTGCTTCCTCACTTGAACTCATAAGTGTTAGAATAAATCCATTAAGTTATTTTTGCTCATTTTTTTGGACATTCCTTCATTTGTCTTTTTTTTCTTTTTTTTCAGATGAATCAGAATTATTGGAGCAGATGCCAACCAAAATGCATTTAGCCATTGCAATTGATGTGAACTTTGCCATTGTCAATAAAGTGGACTTATTCAAAGCAAGTAGTTTTACAGGAGAATGTAGAAATATGTGGTATTCCATACAGAAACCTTGTCTTGTGCATCTTGCAACACTTAAGTACATGTTTGTTAGCATGCAAGGCAAAATAAATCTAAGAAATGTCTCAGTGAATGGAGACGTCAGGACAAACTCAAGTGCCCACATTTGGATTTCCTTTGTGTCAAGGCAGTGATCTTTAAAGAACGTAAATGAGATTAAGACAAAATCCTGTTATGAGAACATACTGTAGCTGATGGTATGGTCAGACTGTGAGTGAGTTCAGAGTATAACTAATCTCAAGAGTCAGACAGAAAATAAGCTAATTTTTAATGCAGTCCACCTTGCTGTAGCCATTCAGGT
Source organism: Falcunculus frontatus (assembly GCA_013398115.1). Taxonomy (NCBI): domain Eukaryota; kingdom Metazoa; phylum Chordata; class Aves; order Passeriformes; genus Falcunculus; species Falcunculus frontatus. The sequence continues at coordinate 2,540,816 of VZRV01003964.1, read as the reverse complement.
CTGCCTGAGAGGTCACCCATGCTGTGTGTTCTGGCAATGTAACATTGGTGTAGAGAAAGTTGCATCATAGTCAGTTTTTGTGCAAAGGAGCTTTCTCTTTACTTACTATGGTAGTTTTCCAGAGCTACAATTTAAATGTGTACTTAAAATTGTTATTCTGGCACAAAAGGAAGGAGACCCTGAGTTTTTAGAAGTACACACAGCAAATTTTCTTGTTTTACATTTGTAAGAAATCACATGATATATGTGTATAAACATTGCATGGCTGTACAGCTTTTCCATACTTGTTGAAGGAATGGAATTCATAGATCCATACCAACATTTGACATGATCTGTTTTTTTCCCCTGGATCAGTAAAAAAAATCCCATAAAATTCCCATTAAAGACACATAAAGATCTGAACATAACACTAACTGAGCTTCCTCAGAAAATCTGGATGTACAGAAACTCACTTTGTAAAAAAATGAAAATATGTTCAACCCATAGAGAACCTTGTAAGTATTTGAAATAACAACTCTTTCAGTCTTTTCTCAGCTCTAATAGCTGATCTTTATGATGTTTTGAGTTTTCATTCCACTTATGGAATCCCTGGGTCATTCCTGTATTGTTGGCTTTTGAGGCACTAAATCACTTTTAATACTAAATTAGCAGACTGATGAACTCTATTTTAACAGGGCTGTGATACCCAGATGATATATGACATGCTGATAAGGTTGAAATCCATTGTGTATTTACCTGGTGACTTTGTCTGCAAAAAGGTGAGCGTTCTTGTCTTGTTCAAATAAGAATTATACTATGTATTTTAGAAAAAGAGTTCAGATATCGGTCAACAATATCCTTTAAATAAAATTAATCCTGACTGAATTAGAAAGCATAAAATTAATTAAGCTACTCTGTGTAATAACAACAAATGTGCTCTCAAATTTCAACCTAGAACAAGACAATATGGATTTTATTACTTACATTACCAAACATGAAATTATAGTAATATGGGAAGGCATTTAATGTAAATATGGCTTATCTAATGATACCTCATGAAATTTTAATAATTAAAATGGATCAAACTTAATGTTTCTATACATACAAACCCAGCCTACAGATCTCAGTCTATGATGTTTTGCCTGTGCTTCATTTGCATACTCAGACACTCTTAAGTAGAATTATCTAAGAATGTAGAAAATATACTGCATCCCATAAAGCTCCTTCCAGAAGGATCTGCTCTACCTTCACTCATATCTCTGAGCCATCTCCAGGTTTCCAGCTGAATACTCTCACACTATCTCTTAGCAAAGATGCCTATCTTGTCTCAGTATTTTGGCTTAAACCTGACCAGACAGGTAGTTCACAGGTAAATAGCTCAGCTTCTTACCAGTGAGTCCAAGTCCCTTTCCAGAAGGCATGTAAACATAGGGCAAAGTAAGATGCAATTAAAGCTTGGGGGGATGAATAGTAATCTTTACTATTACTGTTCTGGCAAGTGACCCACAGGTCCCACCACATCCAGAAGGGACCACCAGAACCCCTTAAGTCATCTTTAGCAGTTCTGGTCCAACATGGTCACTAAGGTCCTGTTCCCTCCAAGAATTAAGCATACAGTCCTCCTCCAGAACGCTGGGCTAGTGCCACAGACTTCACTGTGTAGAAGCTAAACATTTGTGAAAACATTGAAAGATAAAGTGTGTCCCTTCAAAGACCAGTCCCAGAATTACTGTTGGCTGAGAAGGATGGAACAGTAGTTTGGTGTGTTTGCTTATACAGTGCACAGCATGAAAGGATCTTAGACTGCAGCTGGGACTCTGACACAACAGAGAGAATAAAGGACAGCAACAGATTCAATGTCTTGATACTGCAGTCCAATGCGAACGGTTCTTAACAAAATGGATTGTGAGAAATTGAAGTATCAACTTATTGCAGCTTGATTCAGAGCTAAGAGGCCTCTCATTTGTATAAATCTGCTACGTGACCAACAACCTTAGCAATCTTATTAATGCTGCAACATGTAGTAGGGAGTGTTGGAACCACATTCCCCTTGGATGTATGTTGGTCTCACCCTGCTTCACCAAGGAGATGCTGCATGCAAGCTTGGAGGATCAAGTGAAGAGATAGGAAGTGCAAGTCCCTCCATTTTCAGTACTGGCTTTGTTGCTGCTGCTTTTTCACCTTTAAAACTAAATTGCTGCATTGCCTCATAATAGCGGTACAACCTCTGTTCATGAGAGAATAGAGAGATATTTAAAGAAGAACCTGTCATATTATTCTAACAACAAAAAACACTGCTAAAACATGGGTTCTTTATATGTTTGTATGCCCAGGGAGAGATTGGCAGAGAGATGTACATCATCAAACAGGGTGAAGTTCAAGTCCTTGGAGGCCCTGATGGTACCAAAGTCCTGGTTACACTAAGAGCAGGAGCTGTATTTGGGGAGATCAGGTAGGTTCATCATTATATTTCATACTTTTTTTAGAACTTGTCTAATAATCAGTGGTGGTTTAACTTCTCTGTGGTAAGCATGACAGCTGCCACGGGGAGGCTAGAAAGTGAGTAGGATCAACAAAGAGGATCAACTGAGCAAGGAAACGCAGGTAAGTGAAGGAAAGTCTAAGTGAAGCATCAGTGATTAATAGGGTAAGATCTGAGATGAGTGTTTTGATCGACGTACACGGGGATATACAGACAAATTTCTTCTTAAGCATTTTAAAGATTTAACACATCTCCCTGTTATGCTGTCTGCAATACAGGAGGACCAAATGCATTTTATTGTCTATATAATAAGATGAGGTGCCCTTAAACAGCACATGGCAAAGATGAAAATTAATTTCCAACAAAATAGATACAAAAATCTAAAATAGCAACTAAAAATAGTTCATTTAGAAGCTGAAGTACAGATTAAATTACTGAAAATCAGACATCCCAATTTTAAAAAGTATTTATTTAAGAGCATACAAGAAAAGAAAAAGGTGCATACAACAGATATTTTTTGTCTGAATTTATCCGGATGAGAATTTTTTTCTGGTAGCTACAAATCGTTTTTATATTCCACATGTACCTTCTATGCAAAATCCATTAACTCTTATGTGCTATGTTCCCTAATTAGCCAATCAAGTGCTAGTTTTTAGGCACTGCACCCCCCTGCTGAGGATGGCCCGAGGAAAAGTAATAAAATAAATATGCTGCTGGATGTGATAAACTGGATCCTTGGTATATTCTAGCTGCCTTCCTGTTATTGTTAATCCTCATGCTGGTAGCTTTAATCTGCCTCCTGAAAAGCAATAATCAGCTCTGTGCCAGGTTTACATTTGTCTTCTAGTTGTGTCTGCCTTCGTAGTAGGGAAAACATTCCTGTTTATCCAATGATGTGCGTACAGAACTTGCTTAGACCTCAAGTGGAAAACATCTGATATATCTCATAGCTACAGAACTTGTTCATTAAGTGGGAAAGTGAAATTATATCATCTCTTTGAGAGGAGGTTATTTGGAAGGTATTTCTCTGTGTGACAATATAATACCTGAGCGAAGCATCCAAACAAAAGGCTGTATCGTTAGTTATGCAGAAAGACTCAGAATGAATTCATCAATAAGGGCTGAATAATGAAAAGACAGAAGAAAAAGCTATTTTCAATTATTTATTAGTCAGGTATGTGAAGAGAGAATTTTGTATTTTAAACGGAGAAATGATAACTGTTGGTTTTAAAACAAGGAAGAGATTTTTACACTTTCGATCTAACACAGGTGAGCGCTTGTTTCCACATGAGAACCACACAATGACCTTTAAAGATTCATTTCCCAGTACACGTTACTCTTTACATAATTGCCAATATGGCCAGCAAAACGCTCAGCAATGCTGTAACGGTATGCTTCTGGTCTTGTTTTATTCATCACTGACCTACTGCAGCAGCAAACCCATTCAGACACGTGTAATTTGCACATAAAATGTCAGGCAGTGGATAAATGCGAGGAGAAAAACCACAGCAACTGGCAGACACGATGCACTAAGTGTATCAGTAGAGATATGCTCTTCCTTCTGGCAAGGTGCTAGAAAATAATGACCTTGTATTGTGCCTTTTTATATAAATTTTGTCAAGGTTTTCTGAATACAGAATACCACAAGCAGATGGAAAAAAATATTCTTTAATGGATTATGTACTACTTCTTTCAGGACATCCAAGTTTTCCTCTCATTTCATAACGGTTATAACCTGATGTCAGGCTGATCTCCGTCTGATTTCCAATTCAAGATTTGGTTAGAGAAATATGTCAGCTTTCTTCTGAGTGGTTTAGGTACATGATTTATAAGATTCTTGCTATTTAATCTCACTCTGTTCAAAAGGCATGTAAATGATGCCTAGAAGTCTCCAGGGCAAAGGAATTAAAGAAAATAAAAACTGTTTATTTCCAAAAAATTCCCTGAATTATACTAGAAAGCCAATGCAAGAGAAACAATCAAACATGTCCCTTGCCAATTTCATCCTTGAAAATTATTACAGAAAGGGATTAAGTAACAGGAGTTCCAATTAACATTTTACCCTGACTGCAACTTTCCTGTATAGATCATATCAGTTTGGTGAAGTAAAACAATTTCAGAATCAGAAGCAAACAGATTGTTGCCTTAATGAGAGCCCATCAGCACAGACAATTCTGAACAAGAGAAATTCAGTTATAACAACATTTCACTAGCCCAGAGAAAGTTACACTTAAAGCCAGATGTCCTCCTTCATCCATTTACCGGTATTTCACTAGAGCTATTTCCTATCAGAAAATGTTACTTCTGGAAAAACTAAAACATTTCTCCATTTTATGTAAATTTTCGACAGGAAGATCTCCAAATGTTTGATCTCAGCTTCAACTTTCAACTGTTTTGTAATTTTAAACTTTACATAAAAAATCCAAACTACAGGGACTATTTAGTTTTGTGAAAGATGACATTTTCCATTACTTTGGTCCAGGATTTCCCTCAAAGCGGCAGCTGCTGCTTTTCAGTGGGCTCTGCCCTTTGGAGCTTGACATCCTTCTCAGAAGCAGGATCCAGACTTATTTCCCTTTCCTGACTGAGCAGTTCTCCTCACATGCGCAAAGGTGCCCAGCTGAGCCACCATAACCCTGCACGTTCAGCTGATAACACAAGCCATTCCCCAATTTCAACTAACAGCAGCTTCCTACAGAGGTCCACAAAAATAATAGATAAGCTGAGTCATCACTCTGACAACTTTACAGCTTGAAAGTTAATTTGCTAGCATAAGAATTCTAAGGTTATCAACTTGTACTAATATTACAGCATTTCAGGCTCAAAACAGGAGTAAAAAATGTCAGGTAAAAAAAGCAAATTTTGTGATTAATACAGATATGACACTAACAAGAACCGCTGCAAGGCCAATGTATCTGTTTTACAAAATTTGGTCATATAACTCTTCACAAACAAACCAAACCAGATTGAATGCTGAAGTACATAACTCCTTAGTCAAAGATAATTCTGTTGGAGCAAAGACTGCTTTACTTATAAAACTCACCTCACATCATCACCATAATGAAAAACCTGATCTCTTTAGTCCTTATCTACCTTGATAAAATGAGCTTTCTGTTAGGAAAGCCTAAAAATGACTGTTCAATGACTTGTTGAGAAGTGATTCATCAGAGCTCAAAAGGTGTTTGCAATTTTCTTTAGCAGCTTTTCCTATTGTGCAAAGAGTTTTATTCTGAGGAATTGTACAGAACTGTTTAAAAAGAAGACTATAAACTGCATTTTCAGCTTCAGTTCACGTACTGATTGCTGTCTTGAGTTGCAGAAAAACACTCTGTGGGCATGTAAAAATAGCCTTGCACACACAGTTGCAGAGGTCTCCTACTATCTATTATAAATTAAATATATTATCTATATGATTCAATAGTTAGAAATATGTTCTATTAATATCTTTAAAACAAATATTTTTATATCCTTGATTATTACTTCAGATGGATATCAATTCCTGTTTACTGAGGCCCAGAATATCTTTTATTAATAACTTTCAAATTTAGATAATATTAAATGTTCTCTAAAAATATTCCTTCACTGGGAAATCTTTAAAGGACAAATTTTAGGGGAGATCTTGAATAGAGTGATAGAGCAATTTTAGTACTAAGAGCAAAATGCAAATTCTCTTACTTATCAGCACAGCTGAGAAGCGAAGTCTCTTCAATTGCTTAGTGCAAGATGAACAATTTATTTTTATTTGTACATCTGATTTTTTTTTTAGGTATCCTCCCTCTGGCCAACTGCTGCTGGCTAAACTGGTCTAATGCCTTACGTTCAAAACAAAATAGCCTTCTTTTTCTGGCAGACACATTTGTAACTGTCAGCCTGGAAGACCTTCCTAAGCTGTATCATTCAACTTGCCAGCATTCAAATGTGAGATGTGGTATGTGAGAAAACTGAAAACTAGAGCCCCACAGAAGTTTTTCTCTCAGGAAAATTAAAATCCTTGGGGGAGAATAATTCATTCACTGTAAATAATGCTGCTCTACTACTGATGCAAATAATTCTCGGCAATAAAATTGAGGAAATGCCAAGCTCACATGAGGACTAAAACAAGTGCAGTCCGAGCTGCAGGTATCTCTTAGCAGAAACGTCTCTATGTAGCAAAACTTCTCACAGTCCTTAGCATCTACATATGCCTGACCAACAGTGACAATTTGCCCTCCTGAGATGGGATTTCTAATCCCATCTGCTCAGGGACTTTACAGAACACTGGATAGAACAGCCAGCTCCATAAATGAGCTTTACAATGACTTTAATGGAGAACCACCAGCAAAGAGATTCCTCATCAGGGCAAGTAACCCTGTGACTGATGATGTTTATTTTCATTCCAGCCTTCTAGCTGCAGGTGGAGGAAATCGGAGGACCGCCAATGTGGTGGCTCATGGTTTTGCCAACCTTTTCATTCTGGACAAGAAAACACTCAATGAAATCTTGGTGAACTATCCTGACTCAGAAAAACTTCTCATGAAGAAAGCAAAGTATGTCCTAATAACAGTTTTTAAATCATATCATTTAGCTGCAGGATGTACAGTTGTGACTTCTAGATGATTTGCATTCCTTTCTTGGAAAAGTAAGTTGTAAACACATTTGGTGTTAGAGGTCAGATTTTCCTGGTAGTTTCTAGCAGAAAGAATGGTCTTGGAAAGAATCCCAAGGGCTGTGGAAATGTGGTAAGTAGAATGAAATCCTGATGTAGCTGCCTTCTGCGTTGTATTTAAGGTAGGAGATAAGGATACGTATCAGGACTCCTTACACTGTCAAGAAAGAAACTGCAGGACAGATGTCAGTTAAGGAATAGGTTTTCAAAGATGCAACGAAACACTGGCAATTAATTCTACAGAGATATGCTTCAATGCATCCACAGACTTGTATGCATTTCCAAAACCTTAAGCAGCAGTTAGGAATGGATTTAAAGTAAGGCCTGATAAGATGGAACTACACAGATTAGATACCTGTGCATTTTGTTCAAAAGCATTCCAAAATGGGATTTCAAACCAAGAGTGCTTTTCACCTTCCTTTGGCTGTAGCTTGCTAGGATCACCATTTTCACAGCTTTGAAAGGGCAAAGTATTGCCAGATTTCATCATAAAATTATGACAAAATGAGTACCTTGCTACCTTGTAAAAGATCCAAATACTTGAAACAGTTTGTCACTATTAGTATACTTCCGTACCCCTATTGTTCTCAACTGTTGCCTTGAATTGCTATCAAAGGGTGGAAGGTTGGTCCCAGACTTGAAATTCCCCCAGAGAAAACCAAATATAGCATCGGAGAGACATTTTGTTTTTTGGAAGTACTAGCAAATGGCTGCCTTCATCATGTTGTAACAGCCCTGGTAGTCAAACAACAGTATCTTGAGAATCATGAGGCCCCTGAGAAACAAGGAACCCAGACACAGAATGGGCTGACTGCTCAATTTTCAAAACCAGAGTTAACAGGTAGAAAAGTGAAACAAATCCACTGACCAATGATCCCCAGTGTCTATCATTCCTGACTTTTCTTCAGCTTCTATCTAAACAGTAGTATGACCATCATTCCTTGTTATTCCTGTCGCTCTGTCCCACACTGCCTCTTCTGCTTTCTTGCCCCCCTAGGCATATTCTGCCCATCCATTAAATTCTGCTTCCTCCAGAAAGCCTTTCTCGACCAAGGATCTTAATCATCCACTTTTTGTATCTGCACTCCCATTTGAGCTCAAAGAACTCTCTAGATAAACCCAGGATATCCGTTTTCATTTTAAAGATATGCAGTACCTGCCCTCTGCAGGAGGACATGTATTTTGCTCACCTGTCTAGGCATCCACAAATTCTGCCAAAACTAGGCACCAAGAGGAAATTTGTGCACAGTTTTCATAAAGATTGTAGTTATGTTTGGTTTTGGAATGAAGTTAGCAGTTGCTCTGCCCTGGAAGGCTTACATTAGAGTACTCTGTGGTCACCTGACATCCTCAAAGGGCTCCTTGAAATAAACTGAAAGCATTCATTCAAACAAGAAATTTGTTCTATTATCATCTGCCCAATAACCCCTGTATGTTTTTTTACATAATGAGGCCATGCAAGATGCTAAAGTGCACTTTCAAAATTTATGACAATGAAATAAAAAAAAAAATTAAAAAGTAAATGCTTCACTTCTGAAATTCCCAAAGTAACAAGATGCTGGAGAAAATTACAGTACTATGGGATTTACTGTACTTCAGACTGCGAGTATAGTCCTTGCTCATAAAGAGCCTTAAGTCAAGGCTTTTGCAAGGATAGAAAAGTGGCCTTGAAAACTATGCAGTAATCTAATAGAAACTGAAAGCATGGGAACCCTCTGCTTTTCACTGGTCTCATCTATCTAGATCTTTCATTTAATCTTTACACTTGTTATTCATTCTCACTTCTTGTTATTATGGCTGCAAATCAGTACAGCTACAGAATGGTGTGAAAATCTAGTCTGCCACAAGATTGGCAGTAGTATTTATATTGTCAGGGTGTCTTCTTCTATTGAAGAGGACCAAAAATAAGTACCACTGTCTAACCTGACCTATGAGAAATGAGCCATGAGGAATTTCGTTTGGTAAAGTATTTCCTCGGCAAGTGTCAACTGGAGCACTAAATGCTCTCTCTGAATTTGCATCCAGAAGGCCAGATAACAGACTGCCACCTCAGGTATGGGGCACCCATTCCCCTCCACACCTCTTCTTTCCTTGTAAAACTCTTTCATCTGTTTTTTGACACCTTAATTTGAGCCAGACCTTGTTTATATTCCTGGATATAGGTAAGCAGCTCCAAATTTGAACAGTTGCCTCCAACTTTACCAGAGCCTAGGGCAAAACCTTTATTGGTTCCAATTTTGCTCCTGCCACTGGACCTGGGAACCAAATGAAACCCACCAGATTTTCATGCAAAAATGTGGCATTTCAGCTTTGAGGGAACTTTGCTCAGTTTCACAGCATTGCTGTGTGTTCTTATTCCCTTCTGCTTCCAGGGTGCTGCTGAAGCAGAAGGGGAAACCTCCTCCAGGACCACCAGTGCAACAACCACGGGGCTTGGCCAGTCTCTTTGCGCAGAAACAGGAAACTCCGAAATTGTTTAGAGCAATGCTTGGAGGAAAAGGAAAAGATGGCCTTGCTAGGCTGCTGCAGCTGAAGAAACAACAAGAAACTCAGGTAAAGACACAGAAAACAGAGTAGAATCTACTGAGAGGGCTTGGGCAAACAGAGTAGATGAAAATATAGCCTTACTGCAATCAACAGCAAAACCTCCCAGTAGCTGAGATAGATATAACCACTTTTCCTAATCTCTGTAAACATTAATTCTAAAATTTGGCTCAGTCTTTCTGAACCTGGACTTTATGCAGACCAGAGAAAACAAAAGCAAGGAAAAAAAGCAAGCAAACAAAAAAACCTCTAAGAAAGAAAGGATAAATGGATTTTACAAAGGACTCAATGGCATCTGATCTTCTAATTTTATGTAAACAACAGTAAATACAGAAATATCCAAACACAGTAATCTGATCCAGCTGACTCAGGCACATGGTGAACTTTCCAATTCAGTGTCAGATCTCTGGTTGTTAAAAATCCTGAAGACAAAATATAAAGTGTAGCCCACACAGCTAAAACTGATTAAATCTCTAGTATCTCACACTTATGAGAAAACTGTTGTAACTGATGAAAAATAAATCCCACATTATACTCTGTTCTGAGAAATGTTAATGTTAATAAGAATCTGCTCACTTCTACATATTTACCCAAAGGTGGCAGAATTCTTTTCTTTATAGCTGAAATAACTGTGGTTATATTTAAGTTTAATAATGAACTTTGCACTTTGCTTACACAAATGACTACAACACTATGATTGGAGCAGAAACACTGCTCAATTTAGTGTGTATTTGTGAACTTAATAGCTAATTGGCTTGGCTAAGGAATTGGGGCAGTGTGAAGTATGTCAAGATTTACAAAACACTTTCTTTCTCCAGTAGTGTAAGCACATAAAGGAAGGCAAGACCTAAGGAAGGGTTCTGTGCCCCAAAATCGGCCTGTTTCATCCCTCTAAATTAGTAAGAAGCAAATACTATGAATACCCACAAGCACTTCCTAGCTTTTATACTGATATTCTGATTCTGAAATTGCATTTTTCATTTAGAAACCAATTTTCAGCACCTGAATAGAAATTTACATGTGTTGCATGCCATTAATACATTTGCCATGCTGTGCCTTTCCATGGCATGTACAGAATAGAACTACGTCCTGAATTTCTTCTGCAGTATTGGAAAAGATTAAACTTCTTGTTTCTAGGAAACTCAAGCTGCAACAGAGACCAAGCCTAAAGAAGAGGAGAAGCCTGTGAAGCCCCCAGCCTCCTCTGCACCCCCTGCTCAAAAGGAAAAGCCAAATGCAGATGCTAAACCTGCAGTTATGCAGAGAACAACCAGTAAGGGGTCTCTGATCATTAGTATGACACCATCCCCCAGAGCAGGCGAAGGAGAGATCCTTAAAGTTGAAATTAAAGAGAAAGAAAATAAATAGATGGTTCTTTGGGGTTTGGCCCCATCTATTGTCTTGCTACATTCAGAGGGCTGGCTGGACTTTGCTTTTGGGTACAGAAGGTAAAAGTAGAGACCACTCATGAGAAAAATTACTCCAGCTCCTCTTTTTCTTGCCCTCCTCTCCCGGCACAACTGCACAAATTGTTTATATTCTTAACCTTGACATTGAAGAGAGAACTTCTGGTGTATTAGAAATTAAAGCTCAGATTGTATTTCACGACTTGTTTCTTGTTTTATTCATGCTCTCCCTTTTCTCTTGCTCTGTCTTGTTCCTACTTCTCCTCTTCCCTCTCCTCTTTATCCTTGCTTTCTTACTGTTGTTCCTGTTGCTCAGTTTGATTCTAACTTTTGTATGTATTCTTTTCTGTTTTCTCCTTTGCCTTCCCATAGTTATCCTTTTCCTTGCTACTGCCCTACTGTTGCTAAGGCTCCTTATGCTTCTCTCTATCCTTCTCTCTCCTGCCCTTATACTTCTAATCAGTGACCTGTGTTCGTGACCAGCACGGCTCAGAGCAGACAGCAGGTGCTGCGTTTTGGGATGTTTTACCTTGGGACAGAGGGCAACATAACCATTGTCAAAAAATAAATCACAAAATCTGCAAGAGGGAAGCTGATTGCAGAATTATTACCAGCCCTCTGAACGCATAAACATCTGCTCCAGCTGTCTTTGACTCTGGCAAATTAAAATGCGAAAGACTTAGATAGTTGAACCTCCAGAGGTGACCTATAACTTTGGGCTGCTGATTTACTTGCTTGATCTTGTCAAGGGGTTGGGCATGCTCTCTGAAAAGTAAGCACTTGATATGGCTGTCTGAAAAATCTTGGTATCTAAACCAGCCACTTCAAAAATAAAAGCTATTTTATAAAAATCAGGATTTACACTTTCTGGCTCTGTGTTGCAAAGTTTCAACCAATGCTCCAGTTGTTCACCTACATCATAGACTTTGACTAATGGTGCAAAGAGAAACCTGTGTCTTCCATGTCTTAGCTACATCACACTTGTGAACTACAGTAAATCCTTTATGAGTGCCACAGCTGTGGGATACAGCCTCCCAGCCAGGAGCTCCCACACTGCCAACCTTGTGCATCGATTCATCAGTCTCAGATGCAGTATCACACAAAAGCTTGAAGCTCTGTTTTAAGCTTAACTCCCAACTACTTTCTTTTCTCCCATGGGTTTTCATCTCCTCTCTCTCCCAAGCCCCTTTCAGACCCCACTGGATGAACAGTTTCGTTAACTAAAAACATTATGCAGAGGCCAAGCCAAGAACTGGCAATGGCAGGCTTCACAGCTCCTTGGCTGATCAGCCAACCAAGGAAGGCACCAGGCCAAAATTAAACATCCACTTTGCAGGCTATACATGACCCTGCAGGCTATGCATTCTGTAGCCCTGTGCTTTAAAGCCTTTCAGTTTCTGTAATCACAGGCAAAGCTGGAAGCCTAACCAGAATCAGTGAGAAGTTTGCCCAAGGAAAAGCTGGATGACTGAATTCCGTATGTTGCATATTCCACAATCCTCTGACGTGACCAAAACCCTAATCTCTATCAAAAGAAAGTTCTGCTGCATTAGCAGTGAGGTGAAGGTTCAACTGCTTTGTGGAGAGAACCATCTTTATTTGTATGCTACTTGTTATTTGATACGTAAGAAAAAAAGGACATCACAACAGAGGGAGAAAATTTTAAATTGTTTCATAAAGAATTATTCATCTTTTGCACATCCAAGACTGTCTCAATGATATCTCAAGATTAGAAATACTGCAGAACTGTTTCAAGAATGAGGCTTTCTATGAATAATAATAATCTATTAATTCATTACAGTATACAGTTTCACTTTTTTTTTTCAAGAGGGAGTTGTCAAAGCATTATGGAAGGGGGAAAAAATATTCCCCATATTTTAACATTTTTATATGAATGAGTAAATTCTCACTGAAAAGAACTGATTCCCTTCTGCCTACACAAACGCTACCAGGTAATTTCAAGCGTTTTCCCTGTGGGCATATTTAGGTTCATCAATCACATACTGACATAAATTACAAAGTAAAGGCTGAGACTGCAGCAGCAAGTGCTTCACTGCAGTGACAGAGCTTCCCACGAATTGCTGCTTTGCTACAGCTCGTAGCAGCCCAGGATTGCAGAAAAGTCTTGACAGTTCTGTCTGCAAAATTACTAAGTTATGCACAGCTCTTGAGTTCCTTACTCCCAAAACAAAATAGGGGAAGCATCAGTGCAGAAGACAGTGGCCACACATAAATAACATCCATCTGGGTTTCTCTGATATCTGACTTTTCTATTGTTGGGGTATTTTCCTCTTCCCACAATTCCTCCATTCTTAGGGTTGGCAGGTGCAAGAAGGCTCCACAAATCGAAGTTGCAACTACTTGTAAGGTTTTCACCAGAAGGGATGATGCAAGAAAGGTCAAGATGTAAGATGTAATAAACTCTTTGAGGAATTAATTCTACCCAAGAGATTCTTGATGGGTGAAGAAGCAGAATGAATTACTCTGGAGCACTTAGAAGATGCAGTTCCCAGTATCAAAGTTGTCTCAGGCTCTGTGTGGCATCATATTCCACTGCAACACTGTATCCTGTCTCTCTTAGTGTCCCAGTCGAGTCTCTCAGACTACACTAGAATGTAAAGAAACTGAAGGGTGGAGTAGGATAATGTATTTGAAAACTACAAATAACCAACCATCTCTCTTTGCCTCTCTAATTAAAATGTAGACATTGTTCTGGGAAAAAAAGTTTTGGAAAACCTGAAATAATTGTATGAAACAGCATGCATGGGAGACCTCCAATGTGGCACAGAGCATGAAACAGTCACAGTTAAAACTGTCCAGCTTCAGAATACCTTCTTGTTCAGAGCCAGTATAAGATGCTTTACAAAGAATAAACTGCAGAGTCATAACCACTAAGTGGAAAGGCATTTTTCCTCTCCCTTTTATACTTGCTATAAATCTGTGGCATACTCACCATAGGAATCACAAAAGCAGCATTTAGCATTACATACAACGTGCTGAATACAAAAGCACCACAGAACAGCATACTGAAATGATCATTTTAATGCACAGGCATTGTAAATCAGTTAACTTCATCAGAACTGAAATACAAATAAAAGTACAAAATTCTGGTTACAGGTGAGCTCTCTGCTGTACATATGTATATATTATGACCAATACATGGCAAAAAGCATCTGATGACAAAGACTGCCATACATCACTTTTATCACAAGGTGGTGCCAGTGACCTACGAGCACATTCACTTTACAAAACCTGGACAATATTTTGCTTTGTCACCCTCAAGCTATTAATGCATTTTTTACACGTAAAAATAAACAAACAAAAATGGCAAAACAACATATAATAACTCCTCTTCCCCTTAACTCAAAATCTGCTGCATTTCTTCACTCAGAATATCCCTTCAGCCTACCCTGGAAGTTTTCAACAGGCATTAGCTGTACACCTCTAAGTTATACCAGTCCTTGACATGGTCCTGTCTGAAACATTTAATTTACAAAGAAAAGGGCACATTGAGAACTAGGTGTCATTGATATGCTATTTAACTCCCTAAGCTTGAGGAACATAAGAGCAATTCTCTAATATGAAATAATGAAGTGTCTACTGTAGAAACTCAGAATTTATGCATAGAATACAGACAAAATAACAGGTTTTCTTTTATGTGCAGCAGATACTCAGGATAATAATACATACTAACACATTTAAATGCGCTTCCATGGCAACTTAAAACAGAATTGGTAACACAACTCAGGTGCAGCAGTATATTTTTGGCAGACAGGTCAGAGGAACTTCAGTAGTATCCTGTACTCCTATCAGTAGTACTCATCCACTTCAATTAATGTAGACAAAGCACACTGCATCCAGTTATCTCTGTACATGGAGCAGGTAGCTGTGAAACAGTTTGCTCTTCCAAAATCATACACTCTCTATTTGCAGCAGTGTGATTTGGGTCTATTTCACTAACTTCCTTGATCTCAATATTTTGAGTTGCATATCTGATAGGACACTTCATTGTAATTTATACAAAAAGCAGTAACAGATTTTCACTACTCTGATAAAAAGATGATTACAGATTTTTTTTACATAAATATATGAATTGCATACAAGAAAGAGCTTGGCTTAATATGAAACAAACATCTCTTTCTTAGTATTCCACGACTTGATAGTATTTAGGATCCCCTTCCACCAAGAAAAATGGAGTGGAGATGATATATCCATTCATGATTGATTGATAAATGTCAACTGTCCACAAAGAATTTGGTATGTCTTGTGTAAGATAATCTCAATGCACATATCTTTCATCCATCAATGTTAATGTGAATTCAGACTTTTGACAGGATTATACATGTAAAAAAACTCAACAAACCAAAAGCACACTAACCAGCTCCAGCAACTAAAAGTCAAATGCACCTGGTGAAATCTTGAGTGACCAAGTGTGCTAAATTTAGCATCAGCCCATTCTGTTCTTAGATACTACAGCCAGACCATCCACATGAGACGTTGGATGTCTAACTCTAAACCACTTCAAATACGAAACTGCAAAATAAATGTTCAAGATTGGCATTTCAGAAGTGATAATCGTGACCTTTCCATCCACTTCTGTTACACACAGTGACAGGATAAGAAGAGATCCTCAGCAATCAGTATGCAGCTGGGGGACAAGAAACCTTCATCTGTCCACTAAGCAAACACCTGATTTACACTTGGTATAAAGGGGAAGGGAAAACTCAACCCAAGTAAATAAACCAGAAATTATTTGACCTAAAGAAATGCAGTATGATTGTAGGATTAGGGCTTGAGAGACTTGGCTTTCTCATGTCTTCCTAAAGGGAGAGAAAGAGGGAATATCGGGTTTTTTGCAGGCACTTTTCATTAGCGGGCTCATGGAAAAGCAGCATGATTCAAAATACGACAAAAGTAAACACAGGTAGCACTTTGAAGAACTGCCTTTACCTCAAAATATGCAGTTGTAAATCAGACAAAACTTTTTAAACGAAAAGCGAATTCCTACTTCACAAAAAGCCCTTTAAAGATCAATAGTCATGACTGTTTTATGGAGCTTTGGGGGGAAAGCCCCAAAACAAAACCCCCACCAAAATAAAATCTAGAATTTCCATTTTCCAGTACACTGCACATAGGAACACATCTTATAGCCCTTACAGCAGCAGCCTCAAAGGCCAGTAATATTCTTCTGAGATGTCAGAGGTTTACCTTGATTCACCCTAGTTATTCCCATTCAACCTTAAGAGAAGGCATACTGTAAAAGAATATATATTTTAATGACTTCTGTGGCTTATGTTCACACAGCCCTGAATCCCAGGCATTGCCCAAAGGCACTGAAGTGGCAAACAAGAAGCAGGTGTGCAAGGAGGGCCTTTACGCTCTGTGGCACTTGTCTGAATATGAAACACCTGTGGCAAAATTTTGTTATGGTAGCTTAATAGAAACTCTTTTTCCCACTCTTCAAAATCAAATGCATCCATATAAGTACTATCTCTCAAATCAACATCAAATCTAAACACCATTACAATTTCGGCCCTTAAAAGGCACACTTGGCAAAGTGATTTGTAGGCAAAAGCTAACAGACATTACGATACAGAGGCATGTCTACATGTATACAGAAGTATATCGAGAACCAAAGTCTGTAGATACAGCAAGCAAAGCAAGCAGAGTCTCTCCTCTGCTCAGCCCATTCATTTTGCAGCAGGATTCTTAGGAGGTTGAAGTTTGTAGGTGCTGAAGTAGTTCACCACTTGCTGAGGGACTTCTGCCAGGACACACTGAGCCAGAGCTTCTTTGGGAGACTTATAAAAAAAGAACACCAAGCTTCAGTTTCCACCAACTGCTAACAAAGATTCTAAGGCAAGTAATAAGCACCTCCTCTAGAAGGCCAACTTAAAGTCTGACATTTTACAGAGGACTTTACACAATGCCCTTGTGTGATAAGACAGATGGAAGCTTCCCTGTCAGCTTTACCTTCTCTCTCTGTTACCACCAATCAGATGGCTGTCTTGTGCCACTGAAGTAACAGGAGCTGAGTGTACAAAAGGCTGCCATGTCTGAAGACACCTTTTGTCATATGAAATACACAGTGCAGATATCAGACTTCAGCCACGTAAACATAATTCCACTATCTGCTTAAGATGACCCTTCAGGGACTTGTCTAAATCATCTGCAATCTTTCGCACCAAGTATCATCCACAATAACTGTATTTCTACGGAGCAGCTCTTCTGGAGATACTGTTTTTACTGTAAGACTAAGTATCCATAAGAAAAAAAATCTTTTTCTAGAAACTGAAAGCATTTGTATATATAATATTATACTGAATATTGACCCTAGTTAATCAACATCCAAGTGCATTACTTGATAAGCATATTCTGTATTGGTTTTGCTCTCTCTTTCTCATTTCAGTTTGCCTGAGTTACTCTGAGATTAAACAAAGAATTTGTATCAAAAGTAAAAATATAAGGGCAAAATAAGAAGTTGTAAGGAGCATTATTAACAAGTTAATACTAACACAGGACACAAAATTAGAATATATTAGGATGGAAATAAAAATATTGATCTTATCTTGCCCATCCTGAGGAAATTTTGGTGGTTTTTATTTAAGTCAACTCTTTCTAACAATATGACACTTAAAAGTTGACTTCTATTAGCCTATACATATTATATTGGGTTTAACAGAAATTAAAAAATATCAGGACTTCATTCTTTCACCACATTTTTTTTTGTATTTACTTTTAAGAAAATGTAACCTATCACCACTACTGTGGCCACACAGAGTTTCAACTTAGCCTTGAATTTTAACACTGCACTAAATTGTGAGACTAAACCACATTCACAAATGGGCATCCACAATAAAAAGAAAAATTACCATAAGAACAAAACCATAGTAAGTTTTTCATCACAAATGAAAAACACATCAATTTGTTTGATCAGCTCTGAGAAAGTTTTACAAAGGTCACACAGCTGCAGCAACTAGTCAGAAATGCAGTGCTGGAACCAGAAACTGAGGGGTTTTGGGGTTTTTTTAGCACTTGATAAAGCATTTGATAAAGACTTGTCTCAGAGTTCATATTGGATACACCACAAAAGCTTAGGACTAGATGTAAGACATCCTAGCAAGCCCAGCATACCTCTATAACATTTATTAAGCATATCAGTAAGATTACTTACATTTTGGAACTTCCTGAATGGCACAAACTGGACAATGTCTCTGACAGCTGGTTCTCCTGACGAGGACCTAAGAACTCCATCGTCACCGTCAAGAAACTCCATAGCGCCAAAGTCTGCTCCTCCAACACCAACAATGATAATGGACATGGGCAGTTTTGAAGCATTAACTATGGCAGTTCGAGTTTGATCGAGGTCTGTTATCACACCATCCGTTATGATCAGAAGTATAAAGTACTGCTGTCAAATCAATAAACACCATGTTAGGACAAAGAAATAGCAAACATTGAGGCACGTACACTTAGAAAAACCCTCATGCAACTACATAGTGCTGTCACTTTACCATGTTCAATGTGCTCACTGAATTTTCCAATCAAGCATCTAATTTGCAGACAAGCTTCTTCTGTACAGTCTCAAGAAGCTCATAAGGACAACATAATCTTTTAAAAGAAGGAATCATTAAACAGCCGCCATCCAAAAACCCAATAGTACCACCCTTCTTTTCTCCAAAATCCCCAGACAAACCAACAGTTAACCTGTTTTCCCATTATTTGTTCTGGGACAGAAGGCAGTTTATCGAGGTTTTGGAAAGATAACACCTTTGAAACTTGTATTTGTTTCCTTTCTGGTCTATTGATGCTTTTACGAAACACTTCCCTTTACGTCATTCATTGTATCCCAAAAATCCCAAATCACACCTTTTAGTGTTGACAAACACAGCCATTTTCAAAATCCTTTAATCATGTCTTCCAGCCGCTTCACAAAGTTAATTACCAAGGTGTCTGAGACTACTCTGTAGTACATCAGTAATTTAATTAAGTACCACCTGAGTTGCTTCCACTACTCTGTTGGGGCCTCTAAAAGTTGGCATCTTAGCTTCTGTTCTGGATTGGAGCACCAAAAATGAGCTAGAAGTACAAAGTCTGAAAATTATCAAATGCTTTCTGAATTTCCACTCTTCCCTCACTTGATTCATTTCAGACAATTGCTGAACAGCACAAATTCAAGTCCCAAAGATACTCCCAGTATTCTTAGAAGTCTCTCTTCAGTACTTTCCTTCCTATTGGCCTTTACCTGCCACCAAATAATTGTTCTCCCCTGATCTTCCCTTATCTGTTTAGGTATCACCTTTTCTCCCTGCTTCCTGTTAGTCCATTCCCTCACTCCAGGAAGAACACCTTTGAAGCAGTTATGACCACAGAAAGCTATAAGGAACAGCAGCAGGATGGCACATCACATTGGATTTATTTCTCTCTTCTCATACTTCCTCCAAATTGAAAAAAAACCAGCATCAGAATCAAAAGCAAATCCAAAATGACTATGATATGTATTAAATGTAAAGGTAGCAAATTGTCTTCAATATATCCTTTCAGGACAGAAAAATAAATCTCTTGCTAGGCATACTACATGCTCAGAAATAAAAGTTAAAAAAAACCCCCAACAAACAAAACCAAAACCGACAAGAGGTTTGCTACTTTTATTAAGATACAGACATATGTATATATGTATGACAGCTACTAGGCTAGTGAAAGACTACCAAGGCAAAACCTTACCAGACTCATGGCATATGAAAAGCCATAGCTCTTTTTCAAATTGTTTTCCACAGATAATTTTACACGCAAAAATAGCTGTTATTTTCTGATTTTACATGACATCAAATACACCAGCATTTGCTGTCATCAATGATTTAGGATTTTCTGAACTTCCATGCATTATTATCTACATGACTCAAGACCTGGCTTTCAGACTTTCTATTTTTAATATGGTCAACAACTCATGTATACAATTCTAATATGGATGAATGCACAGCCCATACAGCACCTAAACCTTTATAGTACAGTTAATTATCTGTGTTGGTACCTAGGTGTGAGGAGCTCTACAATCACTACTTCAGTACCTTAGTTAATCCTCTCCCCCAGCTATCTGATGTGCAACAAGGTCTAGTTGATTTTTTTCTCAGCTGAGGTTAAACCACTCTCTTAGATATAAAGGCTTAAATTAGACTTTAATACCCATATAGTACTGCAAGAGCTTTGAACAGAAAATACCATAAAGGTATTCTGTATTTTTAAGACTCTATTTCAGATCTGAAGAGTTTATTTAGTTAATTGATGAGAGGACTGTTATGTACAATCTGCAAAAAATAATTAGTTTTTCTCTTGTTTTAAGGGTAACAAACACAAGGTAAAGGGCCAACTGTCAAATGAATACACATATAAATATAAAAGAAAAGAAGTATTTATAAACTAGAAGGAAAATAAAAAGGTAAGAAAAAAACACACAGTACCATAAAGAACTTACAGATGCTGTTTGCTGTTGAGTAGCCGCAGCAGCAAATCTTGCCACATGATTTATAATTGGAGAAAAATTTGTTGGTCCATATAACCTCACTTGAGGAAGACAGGCTCGATACGCATCAACAATGCCTTGGATCCCTAGAGAACAGATATAATTTTTTTTTTCATATTAGAAGTAGGATATTTTGAAGTATTTGATTTTTCTAAAGCTGTATAAATCAGTACTTGAAGTGATGATGCAAAGATTTAAAACTAACCATGGTGGAAAAAAAAAATTATTCATGAGCAATGGAGGCTTTCAGCTTGACCAATGCTTAAGGCACATGTATAACATGACTGGCTCTGTGTGAACAGAAAGGCCAAATACTGTATGCTCAAGGGTGTGAAACTGAATTACAGCAGTTCTCTTCACCTGGCAGCTTGTGGTGGTTGGTAGTATGATCAGAGAGGCCACATGGGACAGGCATTAGCAGCACCACACTCAAATCAGACAACTCCACACCAGCAGCAAAGTAGAATAAAGTGGCTTGACAACACAAGAGAACTGCTCCCAGCCCTGTGCCCTGGCTGTTTAAACCACTTCTTTCACAAATCATTACAGAAGACAGATGCCATGCTACTTCTCATAAGTAAGAAATTGGTTATAAAATTGTTTCCTTCTATAGGACTGAAACTAATTATTTAATTAGAACAACATGCTTCAGTTCATTTTTCAAGTGTCTTTATGCCTTCACCTTAGGCATTTTAATCTCTAGGTCTGATGTTACTTTCTCAGACTTACCATTACAGAATGGGTTGGATGGGTTAAAATTTATTGGGAACTCATGAGACACCTGTGAAGACACAGAAGACATAGTCAGGACTGTATATGCAATCTCCTCCTGAAGTAAGTGCTTTCAGCTGTCTTAAGTAGTGCATTTATATATTCCATTACCTGAAAAGAAGGAGGAATTTGTGCACCAAATCCAAAGGCTGGAAACATCTTATCTCTAAAAAAGCAATTTTAAAGAAAACAAAGTCAGTGGCTTCGGTTAAAAGCTGCAATAGTTCAATAAGTTTAGTTATCAGTGCTGCTTTTCATCATTAAAAATGCTATTTAAGAGGCAAAATTAAACGGAACTTCCCCACTATAATTGTTTCTAGGACCAAAACTAGTCTTTAATACCAAACTGGCAAGAATTCAGGCATTTTTTTAAAACAATGTTGCTCTTTTCATCACATATGAAAAGCCCTGCTTGTCTGCAGTAAACACAAGCTTATACTTGCAATTATATGATAGTGCAGTGATTATTATTTTTTAGTTCTATAACTTAGCTCAGAAATTTCATTCCAGATGCCATGCAGGCATCTTCAACACTGGTTTAAAAAATTACCATAAAATATATCTAATAAAATGATCCAAATAAAAATCTAACACTTACGTATCATAATCCTGAATGACCATCCCGACAGACCAAATGGCTGTTAAGTATTCATTAACTCCATTAGGGCTGAGGTAATGCAGAGAGTCTGGAGAGCGAGGGTCTCCATTGGAGCCTGTAAAATCTATCCCCACCTGTCAAATGCAGTATTTATATCTGATTGCTCTTAAAGGTTACATTATGCTTCTTATCTCTTGCAAAGCCAAACTGAAAATTATGAAGGAGTAGTAAACAGGACATCTACAAATCTAACAGGCACAGTACTTGGATGCAGGTTTCTTGGAATATTAACACTCTTAAAACAATGCCACTACTAAACCATCAAAAGCTCTGCGTCTCTCCAAAAGGGCCAAAATTACTAGCATCTGAATTGTAGAATGGTTTGGCTTGGAAGAGGCCTTAAAGATCACCTAGTTCCAACCCCCCCTGCCATAGGCAAGGACAGTTTCCACAAGACCAGGTTGCTCAAAGCCCCATTCAACTTGGCCTTGAACACTTCCAGAGGTGGGGCATCCATAGCTTCTCTGCGAATCCTGTCAGGTTTTCGCTGTGTTTACTTTCAGTTACTATTCACAGCAGCTCTTCAAAAGCTGGTAAATTAATTTCATCCTGCATCTTGCCACACACACCTTTCTTCTCAGAAGTACAACTAGCCAGGCTCTACAGAAGCCTAGAGAGTTCTTTCTCTGACTTCAACTGGTCTTCGCTTTGGTGATGAAGCATATTACTAAGGTGATGCTATCTTACTGCTCTTTGTGTCGCATTTGCTTCACAAATTACATAACTTAAGGGTCCTAACCCATATGATGACCTCTGCATGTTGCTTTCAAAGAACTGTAAATTTCTCCTTGGTCTCCATCCATACAACTTAGCTAGCTCCTAATGAACGTAACCAGAGGTTCAGAATTTTTTGTCTAGAGTAAAGACTATTTTTTTTCTAAACAGAATAGAAGCACTCTGGCAAAATAGCTTCCTGCTCCATGCTGCAGAACAAAAACGAAGTCAACAACAACGAAAAAATACAATAATCAAATAAAGCACATAGCCAATCAATCCTATACTTCAATTTGTTCCAAAACTCAAAAGGTACTTCATATAAATGATTTAACTTACTGTGAAATTCAGCTGACACCCACCCATGATGTAATCAAGGAATGTGCATTCTACAATGATCTAAAAATAGAAGATAGAAATTTTGTTTCTTTCAATGGGAAAAAACCCAGCTAATATCATTGTAGCAACTCCTGAGGTTCCAGATTTGTTGTCTTTACCCATGAAAAGCACTAGTTTTGCCCTATAGCTATCCCACCCATCCATTGCAATGAGGATATTTGCAACACACGCCACCACATACTCAGTGCATCAGAGTCAGGCCTTTAACAGAACTACAGACACTAAAGCAGCTCCCAAAGGACATTTATTTTTTTTAACAACACATTATGACAGAGTTACACAATTTTAGTTTGCCATAAAATGGTGAGTTGGGAAATGCAGTGGTTCAGGAATGACTTTACAAACTGGTAGCGACCTTTCTCTTGAAGAGAAAGTGAAGGGGCAGGGGAGGACAGATAAGTGATTCAGCTCTCAATTTGTCTCCTTATATGAATCAGAGTCCCTTAAATATTTACTGTGTCTGGAACTTTCACACATTTTAAAGTTTCTTACAGTTTGAAGATGAAGATATACTAAATGAGAGTTGTTATGCCTTAATACTTAAAACCAGAATCATACCAGAATACATTACTGACCTCACAATGCTTAACGCTCACAATGCCAGAGTTTTTATAGTTCTTTTTCTTCTGTCTTTTCTTTTCATTGATGCACTCAAATTCAACCTTCATGAATGCAAATAAATCCAACAAAAACACTATAATATCATTCATGCAGCAAGTTTAATAATCCTTTATTTCAGGACTAATACTTAGGGCTTATATTAAAAATGCAGTTCATTTCATAATCCAGCAAAATTAAACCCAGCCTGCCCAATATCACAAGAAAAAAAACACATTCTCAAGACAGAAATCCTCTCTTATCCAAGAGGTTACAAATACATTTGTTTTGACAACTGTATTTCAAACAAACAAAGAAATTATCTACCATTCTCCCTCTGAGGATTCTCTATCATTTCCCCTCTGCTAACAACTTTACTTTGGTAAAGACATGGCAATTCAAACAAAGCACCAGTGTTTCCAGCAGCTGTGGCTGGAATTATTATTATTTTTATTATTTAGTAAAAATACAACACTTAAAATATTAGAAAAGTACAAGCATGCACTCTTGTATACAAATCCCAGTATTTTTAATGCAGAAATAGTTCTGCAGGTTTTACAGAAATAAAAGAAAATATGGTAAAAAAACTTGATAACACACATATCCATAAAACAAATACTTTGGTGTTATGTTTGGTATGCCAACTTTTGTCTTCTACATGTAAACCCTGCCTATTAAAAGGTTTGGAAATTGTTATAGTTCATAAGATCATAAAGGGTAATATCACTTTAGAGAAAAGCCACCTAATGTAACACAGCTGCATTTTTGTGCAGCAGCATAAATACTGAATTTTCTCATATTCACTAAAGTACACATAATAGTTAGTAAGTGCCACATTTTAAAATAAAGGATTAAGTAAAACTTGAAAAAAAATCTTACAAGCTTTGGTCTTTTAAAATCGACCAAATTATTAAATTTGTGCTGCTGTCTTTTGACAACCCAATTTTTTTAAATTTCTGTATTTTTATGATTAGTGAATTTTTTTTGTGCTGATGGTTGGGCATTTAGATACATAATAATAGAAACTGTAACCAAGACATTAATCCCAGGAAAATGGATGTCATGTAAAAGCTGATTCAGCCTCAACTACAATAGCATTGTTAAGGTGTAGCCTAACACAGCTTGGAGGTCACCTGCAGGCCAGATGACCTAGGTTTTGCTCCAATATGAGTAAAACAGCTTATCAAGAATGCACAGGCAGCTTAGACTACGTAACACTTACAGGTGACGACCGAGATGCTTCCTTCAGTTTTGACATTGTCGTTTGAAAACTTCCTATGAGATCATGAGACCCATCACTATCATAGTCATAGCACTCAACCTAAAATGCAACATTACTCAGCATTAGTGACAGAAATGGCCCTACACAAACAAGAAATACTGCAACGGCAAGCCTGGACATCCCAAACATTCCTGTATCTTCTATATTACAGAGTTTGTCTCACATTGAAGTCTTAGAACTGCATAGGATTGCACTTAAAACAAATAGATTAAGATTGGGTAGAAGCCAATACACTCAGTTTTGAATCTAATCTTCCACTCAAGTGAAGGAGGGATGAAAATACTAAGTAGTGTCAGGTCTTACATGAGCAAGTAACATCAATTATATTGAGCTATGTTTTGAGAGTGATTGGGTGTCAGGACGAGTAGGAAAACAATGCAGGGTTTTTACATTCATCATGAATCTGAGCATCCAGCTAAAAATTCAGTAAATAAAATAACTTATGTAACCAATCACAAGAGTTTTAGCAACATTTTTAGATTACTTCATTAATCCCCAATATTACACAGAATTCTTAAGTATATGAAGGTTCAGCCCTAAAGCTAGAAACAATATTTGAATTTTTGATTTCTAAGATTAGCAAATTTAAACAGTGGATCTGTTAAACTATGATCCATTTCATGGATCTGAATGTCAACTAAAAATTTATTTTCCTATACTGGGAGTTTAATGTTAAGCTTTATTATTTAATCAATGCACCCTTTTAAAAGCCCAATCTACCAAAGAAGGCAGGAGTGAAAAACACTTATTTTTTTCTGTTTGAAAACATGACCCAACTGCCCTTCTATATTAAAAGGTGGTTATTTATCTATAAAAGCTTATATTAATTCCATCCACTTCTGGTATTTTATTTCAGTTCAGCAACACAGACATGCTAGTTAGCTTAATCAAATCACAGAAAAATATATTAAAATAATTTAATAATGATGATGATAAATAGTAACAATAATAAATCAAGAGTCAAGTAGGTATCCCACATTACTTGGAATCAAAATACAAACTTCAAGAAAAATTTTCAGAATATGTATGGCTTAAACTGAACAGCTATTTGCATGTCCATCTTTCAAGTCTGAAAATATTGTGCCTTATATTCAAGAACCAATTTAGCTGATTACTCGAGCATTTCGGTTAGATATAAAAAAGTAAAACAAACAACTTCAACATACACTTGAGCTTCTGAAAGAAATGAGGTTTCTGAAAACAAACAGCAATGTTGAAGTACAAAACATGATGTGTAGATTGGGAGTTCTACTACACAGTACATGCCTTTATCTTGCAGTTTGCACTACTACGACATTCTGAATTAACTAATAAATAAAAAAATGCATGCACATGCACTGAACAGCACCTTAAATCATGCAAGCAACCAAAGAACCAACAGGCTAATTAACGTTCATGGCAGATGCTATGTAAATTCTTCTGAATGCCATAAATTATGCCAATCAAATACTCAGCCAAATGCTTCGGTAGCTGAAATTTAAAACTGATGATACTTCCTGACTCAATAGTTCTGATACCTGTAAGCATAGTTAGTAGATGTATTTCCTTTTTATTTCAAAGACATCAAAATTTGTCTTGCTTGACACATCTAACCCATTTAAGCCAATTTTTAGTATTTATTCCAGGCAAGAGAGAAGCATTTCCTTTTTTTCCATATATGCCCTCCCGGACACATAATAGCAGTAGCGAACAATGTGACACAATATACTTTTCCCAGTAGAACTAGGCATGCTTGCTCCAGATGAAAGGCTCACATTTTCAGCAGAGAAAAACTTTACTGACTGGAAACACACTCACATGGAACATAATCATGAATCCAGAAGATAAAGGATCAACTTGGTTTGTGCACTGCTGGGCATACACAAACTAAGCCATTAAAGAGGTGAAAAGCCATTCATAGAAAAATCGCTGGTTTTACTTACTATGACAAACAGCCCATTACACATGCAACTGTGTGCATATAAAAGTGTTAAAGGTATTGTTTAATCTTTCAGTAACATTACATAACACAATTCTGCCTACATTTTAATGTTTGAAGTGATAGGTCCTGCATTTCTAAGTTAAGGCATAATCAAACTGCCTGTCTCCAAGTCCATAACTATTGCAAGTCAAGTCTATTTCCTCTGGATATAAACATACACTTCTGAAGCAAGATTCCAAAGAACACATTATATTAAAATGATGATAGAGCTGAGAATAACTCTTCATAGATATATTTAGATCAATGGTCTATAGCTTTAGTATGGCTGTTTACTGAAAAGGAGAAATATATTTATAGTATATGGAGATATAAGAACTGTCACAGCTTTTCTGGGGAAAAGGGAAGCAGAAAGGAACGAGATGGAAAAAACAGAGAAGCAGTAAGGGAAGAAGATTCTGAGCTTGTAAAGTTGCTCATAAGTCTCCTCTGTAAACATGTATTTAAATCCATCCAGGTGCTTGTAACACCCAGATCCCTGTGGCTGTTAAGCATTTTCCAGGACTGCCTCAAGTCATATGACTAATTCCCATCACATGCAAATCATGCCGTATGTTTCCTTCCCAGAGGAAGAACATCAAATATAGTGGGGTTTGTTGCATTTGGGCTTTTGAGTTTCTTTTTTAAATGCTAAAATATCAGGTTTCTAACATGATCATAATAGCTTATAAATGGCATTTTGATTGGCTGCTTAGCTTCAATTCCACCCCTAAAGGGAATTCCTGAAGAAAAACATTCAGAAGTTAAACACAATTTATTCAAGATAAAATTGGAAAATAGAAAACAATAAAGCCCTGGTAGACCTATCACTTCACAGGTTTGGCAAATTTTCTGACAGAAAATTCAGTTTTATACAAAGAGAAAAACTTGCTAAAACTGGTATTCACAAGTTGTAACTGACCCACATCTGTTAGCTAGTATATTTAGTGTAATTTATTTTATCAGGCAGTATATTAAAAATCTTATTAATGTTACCTGTTGCACCAGTAACAAAGTATTACGAGATCCATTACATAGAACAAAGCATATTCTAGCCTTTAAAATGCATCTTTCACAACACAGTATTTTTAACACCACCAGTACTGGCTGATGCAATGCTAGAACCATACAATCAAAATAAGAAACTGCACCAGACATTTCAAAGATACTTGGGTTCACCTGGTTTCCCAGACTTTCAAAGACCAACTTCTATCACACAATGCATCACAAATGTACAGCGTTTTCCTTTTTTCCCCTAGAACATACATGGGTATCTGTGCCTTTCAATTAAGAAATCTAATACTTTCAATTAAATTTGAAACAAAAAAACACTAACTAGAATAACACATCTTCCCCTTATTACATATTTTAATGCATTAATTTATACACACATTTAATATAGATTACCTTGATTGATTTATCCATGTCACTGTAACACAAAGAATTGAGAGAGATTTTAAAGGGCCTCCAAGCAGGATTCAGGTTGTTTTTAATAACCTGTTGAAAAAAAAAAAGGCAGAACACCATTGTTCACAAAGGTGGAAAGTAGTCATCATAATGGATCATACTTCATGCCATGAATTTTGTATGCAAAAAAAAGTTGACTAATGCTGCTGTCAATGCACTCCAAATCCTAATATATAGGATATAAACAAACTACTCTTAACATGCAATACCATTGTTCAAAAAGAGATGGTCTCTTTCAGCTCCACATTTTGCTAGACTTCACTGTCACCTACTATATCCTTCAGCTACTGCACCGCAAAAAATTAAATTTATCATTACATAAATAAGATACTGGTTGCTTTCTTTAAATAAGCACATATATATATATATATATATATATATACACACACATATAAAGACATGAGTTATCAATAATGTGTGGAAAAATATGACATTGAAATTTCTGAATACATCAGTGCTCTGGAGATTGCAATTCAGTCCCAATTATTATTTATTCTGAAATGTCATTTATGGAAATATGCCGTCAAGAAATTCATGGTGCAGTAAAGTAAAAACAGTGCACGAAGATAAAAGGACTCTCAAGCTGAACACTAAATAAGTGTTATTTACAAATAATACTGAAGGATCTTCAAAATTTGTCAACTGTTAAGTATCTGTAAATATACTTGACACACCAAATAATGATCTTACAAAAGTACAAGAAACTACACATAATATGCATTACTTAATAACACCTAACAATAGTAATACTTCCAGCACTGTAGCAGTGTTGAGAAAGAAATCTCTCTTGAAAATCAAATCAATAAAAACAGTAGTTAGTAACAAAGAGAGGGTTTTTGAACCTGTAACATAAAAAACTAATTCACCAGGCATTTCTAGGCTGAAACAACAAATTCTGGATTTATTACTGAAATTGACAACTGAACTCATCATAGAAAAAATGCACCTTAAGCAGAAAAACTACCTCATGAGAGAAACTATTTTTATAAGTCTGACAAAAAGGATTTATAGTTCTTCAATATCCATACTTCAAAATGAATAGTCACCACTTCCGATGGGCACAGCACCTCAGCTGTGACTGGGCCCTGAGCTGCCACTACAGTGTGACATTTTGAAACTACTCTTAGCCTGGCAGTTGCTGTCACAGGACCCCTACACCTCCTCCTGGGTGAAAGGCTGCTGCTGGCTCAAGCACGTTTTCCCTCACTCTGCATTCTCCTTGGCTTGCCCTTGATATATAAACATTCAGTACCATTACTTTCATTAGTAAAGGGTACAGCCAGGTGACACTTTCCTGAGAACAGCAGAGTCAGGAATGCCCAAGTCCTACCCCGCCACTGGGTAGAACTGAGACAAATGTCCCTCTGTGAGTATGCAGTTCTTTTTCAAAACATTTGTTTTCTCCGAGATTTCTGAAAGTTAAAGAAAAACTGTTTTCCTTCCAAATAGAACGTCATAAATCAAAATCAGTATAAGAAGAATAAGGTAGATTTCCCAGAAGAATCAGTGGAAGAGATGATGCAATTTCTAACTAGTCTGCACGTCAACTCCCAGGCTAGTCAATTCTTTTTGTAAGGCATTGTATCTCAAGTGCTGTGACACACTGCAAATTAAATAACCTTAACCTCGTTGTTGTTAGCTGAAAATATCCTACCTCTGTTCTGTGAACCATCACCCAGTTTCCATCTCCAGTCTGTTTGTGGAATTCCAGATAAGGATCTGACTTTCCAAAAAAATCCTGTATTTAAATAACATGCAATTATCTCAGAACAGCCTGTAGCATGAATACCATTAAATTCTAGTTAACACACACACTTAGAGTAACAAAAAGTAAATTCAGGGAACAAAAGCTTTAGATGATGAAATGCAAGTCTGATTATATTACCACCTGTGAAAGAGAAAAAGAAAGTGGGGAATGTCCTTCAATTTAGGATAAAAATGTCCACATATCACATACCTGACAGTTCAAGGACAAGAATATTTATACCAATAAATACTACAGTGGATAGGCAGGAAACTAAGGATTTCATCCAGTTCAAGAAAAGTATCATTAAATCAAAAGGTAAAAACAAAAACATTTTTCTATTATTTTTCTAATTTTGTTTTTAAAAGTCTGTCTATAGCCAGCCCTATATTTAATGTAACAAATTTATACACACCAAGTACACTCTTTGCTATTTATTTCAAAGAGGTAATGGGCAACCATTTATACAGCCATTCAAACCAATGGCTATACCAAACCTCCCTTATATTTATGAATAAATGTAAGGATTTACATTTAAATGGGAACATGTTGCTCATGGACTACCCCTGAAATGCATTTATCTTACTTAGAAACACATTCCAATTCATTTCAAAACAGTCAACAAAGTTACTCTGTAGTAATCTTAATTCAATTTCTTTTCTAATGTCAGTAAAACATGAATGGATTTTATTTTTTAAGCAAAAATGAGAATGAATACTCAAATGTTTCCTGCTTTGACAAGACTCTGATTTTACTACTTTATCAAAGAAATAGCAATCATTTAAATACCTTACTGTCCAGTTTCCTTGCTTCTAATTCCAACACAACAACCCTGTTATCCTTTACTTCTTCTGCTGTAATCTAAGTAGGCAAACAAAATACTCAGTTTTATTCAGGAACTACACAGTTTTCTCATATTCACAGCGTTCCTATGACAGGTCCATTAAAAAAAACCATTTTCTTGCAAATTAAGCATTAAAAAATGGGAGGGTGAGGGGAGAGAGGAACAATTTGATTTGACATTGGGATTCCATTCCATCTATTTACTATAAATGATGGCACTGATAAAGATACGCCCCAAACAGTAGCCCACTGGATGCCCTAATGATGTATGCAATGGGACTTATAATACAGAAGGTGGGCTGCTATTGCATGACAAGGATATATTAGTGGAGGAAAAAAAATGCTTTACAATGCTTTTTACAGCACTATAGAATAGACTCACTGCATTCAAGTCACTAACTAAAAACCCAGAAACAATTAAGGATGAACTCTGAAGACATTTATTTCTTAACCGTCTTACCGTAATGCTTCCTCTTCCAGCAGGTTTGCCATTTTTAAGTACTAATGGTTTTGTTAGAGTCCTGCTAGAAACTATCTGCCAAGACAAAATTTGAATATCAAGTATTATTAACACAATTTAATAGATTTGCAAAGGAATTAAACGAGTTAGTGAGGTATTTTCATTTTAGGATCTTTTCCTTTATTGTAAAGATGGCAACTTTACATTTACTTCCCACAATTTTCTATAAATAAATAGGCAATATTTGATACACTTCAAAGTTTCAAAAATACATATGCAGATGAACACATGAAGAGAGCTTCAGGAGTAATAAGAAATGAGATGTCTTCTAGTAACACGATACACATACATGGACAAAGTTAATACCTTAGGTTCTAACTCAAACTATTCTTTAAGTTTTCCATACATACATTTGAAATGCATGCAAGGCATATTTCATAAATGCATTCAGCAAACAGATTTATACACACAGTGTCTGTCACTCAAAAAAAACCATCAGCCTTCCCCTGCACAGTTTCCAGCTGATTTCATTTCACCCTATTCAGGAAATGCTTCTTCAGAAGTATGTCCATTCTACAGGTCCTTCTTTACTTTAAAAATGAATGATTAATTTTTAATTGACACGGAATTTCAGTTCGCAATGTTTCTCTCTTTATAATGCACTTAAAATAAAAATACTTAAGATACAGGGCAGGAAAAATCCCAAGTGAATTGGAAGGATATATTCAAAAGAACAAGTTAAAAAGAAGCTGCCCAATTATGATAGCATCAA
The DNA here is from genome assembly GCA_013398115.1 of Falcunculus frontatus. Classification (NCBI taxonomy): domain Eukaryota; kingdom Metazoa; phylum Chordata; class Aves; order Passeriformes; genus Falcunculus; species Falcunculus frontatus. The sequence goes on along the minus strand of VZRV01003964.1, from coordinate 2,508,576 downwards.
TAGCAGAATATGACCAGGAAAGAGAAGTAAATCTACAGCTGGCAGAACTAGGATCACTGCTTGCGTTGAATGGAAAGCAGATCCTAAGGGAAATCATCTGCATACTTACCTGTCCCAGCGTACATTCTAATTCTCCTAAGAAGTCGTCATCGTTCAGATCATAGGTTTTGTTATCAATGTCATATATTCCAAACTTAAGTTTCTGAACAAGCTCAAAGTAATAATCAATTAAGAATTTCTTGGCAAACTTTGGGTTCAAGGAATTCTTAACTCTTTCTGTGCGATCAACCTGAAATTAGAAAGATACCACTTTATCCGATATTTCACAAACTAAACAAGCAAGCAAATAAAATACCATATTATTAAATACATTCAAAAGTTCTTAAAGTACAAAGGAGTCTCTTTCTACAAACCTTTCATCAAAAATAAATTATATTACAAAATATTACATATACACATTATATTGCAAACCCCACTGCTACAAGTTAGGGATACTTGACCTATTTTTTGTCACTCCGTCTAAGGTGGGACCTATTTCTGCACAGGGGAGACCAACATAAAATCCTATATTGTCCAATCCAGAATGAGACCCTAGTTTTGGAGTACCGTATTTATAAAAGCATATTTAAGGCTTATAAAAGCATTAGAAGGCTTCTTCTCTTTGTCCACATGTGGCTGGGGAACAGTGTTAAAAATCAGACATGATTTTGTATGTATTTAATAGCAAATGATAATTAGTGTGCTGCCCATATAACTATTAGAGACATAATGTAACAAAAAGTATTTAGAAGTACTGGTATAAAATTAAAATATTTTAATGAAATCATATGCTATAGTGTTTTAAAAGGTCCAATAAGTCAGAATGTGTTTTTAGCAGATTTGTGAGAAGCATCAGGCTGTACCTCATACCACTGCTGACCACTTGTATTCTGGAGAAGCACACACAGAGGGTCGGACTTGGAACCAACATCTTTATCCAAGAGATTGGTGCAGGCAATAGTCAGCTCCACCTTTGTCACACACTGTGCCGCCATTTGTCACACTAGAAAGCAGCAACAGAAATCATCATTAAAATGGACTAAAAAGCAAACAATAGCATTGTCACAATGCATTAACTAACTGAACACTAGAGTGTGAGCTTGTTAGAAGCAATGATTTGAGGTTACAAATGCAAATTTTACAATTTATGATGTACCAACAATATAGCATTATTACTGTCACACTCTTTATACCACACAGGTATAAAAAATAATTTCAAAATCTGCACTTAAAAAACAAGATCAGGTTTCTTAGAATGCTTGAGGAACCAAATGAAAAATGGGATATGCCTCAAAGAAGGCACAGTGGTTTGAACTGCTAACAATAAAATTTCACAAGCTTTAAATGAAAGCCAAAAGCCCACATGAATGCCAGAATCTTATCATGTAGGTATTATTAATAATTCCATGAATAAGGAAAAAAATCTTATATACTCCTCTACCAAACTTTTGTAACAAAATGCTGAAACCGTAAGCATGGTAGATTTGGAAAAGGAGTTTAAGCAAGTAACAGGTGATCTTGCTTTAGTAAATCTACAAAAACAACTACAAATTTCAACAATAAGGATAAACCCTTTGAAGTCAAGTAACAACTAAATTTGGGGGAACTGTTCTTTCTGAAGATTCATTAAAAAAAAAAGGAGTGACTGAAAGCATTCTTACATTTTCTCTTTAACTACCTCAATCATTCTCCACTGGAAGTAAGACCAGAAGATATTACAAACCTACAGAAACAACTTGATTATCAGTTATGAATCCCACACTGGTATAACATGCATTTGCAAGCCCAAGAAGGTCTGAGCACCAGATTATTTTATATATATATTAAAAAATCTCCATAGTTACACACTTCAAGGATAGAGTTGATAATTTCCAACAACTCTCGGGGAAGTAAATCTCTACAGAACAATTGCCCTTGACTCAGAGACTAAAACTTCCAAATCTTTCCACAAGAAGCCTACCCTGGAAGCTCCCAAGCCTCTTTAGTTTCAGGTTTCCCTTTTCTCCAGTAAAATCACAGTCTAGACCAAATATCCCTCCGGATTAATTTACCTTAAAAGCGCATGAGACACCAAACAGAACAAGGCAGAAGGAAAGGTATCTGCTTCTATCTAGTCAGTTCACTTGCAACATATGCATGCAATGTATTTGAATCTGAAACTATACTTAACCCAACCCAGCTCTCTTCCTTTCACTATATTCGTAAGACTTTTCATGAAAATGAATTATTTTTTAGAGGCAAAAAGGGAAAGGAACATGGAAAAGACGAAGAACAAACTGAAAATAGGAGAAAGAAAACATTGTGGGGCCTAAGGGAATATTCCCGAGGCTTCTCGTATACCTCTTAAAAGCAGTCTGCCCCTTTTTTCCTGGTTCTCTTTTTGTAATGGTATTTTCCATTCCCTATTGCTTTCCTGGCTGCTAGATTGAACTCATTAGCAGTCAGTGCCTTTCCCAGAGAATCCAGTGCAGACCAGTACATGAGTCCTTAATGACAGTTTCCAGAAAAACAACTTTCTGCTCACAAAATGATGCTCTAACCCCCACTGATGCTGCAACAGCAAGTAGAAAGGGTTTTCATGAAACTCAATAGAATTTTAACGTGAATTGAAATGCATTTTCAAACCAGTCAAAACTTTCTTGCTTCCACTTGCCTGAAACTCCTCATTATTAAGAGCTCTTGAAAGCACTCATAGCCACATTTCTTTTGTCAATGTAATATTTCCAAAATCACTGGTAGATGGACAGCATCCAGTCAACCTAAAAATATGGTCAGCTTTTTCCTCTTCTTGTCTGTGTGTGTACTCACACTTCTTGTACATCTCAAGTGCTTTCTCACACGAGCACATCAATTCTGTTACTTCCTCCCCTCCTCCATGTCAGCAACTCTCCCACTATGCATCTAATGCAGGAAAAGAGCAGATTAAGTGTATTGCTTTTGCATGGACTGGTTTTTGGTAGTGGCAGGAAGGGGGGCACAGAGCTAGCTTCTGTGAGAAGCTGCTGGAAGTTTCCACCCTGTCCAGCAGAGCCAATCTCTGATGGCTGAAGATGGACATGCTGCTGGCCCACTTGGAGAAACTGGTAACACCTCTGTGATGACATATTTAAGAAGGAAATCAAAACAGCGGACGCAGTTTTTTCCAGAGGTGGCAATGCCCCTCAGCCGCTGCGATCTCAGCACAGCCCACGGCGAGCCCTGCCCGCCTGGCGCCCTTAGCCAGCCATGCCGTGGGCAGAAGGGCAGAGGCAGTGGCTTCTCCTTCCCAGTGCCCCGCGTGAATAGAGGCATTAAATAGTCTCAGCGCTGTGGCAGTCGGCACTGCCCATGCAGTGGTGACGGGGCCACGTGACCAACAGCGGAATCATGGCAAGTGATTCCCCAACACAGAATCTAGATGAGATCAACTTCTTGGCGCTGTGGGATGATGCAAAAATCTTTGATTTAGTGGAACTTGTTGGCAACGGTACCTACAGGCAGCAGTTTTTCTTCTAGATAGAGTAGAAGAGGAAGTGAAGACATGTAAGAGAGAACAACATGGCGGCACCAAGGTGCCAAGGAGAAGAGGTGCTCCAAGCGTCTGAGCCAAAATTCCTCTGCAAGCCGTGGTGAGGACCATGGTGAAACAAACTGTTCCCAGTAATTCATGAAGTCCATGGGGGATGCAGAGATCCACTCACAGCCTGTGGGAAAAGTGCTCATGCTGGAGCAGGCAGACGCCAGCAGAAGCTGTGATCCAGTGGAAGACTCGAACAGACAGAGAGGGCCCCTGCTTCCAAAGACAGAAAAAGAGGGCTCTTGCTTCAAACGAGAGCAGCCCATCCTTAAAAGACTGCACCCCGTGGACGAGTGACCCACGCCATGGCAATTTTGGGAAGACTGTTTTGCCCGTGGGAAGCACTCACGATATAGGGTTAGAAAGACTCCTCTCCCTGAAGGAACTGAAAAAGATCTCGAGTAACAAACTGACCAAACCCCCCATGCCCCGTCTCCCTGCATTGTCAGTGGAGAAGAGGGAGGGGCTGGGGGGGAAAAAGGTGTTTTAAAGGCTTATTTTACTTCTCATTATCCTGCTCTGACCCTGTTAATAATAAATTTACTTTATACCTTTAAATTTGAACCTGTTTTGCCCTTAGAGTGTTTTCTCCCAGTCCTCATCTCAACTCATGAGCCCTTTGTTAATTTTTTCTTTTTTTCTGAGTGAGCAGCCTCCATGGGTGCCTGGTGTTTGACCAGTGTCAAACCACGACATTAAGCAAAAGACATGCTGTGCAAAAAGCATCCTTTAGCATAGAGAAGGGGAGAATAAAAAGGCTGATTCCCTTCCCTGCAAGGCAAATACTTAATTGAGATGCAACAACTGTGTCCATATTAGATAAAAGACAACTTGTAACAAGAACATGCATTTATTTAAGTGGAAGATACCCAAAACCCAGACAAAGAGCAAAACTTCAAAAATCACATGATAATCCTTTAATCTTTACCATTTCCAGTTTTGAAAAATCCAAGATGAAAAATAATGCAAGGCACCTTCCTCAGAAATTTTGAGAATATTAGGATTCTATATTTGTATAAGTTAAAGATGCTTGTAATACTAATTCATTTCAAGAAATAATGTTGCTATTTTACTTTAAAAAATGTTTCTCCATAAGACTGATACATTTTACCACAAACAGTTATATACAGCCTGATTTTCAGTAATATTATAAATGTTCAGAGTTAGTAAAATACTTATTAGAAAGAAAAAGTCATGACTCATTAATCCAAAGCAGTATTTAAAGTAGTGAAACTTGGTAAATAAACAAGAGATACTTCTGTTACAACATTGCACACCTTACAGAATTTGCAGAGGGCACACACGCTTTACATGTGTGAAGTCAGGAGTCTTTCAAACAGCACTATCTGCTGGAGCTTTGCCCATGCTGTACAAATCCTCGTCATCCCAAATGCATGAAAGGAAGAATTACTCCCAACTTCACCCAGTTCTCCTCATTTTTAAAAGCCCGTGTTAGCTGAAAAGTTCCAAAGGTTTGAAAGGTGGATGGTAGGGTTTCTAAAGATGATAAACATCCTCAAGGATCAGTCACTGTCAGGTAAGCAAGCAACCTCTTCTCAAGGACTTGATGCATTGCAGAGTCTGGCAAATTGCTGTCTCTCCAGAATGGCAAAAATAAATCATGGCTGCACTAGTGCATTACCTCTTGAAATACCATTCTACAACACATCCAGTAGGCAAACCAAATGTAAAATACTCCAGATATACGATGGGATCACTTGAACTTTTGGAATTCTATAACAACTTTACATTAACAGATTATATTGTTTGGGCTGTGGTAGGATGAGTCTCGACTGCCAGTAAGTTACAAGAGATTCAGTTATTTAATTAGTTAGTGTTATTAAGTAGCTGTGCTCCACATTGGTCAAAGTTAATTAAAACCTTTGCTTTTCTCAAGCTATCAACTGTTTGCTCTCCATGCAGGGTACACCATAAAGGGAGGCAAAGCACACCAGAACGTGTGATAGCCAGATGATAGTTCAGTCATCCTTTTTATTGATGATTGCAGGAGCATATCAGGCTAAAAAAAAAAAAAATCTGGACAGGAAAAGACTGAAAATTACTGTATATAATGTACATCTGAACTGCAGTCATGTACAGTCACAATGGATCCTCTGCCATGTCTAGGCTGCTCAGAGCATGACTATGTCAACTAAGAATATGACAAGTCTTTCTGTTTGAGCTGTAGTTACCAAAGAAAAAATCTAAGTCAAGGACTATTCTTGTCTTGTAGTTTTATAGATCCGAATGTTCTTTGAACTCCAGTGATGATTCTAGTGAAGATAAGTGCTAGACAACAAACAACTGAGTCATTGTTTTTCAACAGAAACTGCAAACACGGCATTCTACCTGGAAAGGAACAGATCTATTATCAGAATGATCTAACAGCACAGTTGGGAACTGCTAGACTGTAGCAATCCTCTCCATGCTGCAATGTCAGTTCACTTGCCCAGATAACCTTGCAGAGCATTACAATGACATGACCTCAGTTACAGGTGCATCCAGTCTGACAAGCAGAAATACCTAACTAGAAGACAAAAAGACTAATGAAATGGGTTTGGCACCACTGTCTTTAGTCACAAGTCTCAAACCTGTTCTGATGGAAATTATTTACTGTCATAGAACATTTCCTAGTTCCTGTGAACTGGCAATAGAACAAACATCCATAATTTTTAGATATCTCAGTGTCCAAATGAACACAGAAAGGCCACAAGAAACTTGCAAATAAAATCTACTCCAGATTAGCTAATCTTCTTGCCATCTTCTTGCTACACTTAAGCATCTTATGTCAACTGTGCACCAGACTGAAAAAGGCAGAAAATACCATGTCTGCTGCAGAAAGCTGACAATGAAATTATGATAAATGGATGCTTCTTCTCACTGATAGGGCTAGTAGCAACACAATTGCTAGCGATCTTGGGCTACACGCATATAAATATATATATTTTTTAAATCTCAAAGTAACCCTTCAGTTCTCAAGGAAACAGGCCACCTCACAGGAACAAGACATTTCATACAAGGTTACAAAAACTACGACTGTTTTACAACCTAATTTCATCACTGCATTTTGAAAAAAAAAAAAAAAACAACCAAAAACCAAAAAACAGCTTCTCTAAAAATCCTACCTCTAAATCTGAATTCTGGCTCCTCTTTCCAGTTTGTTTACAGGCAACATAGCTGGAAAAATTGTCCAGCTGATGTGCTGACAAGCTAAGTATCAGAAGCAGCTTGAGTTGCTCTGTATTTGAAGAATCACACAAAACCTCGAGTGTAAGCTTTATCTTCTAATAGCACAGATACAGCTATCACTTCTTGAGTGACAGCTGTATCTACCTTGGAAGGTAGGAAGGCTTTGCAGAGGGGTCAGGCTGGATCAATGGGCCAAGGCCAGTTGTAGAAGGTTCAATAATGTCAAGTACCGTGCCCTGCACTTGGGTCACAATAACCTCATGCAGCACTACAGGCTTGGAAAAGACCGGCTGAAATCTGCCCAGTGGAGATCAACAGTGGCTGAACATGGTCCAGTGTGTGTCCAGGTGGCCAAGAAGGCCAACAGTATCCTGGCTTGTAGCAAAATGAGAGTGGCCAGCAGGACAAGCGCAGTGATTGTCCCACTGTACTTGGCACTGACAAGGCCACACCTCAAATGCTGGGTCCACTTCTGACCCCCTCAATTCAGGAAGGACATTGAGGTGCTGGAGAGAAGGGCAGCAGACCTGGTGAAGAGTCTAAAGAATAAGTCATATGACAAATGGTTGAGGAAGCTGGGGGCTTTTAACCTGGAGAAAAAGAGGATCAGGGATGACCTTATTGCCCTGTATAACTCCCTGAAAGGAGGGTAGGCCAGGTAGGGGTTGGCCCCCTCCAAAGCAACAAGAGGCAGGACAAGAGGACATAACGTGAAGCTGTGCCAGGGAAGGTTCAGGTTGGACATCAGGCAGAATTTCTTCATGGAAAGTATTCATAAGCATTGGAATGGAGTGCCCAGTGAGGTGGTGGAGTCACCACCCCCAGAGATGTTCAAGAAACGACTCATTGTGGCACTTAGTGCTATGGTCTAGTTCACAAGATGGTGATAGGTCAAAGTTGGACTTGACGATCTTGGAGGTCTTTTCCAACATAAATGACTCCATGATTCTCATATTCATTATTCAGTATGCAGGAAGTAATTAGAGCATTCTGAACTAAACAAGTGAGATTATGCTGATAAAACCCTAATGACCATACCACTCATTTTACTGGGGATTATGCCAATCAAAAATAAAACCTAATATTTAAGAAATCTGAGGTATATGCGTACATGAGAACGGAAGCATAGTTTTCTGTATGGGAAATGAATCATCTATTTATACAAGCTTTAAGATACTCTATTGAATTGGTAACACACTGGTATAACAAGTCGGGCAACTATTTGCAGGTTGTTTCCCTATATAAAAATCTATCACTAAGTTACATTGCCAAAGAACAAGTTTAGAATTCTATTAAAAAAAAAAATTAACCACTGCAAAGAAAATACTAATTTGACTTCTAGGACACCTGTTCATAAAATTACTTCAAAACAGTTATTTCTAAATATCCTTCTGCTGGTTTTTTTTTGGTTTTTTTGTTTTTAATCCTGTATATGTGTGTTTGCCCTTTTGGCACATCTTTAATGCTTGGTTCTTCCCAGCATCTTCCTCACACAAAAGTATTTTAGGTGACGTTTTGATTCAAGTGAGCTAAACTATAAAAGGTAATATTGTGCCTTGAACAAGAAAATTAAAAAATACAGATCTCCTGACCTCAAAATTCAATTATTTTAAGCATACAGCAGCAAACCAGAGGAACATGTGTTTCTTGCATATATGTTTATAAGCTTTATCAGAGTATCTTTATACCAATTATTTAATGAAAAACAATCTATTAACTACGCAATGTGAATAGTATCTTAAATTGTGTATTCCTCATTGCAAATTCTCTCTGCAGAGCCACTGACTGATTGAATACATAATTAACATTATCCACAAGAAAGAAAAACTTCTATCCCACTAAAACTTGCTGTACTTTACTGCAGAAACAAGATGCAGGTGAACGCTTGCTTTAGACTAATCCTTTCCACAATTCGTTTCAAGGGATGTTGCGACGCCTCACTGTTACAAATACTAGTTCCTAAAAACGAGTTACAGTAACTTACCTCAGAGGTCTGCCTCCAGGCCTCTCAGCGAAAGGCTAGAGCTTCGACCAGCAGTAGCACTAAAATGTGAAATGAAAGAAAATTAAAACCAAGAATTGTTATTCCCATAGATCAATCAAAGTAAGAGGTTTGAAGGCATATAGTTTGAGGAACTACAGTTCCTCTTAAAATAAATAGCCTGTCCAACAGTTTGATGTGTCCATGACAGCAGCACTGTAAAGATTACTCAAGGGAAAGTCAGAGCCTTTGTTAGAGAATAATATATACTAAATATTACAAAAGTCCAGCAAGAAAAGTCCTTTAAGATTTTAAGAACAAAGAACCAATTACTGGATTTGTCCTAGTCATTAAATTCTTTTTTTTCAATAAGGTAACAGTGGATTAGAGTAGGTAGATCAAAATCAGTGGCTCTCAATGTTGCTTATGCTCTAGCAAACCTGTGCATCCTTACACAGCTAAAGGATGCCTACGAAAAGTCCATGAAATCAGTATCCCACAATGGTCCAGCACATCGCAGTAAAAGCAATAACAACACCTTGAAACCAACAATCACAAAATTGCACTTTACTATACCCCAGAGGAATTTCAAACCTTCGTATATGCAAACCAAGAGCTCTCCAGTCAGCTGCCCTTCACTTCTGTATCACAACAGCTACTCGCACTCAGCATTCCCTGTGCCTTGGAGGTATCATTCATGCTCTGCATATCCACAGGCACACAGCAATCATGCTAATTCCTGGAAACAGCAGATAATTGCACATATGCTAATCACCTGCCATGAGGAATTTATAACAACCCTTCTGGATAGGGGAAGTACCAGAAGCAAACTGCCACAACTAGAACTAATTCAGCTTCCTCCTAACTGTGCCTTTGATAAAGCACCGAGTGAATGTGCATTTGATCCATCTACAAGATGGAACGGATCTACAGGATAGTCTTCTTTCAACCACAGAACAAAGTATGAAGCAAGTGATCCGAATCAGTAAAAATTATTCCTTAAACGGAAGCTTGGATCCAGCAACCAAATCCCAAAATTCCCCTATTCATGAATCGTTCAAACACTTAATAATGCCCTTTCAAAATGTCTGAGCAGCAGCATCTCATCTAAAGTAATATTAAAGATAAACCAAAGAAATCAAAAAGAATCACAGAGTTGATGGAAAAGACCTTTAAGATTATTTAAAAAAAGCACCAAAATTCTACTTGCTGTCTAATTGCTTGCACAAGCCACACCACACCTTCAAATGTCATGCTAGGAGGGGCAGTATTAATCTTTACCTAACTGATCTAAGAATAGAAGTCATTTATGCTCAAGTTAGTATTTGTAGGTATTAGATCCTGTTAAACATGAGAAAATGACTTATGTTGGAAGAGCATCTTGGCTTTCACAGGAAAATAAACAGGAAGGAATAGAAGGTATCTTACTCCTTAACTTTGTCTCTGAAGGTATTTTCTTTAGTAAACCATGTAATGACAGCATTTGTCCCTAAATCAAATTAAGGTAAAAAAAAATTAAACTCCATCCCAGATATGTGTAGAGTTAAGATTTTAGTTTTATTACCCCTAACAGTATGGCTTCCCTTTAGCATTCAGTTCTGGAGAAACATTAATGACTTCAGCATAAAAGAAGGCTGTACAAACACTGTGGTACCAATTCTACTACTTTGGAATTCTGGCAGATGACATTTAATAATAGCTGAGTTATTCAGCCTACCAGAAAAAGATTTTTGCTTTCGATAGCTGAACTGGAATTAGTCTAACAGTCACCTATAACAAATCCATATAGATTAACTGTAAAATATTTAGCAAAAACATACTTGATGCAAAACCACTGCATTCCTCCTAACACCACAACAGATAAACAAAAAGACCTGTCTCTTACTCCTTGAACATCTTTCTTGCTTTTCTTCTTCTCATGCTTGTTGGTGTTCTGCATGCCCTTTGAAACATGTTACCTCTGTGATTATACAGATATAAAGTTAAAATGTAAAGCTCCAACTGAAAAAAAAAAAAGCTGGGATTAAGTTTGACTCTACTGACTTTTACTAAACAAACATTTTGCACCACCACGGAAATGTCTTTAACTCAGAGACATAACCCTCCAGGAAAATAAATGTAAGTGTTTGGAGGCGGGGCGATACATATTACTTTGAGGATACTTAATGTACTTTGAAGACAAGAGTATGCAAACGAATATGAAGAGGTTTCATATTTTAAAACTTTTCCCTGGTGGAAGAGTAAGTTATGACAACATGAACGTTATCTAAGATTTGTCTTGTATATATTACGCAACTACAGTGAAGAAAGAAAACAACCACCCACTCAACCAGCAGCTCAGAAAGAGCAGCATGCAGTTTTCAGGAACGATGCTGACTCCCGACAGCCTCCTCTATCAGAGCCGAGGGTGCTTTTCAGAGTGGCGTTTACACCGCCACAGATCGCACTGCGGACTCAAACCTTCAGGCCTACAGCTCTAAATTCACCGAGTTCCACTACCTGCGGGACGGCGGATGGGGCAGCGATTCCTCGATACCCGCAGCAGCAGCTGGCAGAGCGCTCCGTGTCCCGGCACAGGAAGAGGGGCCGCACCTGCGGGGATGTTTCACGCGAGGAACAGCAGCCGCCCGCAGCCCTGCCCTGCCCTGCAGCCCCAGCCCCGCACAGGGCACGCTGGACGAGGCGGAGGGGCCGAGAGCGCAGCCCCCGCGGGACACGGCGCACGGCCGCAGCACTGGCCCCTGCTGCACGGCCAGACCCCTCCCTCACCTGCAGCGCGGCGCCTCCGGACCCCCGACCCGCGGCGGCCACACCCGCGCAGCCGGACACGCTCCGCCCCGGGGCGCAGGCGCAGAGCCCCCGTGTGTCCCCCCCGCCCCGGCCAGGCCAGGC